>JAYKKI010000010.1:9515000-9962500 GCA_039881145.1 Druceiella hillmani | reverse complement strand
ATATATGTGAAATATGTGAAATGACTTCTTAAAGAAGACCAGCGAAAATGAACCTGATGTTACCCGGACAGAACATAATTTTTGAAAAATTAACTGCCTTTTTCAAAAACTGTATTTTTAAGTTATAAAAAAGCAAGGAATCCAGTGATTTACACTCGGGAAAGAGCAAAAAGTAAAACACAGTTCCTAATCTTTATACAAGAAATATATCTTAAAAATATTCATTAATAACATTGTTTTTTTAATTCGTAAAATTAATTTTCAACTAACATTGACAAACGTTCTGTTGTTGATACAAAGAATGTCTTATTCTCTTTATTTAAGCTTCACATGATTTTTTCGACAATCCTCTCCTATCTGTATATACATATATATATATATATATATATATATATATATATATATATATATATAATTACATGAACATACGTTTGGCGGACATGTTACTAGATGAGTAACCTCTTCCAATCCACCACAATGCTAAATTATGAGTATTTAATGATGTAGAAGATTGTAAAGCATATTCATAAACCTACTCTGTTACAACATTTACTTATAGAAATATTATTCAAAAGCATTAGAAATAAATAAAAAACAAGACTAAATACAAATAAAAATTGAAAAAAACTGTCAAGCACTCACTACTCATTAAGACTCTAATAAATATTTAAACGTACGTAGTATTTCTATTAGGCTGATACCAGTGTTAATTTTTCACAACGTAAATATATTGCAATCTACTATATGTTATTTCTTTCACACGCGTAAAAAGGTGGTGCACATTTAAAAAAATGTTACATCTAGAATGGTCTCTATATTTTTTCTGAAATCTTCTAATTAGATTTTACCAACCCTGATACTTTCATGATTTTTGGCATAATTTTTCACGAGTTTCGGAAATAGGAGGGATGGGGCGGTATTCCATATTTTTGAATATTTTTTAGGATACCTTTTTAAATATGGAATTTGAATTAACAAGCTTTTCCAAATGAAACTCTACATGATGGAAAAAATGAGAAAAAAAAAGTTTAAGGCCTTTATTTACCCCTTCTTTAATTGTCATACGAATATTTTTCAAAAAGTTGGTGGCGTAAATATTTGTAAAATATATGGGTTAATAAAATGTATTCTATGCCAATTTTCAAGTTTCTACGTCGCATGATTTCCGAGAAAACCTGCTTTGAAAACAGAAAATGTAGGTAAATGTATTGTTCACTATACCTTTACGTGGGCTTCTAAAAACCCATGTTTTTTTATTACTTTAGTTTGAGTAGTTTCGAAAAAAGGGACACATACACACACATTTATTTTGCAAATTTTTCAGTATATCTCTGAAAATATACTTTCTAAAAATATTTTTTGACCCTTATAAACCTAGCCCTTTCAAACGATATATGGAATTAAAAAAAATTTCGAAATTAATATTTTTGAGTTTTAGCTATTACGATATGCGTGGTGAATATATTTTATTATTGTGCAGTGTCAAGTTACTGCGTCAAGCGATTTTTGAGAAAAACGGCTGTGAGACGGACATATGTGTGAGCGATCCTTTAAGAGTTCTATTTTACCCTTTAATGTACTTAAACTTAAAAATAAAACTATTAAGTACAAATCTCGTCGTGGTATGGTTAAGGAAAAAGGTACAAAATAGAGTTACGATAGGGTAGGACCAAGGATTTAGGAGAGGAAAAACTTTTTTAGTTGGTCTTTGAACACATTTAGATAAGGCGATTTTCTGGTATCCGAATCCAGTTGATACCGAAGTTCTATACCTCGGATAAAGAAAGACTTTTTGTAAAAGGTGGTTGTATGTTTGGAATAAAGAAGACTTAGTTGTTTTTATGAATGCAGCCCTATATCGTGAGCAGATTGATAACTACATCTGCGTCTAAGATATGTTGGATTAGTTGAATTGAACAAAATATCATAAAGAAGTGTAAGTATGTGCACATTGCACGGATTTCCGTCCAATTTAAGTTGCTCTCTGAGGCGAGGAATATGTTGATATTTTTTGCAACCAAAGATATAACGGATGCACAGATTTCGAAGATTTCCAATTTTCTAAGATATTTTTTAAGACGATTATCAGTGAGATCTAGGTAAATTTTTAATTATTTAAGACAATTCTCATTGAGATCTAGGTAAATTTTGAATTTTTTAAGACGATTGTCAGTTAGATCTAGGTAAACTTTTAATTTTTTAAGAGGATTCTAAGTGTTTTCTAGGCAACATAAATCTCCGTGGTCAAGTAGAGGCAATAAAAGTATTTAACCGGGTGAGCTTTGGTTGGAACAGTTAGAAATTTTTGAAAATACTTGAGGGAGTGGATTTTTCATAAAAAATCGAAGATACTTGAGGGTGTTTGCATTTTGCCGATTTTTTGTAAAAAATATAAGATTTCTCATTTGTCTAATTGATGATTTAAATAAAACTTGTAAAGAGCTTTTTTCATTTTCTCTTTTTTAGAGTGCGATTGTTGTTCTAGTTACATCTAGGCCTAACATTATAGTAACTTTTAGCTACGTTGTAATAGACTGAAAGTAAAATGTGTCAAATATTGAATATATTTAGCGTTAATTTTGTAGAAATTCATTATCCACGATTAAATGAAACTACGTGATGTAGTATTATTTCTACTTTCTTTAATTTCTTTACCACGACCTAGGTTTTGTTGTATTACAACATCTTCAGATGGGATATTAGCAAAGATCATATTTGCTAATATACCACCTGAAGATGTTGTAATACAACAAAACCTAGGTCGTGGTAAAGAAATTAAAGAAAGTAGAAATAATACTACATCACGTAGTTTCATATAATCGTGTAAAATGTGTCATTAATGTTTTTGTTATATCAATTCGATATATTTTTTTTCACATGATATAGCTTCAACATTAAATATTCTAACGTATTATAACTATTTTCATGATTGCTGTATACCTAATATTGCAGTATTGATCTCAGTAAGAAATGAAAGATCTTTACTCTTATGTGTATTAGAAATTAATAGATTATAATTTAAATAACACTGTACATATTAAAATGTAATATCATTTGAAAACAAATGGGTACTTCATAGTTTTGTGAATTTGATTTACTAATTTGCTAATATTTTTACGATAATTGACGTTATGAAAGTTTTCTAAGTGCACATTGTCATAAAATAACTCAGGAAAACTTGTTTATTAACGTTATCGTTGTTATAGATGATATATTTATGTTATATGTAAAGATGTGAGCTCTTGCAAAGTTCTATGACCCCTAGTGTTATACTCTGTATTAAACCGTAAATATCTGCTTGAAGAACTTTTCTGCCTATGTACGTATTTAAAAAATATCTCGCGATAGTTTAAAATAAGTTACTTTATTAGCTCCTAGTAGTTAAAGGTTGTCAATATTCTTTACCATTTTAACCATAAAGTGTCTTTTAAAACTGCAGCAAAAGATAGAAATTATCTCACCTAATAAAATTGATGGACTTTTATTTCAACATCGATAATAAACATATATATTTAGTATTCTACACTTTCTTCCACATTACATTTAATTTTAATTTTAAAGTCTGTTTTTAAAATTGCCTTTTCTTAAGCGTGATTGCCTCTTCGAATATTTTGGTCCAAATAATGTAAGGAAATTGCCATCAGGCATCAACTGAGATACATTGAATGGAACTGAATAGGCCATAGGTTCAGAGGCTCGTTTATATTTCTACATGGGCTTTAGTTAAAACCCTACAAAGGAACAAAAAGCCTAGTCGACCGTAGAAGACTTGGCAAGGGATGAGGCTGGCGGAATTGAGGAGCATAGGTAAGATTTGGCGTGAGTAAAAATGTTTAAGATCGATAGCTATTGTAAAGCACCGCTCTTTTCATTATTAAGGAGACATAGAATAAAAAGAAAAGTGTTTGGTGAAGATCATGATAATGGGAGTTGGATACCTTGATAATACGAAATTTGAAACTACTTACAAAAGTTCACTCGCGATGAAAATTTGCCTTTCGACTTTAAATGAAAATATTTTCACGTAAATCCCTTAAAATGTTTAGTAGAAAATTTGGTAATAATATTAGAGTAAACAAATCACTAAGCGATTTTCAAAGCTTTGTATATAAAACACTATAGCAAAAAAATATACTTATATACCTCACTCGGCGAATTAATTTAGTCCCATGAATACGTCCTTTGTCCCGACTCCAACACTCTCACTAAAATAGACAATGTAGGCAGAAACTTTTGCCAATTCGAATTCCGAAACTGCCTTCAAAACTTTACTCCCGAAAAAGTTACGCGAAAACATTTATAACAGGTCCACGTAATCGAACTATACACGCACGGAGGCGGTCACATGTGGCACTAGGACCCTGAGCATCCTGCGTCCCATTAAACTTTGAAATCCCACCTCGTTACGGGTCTTCCAAGCCCACATTAACTGCGCTCACCGGCGGGCCCCTGAATAATAATTCATGCGGCAGGTGGCTCGTGTTTCAACATTTTTATGCGCACAAACAGTTAAAGGCCTCTGCAAAACTATATGGGTAAATATTACCTGCTGCCGCCTCGTCTGCATGCTGGCCCTGTAATGTTAGGGTTAGAATTGCTCTGCTGTACAGTCATTGAAAACATTTGGATTCTGCTCCCACTTGTATTGAAAAGGCTCGCAAAATATGGAGATATTTGGATAATATTTTAAACAAACAGACTACTATTCCCTTAAATAAATTAAGTATTTAGAAAATATTATCTATATTTAGCGTTAATTTCGTAGCAATTAATTATTCACAAGTAAATGAAACTACGTGATGTTGTATTATTTCTACTTTATTTAAATTCTTTACCACGATATAGGTTTCGTTGTATTACAACATCTTCAGGTCGGCAATTAGAAAATATTCATCAATATCTTTGCTGATAGCCCGCCTGAAGATATTGTCACACAACGAAAACTAGGTGGTAAAGAATTTAAATAAAGTAGAAATAATACTACATCACGTAGTTTCATTTAGTTGTGTTCTGAAAATGTAATGAGTTATTGAACTTAAACGTTTTATATTTATAAATTAAGTTTTAAAATAATAAAGTTATTATTTAAATTTCAAATAACAGAACGCAACATAAAAGACATAATATTAGTAAAGTGTTTTTCGAATGGCAAAATGTGAATAAAATTTTATACAAAGTTTTTGTTAAAATTTATCTAAATGAAATTATGGTTTAAAAAACTTAGTTTATTGACTTAGTTAAAACAAGAATAATGTGATGGACCAAAAAAATTTACTGTAGTGTGAGAAAATTTACTTTAATGTGTGCTCTAGACTTACGTTTGCAACAACTGAAATCAAGCGCTCTACGATTTTTTTTACATTAAATTTGAATATTACGTCAATCACTTTATTTTTATTTTAAGTTTATTAAAAAATACGTTTTACCGAGTCGTGAGTCGTCTTTTCACTCTTGACAAATAACCTTTATATTTAAAGATTATTTTGTATTTTTTTGCTATGAATGAGTATTTTTTTACTTTCTTTAAACTATAATCTTATTTTCTAAATTTTTAGTTATGAAATTATTGCATTGCTATTGGTTCTTGGCACATGTACAAAATTTATGAAAATGGATGAAAATTTAATTGAAAGATTCCGTTACATTGATACATACACACATGCACACATTCAATGGAAGCCAATATAAAGCGTATTCCAAAGTGATTGCGTTGCGCATATTATATTGACATTTCGTATAAGTAGTTTAACGCTACACTATTTTTTCGTTAAAGTATATTTGGAAATTAAGAACTAAGTTGTCAATCAAGCTTTGTAGAAAGTAGTGAGTACTTAGGTTTATATAGTCATATGGTGGTATTTGTTATGTCAAATTATATTAAAAACCCATGAAAATTTCTGTTTTTATCAATAGGAAGAGGCAACTGTTTTGTTTTAAACTTCAATGAGGTTTTTCTTAAAAAGAGAATAAATACAATAATCAGGTATCTTTTAATAATCTTGTAGTAAATTTTTTCTTTATATGGTAGTAATCATTATAAAACAATTTTTTTTAAAACTATGGTTTTTGACTATAACACTCCTCCAAGAAAAATGATATGTTTCTTTTTTGAGGAATTAAAAACTGTATCTGTTTTATATTTCATATACATATATTATTTACTTTTCAACATGTTTTAATTTAATAAGATCTAATGGACTATTATGATCTTATATGCATTAGGTTTTTCTTATTTTAGGATATACAATTTAAAAACATGAGTGTGTTTGTAGTTTTAAATTAGGTGTCTTATTTGATGAAGCTGAAAAGAGGCAAGGTCTAATATATTCAAGGCACTCTCAATGAGGATATAGGTAAAATAATTACCTCTAAAGTACTTTATGCACAATGAAAATAATTTCTATATTTCATACAATTTATTTATTGTATAGAACAAAATTAAATGATTGTTTAAATCTGTATACTAATAGGCTAAACTTTGCACTGCAATGAGACGCCATAAATAAGTGAATTAAAGTGTACGACTTAACAGTAATAGAGAGGTTTTTAATTAATTATATTAAATTCTATGACAATAGGATTTTACCGTGATGACCCAATGCCATGCTGTTAGGCATATTCAGGTGGATTCAGCATTGAGCTACACTTTACTAGAATGCGGTGTTAAGCTAGAGATAAACACATATAATTTTGTATTTATAGCTTTCAAATAAGTCTACAAATCGGATGACTATATTTGATATTATAATGGGATACTAAAAATATTTAATGCAGATTGTATATATTTTAGCAGTAATGGAGAAGTTAATAACTCAGCACATCTATCAGCAGCTCTATGAAATTGTCGCCATAATGGGATAACCCAATGCTGTATCGGTACGTGTATGGGGTGGGGTGAGGGGGGAGATGAGGGGTGGGGGTATTTATCTTTTGCGCACTGTAATAGGAGACCGAAATTACTTTTTGGTGACTTTAAAATTTAATTTATAAGAATTTTGGGATGTGGATTATGAAAGAAAGTTACAAATGATATTAAATATTGGTGAAAATAGGTACCAGCTTAGACTTTTCTCCTTTCGAAAAGTAAAAAGCGCTGGCATTTAGCTGGCTTAAGCGGAATATGGTACAATAGTGTTTTATCGAGATTTTTTCTTGTTGTCTTTCTGTCAATTGTTTACTACATATTATCAAAACGTCCATTAGATGCATCTAAATCACATTTTCATTCCTAATTTATTAATTTTGAGAAACACTGCAAGGAAGAAATTGTACTATGATCAGTTTTGAATTAAGTGTCCAATAACATGAACTGTGGAAACGTCAAAGCTTAAATTTTGTCGATCATCGAGACTCGCGTGCTACCGATAGGATAATTGTGTGGAGATTTATTATGTAAATAAGAAATTATGATCTTACGGAGGGTGCACTAGATTCCGATAAATAGCGATGATACTGTAGTAACGAACGCATAAATATAAATGTGTAATTATATTAAAAACATTTATTAAAAAAATAATTAAAAACATTACACACTATACGGATAAAAAGACATAGGCAGTCATGGAGGCTGCCGACAGAAGTGGAAACTTAAATCAATAAAATAATAGTTTTTATAAAATTTTATAGCATTGTTAATTTTGAAATCGGTGGCAAAAATATTGTCGAACAACTAGAAATCAGTTTACCATGCTAGTAAGATATTGCAGGTGTCAAATATTAAAAAAAATTAATAATATAAAAATTTTAAGCGCAAATATTGATCTCAATATTGGAAATATTTGATAATAAATGCTTTGTTTTCTGTTATTCATTCTTATGTATAAAAATATTGATATATTTAGTACTCACCGTTGTACTGCACAGTGATCCCACAATTATACAATCGAAATAATAATCAAATTATAACACAATTTAAACATGCACAGTATACACACTTTGAAGTTTCCATGTAATCAATTTAACATCACTTCTATAACTATGCATAGCACTAATGTTGCACAACACTTCACCATTATAGTTGCAGATATATTGCTATTACAGCATGTCGATAACACGAACTCACAAGATTTTACCCATCCAAAAAGCGTCTAACGCTCACATCATACAGTATGATATGTATATATGTGTATGTATACGTATACATAGGCCGCTGCTGCTTAATATATATATATGTATATACATATATACATGTATATATATGCTTCCACTGCTACCCAAGCGCAATCCGACATATTCTTAGCATAACCCATAAGATTTTCCCCTACAAAAATAGCTCAGTGCGCTTAGAGGAGTTTGCATTTAAAAAAATCATTATTGATTGGACGTTAATATACGAGTATGAGAACGACAAGGAGAAAATGGATGAAGGCTGCGGGAGCGGTTATTTAAATTTGTTTTATACCAGTTCTTCGAGTGAAACTTGAGAATTATCTTTATTTTGCTTCTTAGCATTATTTCTGTTTTCACTTCAAAAAAAAATATTGAGTGGACGTTAATATATGAGAACGACAAGGAGAAAATTAAAGGAGGCTGCGGGAGTGGTTATTTGAATTTGTTTTATACCGATTTTTTGAGTGAAACTTGATAATTACGTTTATATTGCTGCTTAGCATTATTTCTGTTTTCACTTCAAAAAATGAATTATTGATTGGACGTTAATATATGAGAACGACAAGGAGAAAATTAAGGGAGGCTGCGGGAGTGGTTATTTGAATTTGTTTTATACTAATTTTTGAGTGAAACTTGATAATTACGTTTATATTGCTTCTTAGCATTATTCCTGTTTTCACTTCAAAAAATGAATTATTGATTGGACGTTAATATATGAGAACGACAAGGAGAAAATTAAGGGAGGCTGCGGGAGTGGTTATTTGAATTTGTTTTATACTAATTTTTGAGTGAAACTTGAGAATTACATTTATATTGCTTCTTAGCATTATTTCTTTGCTTTATACACCGGTTCGGCAGGGCCATCGATATTTTTATTAAGCGATCGTTAAAATACGAAAATACCGAATTTTACATATAGGTGAAGCCAGTAGACAAAAGTTAATTATACATAATATTGAAGTATGTGGCGTAATCAATCACAGGCTTCATATATAAGCAGATGCGTATCTCTTTTAATATGCCAATAATTTTGTTTGCATTTACTCTTCAAAAGAGCTCTGAAATAGACTGTACAAAACTCTGGAGACGACGATGCCTAAGCGCCGCTTGGTCGCGTCTTCAGTGACAGATTTATGGGAGGTGTTACGTAATTCTGGGCGCTTATTCATATCTGTCAACACTTTGCGCCGTATCGTCGCTATATAATGAATATTAATTTCTAATGTTGCTCCTTAACTTGGCCGTATGCTTATTTCTGAGCCCATAGAATTATTAGATTAAGGTACGCATTTTGAGTTGATAAAAAGTAACGTGTCCCTGATTCTAATTATATTTTTTTATAAGCACCGCACGTAGCGCAGAATACTAATTATTTTTTGGTCTGACCTTGCCAGAAATAAAAAAATATTATTGTACGGTATTCTTGATATTTCAAAAGATTATTGAAGTTTATAATTTTTTGTGTTTATATTTAATGTTACGTAAAACACGGCTGATTCTGGCTTTAATAATAATTAATTTGTGGCCAATATATTGTGACCATTCAATACTAAAATTGGGAACTTTGTCGTTAAATTATATATTATTTGCTTCATTCTATAACTTTGTTAATGTCACCAAAATCAATGGTTGCTGGTAAACATAGACGAGAGAAGGGATTTGAAGAATAGCGTTTAGGAGAAATATAAAATGGAATAAGAATTATTAAAATTAATTCATAATTATTAGGAAATATTAATACTTTGGTTATTAACATTTATTGCTAAAATTAATTATGTAAATTAATTAAGTAATTATTAACTGACAAAATAATTTTTATCGAAAAATCCAAAATGCATACTTTTTCAATTACCCTAAGTTATCGGAGTAATTGCAGACTAATTAAAATAAATGCAAACAAATACTTGTACTCACTGAAAGTAAAGAAGTTTTATTTATTGTATCTGTGCATTAAACTGTGGATGATTTTAGATTTTACCTGTAACAGTTTAAGTGGACGTGACGATGTATGGCCCAAAGATTGTAAAAATAGTATCAAATAATTTTCAATCGCTTAGTTTTCAAGCGGTATGCGATCTCTTGTTTTAATTTATAATTTTCTCGTTTTTTTCGTAAGAGTAGAAGTATGTTTAGGAATAAGAAGGGTGACTGAAGCTTCAGATCGTAGCCAATATTGCAGACAAACCTTTAAATTTGCCAATAACGCATTTTGGGCGTTGAGGATTTTATAATATATTAAAAAGAAGTGTAAGTATGTGAAGTTGGCGTCGATCACGGATCTTCAGCCATTTGAGAAGTGACCTGTATTCATAAATATGATCATATTTTCTGAGGCCGAAGATGTACCGGATGCATAAATTTTGAAGACGTTCCAAATTGCATAAATATTCTTCATTAAGATCAGGATAGCACACAACTCCATAATCAATTACTGATAATAGCAGTTTTTGACAAAGGAGTGTAATAGGAATACTTGAAAATTATAGCAATCTGAAAAGCGATTACTGTTAGCAAAAAATATAAAGCAATGTTTAAACCTTTATTAACATAAAAATGTAAATAATTCGTTAGTTGCTTAGTAGTTAGATAACATGTTCGATATGATTTAAAATAAACTTATATTTGTTAAACCAGTAACAAGCCAATGAAGCATTATTCTTATTGTACTAATCTTGCTGTAGAAATATAACAAGTATTTAAAAAAAGAATGTATCTGACAAACAGATATTTTGCAAAGACTTTTATATAAAAGACGATTTTTGTATATAATTTGAAAGATAATATAACATCAAATAATAATTTTAAGCAGTTACACCCATTGACCAATGAAAAGCGTATAAAGTCAAAAAACAGTGTAAATATTGATTATTTGAATATATTTATCACAGCTGTAAATTTATTTAAAATTAAAAATTGAAGGATTTTTAAAATTATTATTTTGTTTTTATTTTTGTGACTTTTTGGATTATAAAAAGAAAAAATACACACATACGTATCACATCGTATCACATATAAAAAGATAATTATCAGGTAGGCAAAACGGAATAATCCTGTTTATATTACATAAGCAAACTTTAATGTGACAAAGGTCCTCTTACAACGTAAGCCGGTTATTCGACGGATAAAACATCTCGCATCACTGGCTAATGTTTCGCAACTGATTATAACTTGGACAATTTGTATGAACTTCAATATATTTATCTTTTATTATATTTTATTCTATGGCGTTCATTCCCTTCATAGAAAACTTTTGCCAGTGTCAAGTTCAGAAGTGGTGGCTAGGTAATAATAACTAAATCACATTCCGGATATCCGTCATTGTTGCGTGGTAACAAAAATAAACTATACAGCAAAATAAAAGTTGAATAGAAATATATTGTAATTAAATAAACAAAGCAAAAATATAGAAAAAATCTATATTTATAGATGATATAAATGTAATAACAATATTTTATTTATGCCAAATTTGAATTAAATTTTATGCACATATTCTATTTTGAGTTATAGGAAAGTATTGAGCGTTATAATTGCAAACATTTTTTTTTAAATCGAAGTTAATTGTTAGTTACTCTCATGCAAAGTAATCACATTGGTTATCTATAACCCATTGCCAACGTGCAAGTAAAGCGAGGATTCCTTCCGCGTGAAAATTTTGGGGTATGATTCAAAAACTTATTAAGGAAATCTGACATCTCTGCTCAGTCAGAAAACTGTTTCCCCTGAATGTGATTATTTGAAGACAGGAATAAATAAAAATCTGTTGGTGTTTCCTCAGGGGAATATGGTGGATACGATAGAAATTTCCATTGAAAATCCAATAACTTCTGGCGGGAAATTTGAGCTGCGTACGGTGAAGGAAATTTACTTTTGAGTGTTCTTTAAGTTTGTTTTTGTACGAAGTTATTCAATTTTATTGCAGTATATTGTTGAGTCTACTGAGGTATTTTCTGGAAGTAGCTCTCAATATAAAATTTCTTTATATTCCGCCAAACAGTTAACATAACTTTCTTTGATGAAGTTCAGTTTTTGGAGTCCAAATTGGTGTGAACTTAGTCATAGGCGCTTTCATGTATGATTTACGTACAGAATCAATTTTTTGTCTAAAGCTACCAATTAGTCAAGCCAGTGATGGGTGCCTCTCAGGGAAAGAAGATTCATGCATATATTGTCACTTTGGTCTAAATGAGAGGTGGTTAGGGTATGTGGTTTACACATTTTATCTCGTTAACGCAAGTGTTATAACACCTGCAGGTGACTGCAATTAAGCTCTGCTGTCAGGAAATATGAGGTAAGACGTAGATCTCTTTCTATTTACTATTTTAAAAGGCCTGTGTTAACATCCACTGGTCTATCCGCTACGGGGTAAACCATAATTTTTATTTCTGTATCTCTGAAACCAGTCTAGCAGTTGCAGAATGTTTAAGTTTACATCAAGCAGCTACAGCTTCACAATGAATGATACTCGTGCAAAATACGATGAAGTACATGACATCTTGTCGCTTCCATGTTCTACTAAATACTGAACCGGTCCCTGGCAGTTAACACTAATTTATATATTTTACTCCCACCACTTTAGATTGTTGCACTCTAGGAAGTTTTATCATTTTCTAGATAAAAATAAACACTCTAAAACACTAATTATTTTCCGACCAACCCAATATATTACGTTTTATTTTTTTCGTGTAGTACTCGTTAGTTTTATGTACGTATATACATTTATTTTTTTCGTCGATCATTTGGACAAAATCATCTGATTACAATTCATTGAAAAGTTCTTCATCGTTATGATCCGTTATGTTTAGAATTCTTGTAAATAGTAAAATTATTACAAAAACCGCAATAAATGTAACAACTTTTAGTTTAAAGTTTAACTTTTAGTTTTTTTAGTTTAAAGTGAATACGATTGAACACGATTGAATATATGCGTATACTATTTATTCCATTTTCCAAATATGCACGAGTTTCGAAATATCATTTAGAAATTTAAAAAGAAATCCGATAAATTTATGTATGCGAAACTAAATCTATAAAATAATTAATAAGATATGTTTTTTACACCAACAAGATTGTTGTTATGTTGACAAGAAGAAACATATCTTATTAAAGTCTGTGCTTGAAACATATCTTATTAAAGCTTTGGGTTTGTTGCATTTTATATGAATTTCAACATGGGTTAGAACCTTAATGGAAGATATATTTGTACGTAAATGTAAACATCCGTTTATCGATAGTATCCGGAAAACCTTTTTTGCGAAAGATTTTTCCAAAAGCTGCTTACGGAAACGAATATATTATCTACCAATATTTTCCGGTGTAAAATAAATATTCTATTGCATCGTATAATCGAAATTTGCCGTGCGTATTTGGATAATGGGAACGAAGTAACCAAATGTTACTTAACAAATTGTAGTTATAATACGGAGAGACTTCTACGTGTAGATATATAATATATTACTTGTTAATATATGTTTGATAATATATAATATATCTAATATTATTTATTAACAAATTTGTATATATTTAACAAGGTTTTTTGCGTGGTTGAATTTTAATTTTTTAATATTCTTAATTTTTTTTCGTTTTCTTTTTAAAAATATACTTTTTGTGACTAGTTTAATATTCAATTTCGAATTTTCTTAAACTTCCTCTTGGTGTTCATCATGTTGATTCCAGAGCGACGTCACATAATCTATGATACTATCAAGACACTATTCCCGTCTTTTCCTGCCGGCTTATCTCCGGGCCTCTCCTGGGATCCGTTACGTCTCTCCCTCATACAAAAGAGCCTTCGAAGGTTCCCTTAATAGTGTCCCGCATCTACAGTCACAACGCTTCCATTCAACAGGGTTACTACTATCGAGGTTATACTATCAAGAAAAGTCGATAGACACTCCATCAACTCAAAAGTGGTATAGTAGTTTCGATATATCCATAGATGTCAATTATCATTTCTCATATTTTGCCGTGTTTGGGTAAAATAAAGGAATATTTTTAGGGTCACTCACGTGTCCGTCCGTCTCTCACAGCCATGTTTCTCAGAAAAACTTGATGTGGAAATTTGAAACTTGGTATAATTATTATAAAATCACATTATTAACCGGCATGTAACACAGCAGTTTTTGATAGGTGCAAATAGAGTGTACGATTTTTTAAATTTCATTTGTGCTGTGGTATGTCAGTTGAAAGTGAACGTTATGAAGATTCTGAAAGGTGTTTTTTAAAATTACATATAAGATATTTCTGGAGATATTGTTGAAAATATCGACAAAAAAGATATTTAATCTCCTTTGTTTTCGAAATTGCTAACGACAAATTTAAGAAGAGAAATCAAGTCACTAAAAATTTACGTAAAGTTTATTGAAAAACTATGTCTATAAAATATCAAATTTAGAAATATTATGATTCTAAATTTGATATTTTTGTTATGTGATATTCGCGATATGTTGGTGCCTGGGGCAAGATGTCCTGGGTGATCATTAAATGCCAAATCTAAGGTTACCTTGAAAGTTTACATTTGTATGTGATATAACAAAATTTGGGTTGTATATAATATGCCCGCTGTAATATAACCGTTTAATGTAATATAACTGCTCTGTGTAACTGATATAACCGCTCTGTAAGCCATATTTTAAATTCGATCAGGATGAAAATTAGTTAAAATAGTTCAAAAATTAATTAATACAAAAGTGAATTTAAGTTTCCAGATGAACAAAACTGGTTCATTACTATGAACATGGCATCGGTTAGGAAACGTAAAAAAATCGTTAAAATTAGTCTTACATCAAAATCGTAATGCATCGTAGAAAAGACTGTTTAAATACTACAATTTTCACTTAAAAATATTTTTCCCACACTTGTTGGAAAAATGAAAAACGCCTTAAATGAATGCTATGCTTCAACGAATGCTATGTGGTATCTCCATGTAATGTCAATTCATTACTTTGGAGAACTAAGGAAATTATCCTATAGCTAGCTGTGCCCGCGACTTCATTCGTATGTAATTCGAAATAAGTAGTTATAAGGATTTTTTGTGTTTTTAATTTTTTTTTTCATCAACGGGCAAAAAATTTACTAAAAACGTTAATAGATGGCGTCGACATTACTAATATAATATTCTGTGACAGTACTAATATCGTAATAATTTGTAATATTCACATTAATAGTATCCCATATGCTGTTATAGGGTGTGTAATCGATTTCGTGTGATTGAAGAACCAATTAACGGACATACAGACAGGTAGATAGATAAAAACTATAAAAACAGGTTTTATTTCTTCTATTATTATTCTATACGCAACATAAATTTCTTTTTAAAATATTTTAATACAATAATTGATTGTGCAGAGTTCACTTAGTTACAGTTTTTTGTATGTATTGATATTTTTCTTTTCCGATATCAAAATGCCATTTTAAAGTGGGTTTTTGAATAATTTAAATACAATTGTTGTTGTATTGCTATCTTTAGTACACTTTTTTTTCTTATCTATTTTCGTTAACACAATTCTACGAAGTGCACCTTTCTTGCTAGCAGTTATCTTCGGAATTATTTGCTTATAATATTTAAAACAGGTATGCAGTCCATAAAATAACTTTAAACATTATTATATACAAAGTTTTTTTATTATATTTTTTTCTTATTTTCGACATATTAGACAAACGAATAAAATTTTACAACTGTTTCACAAGTAAATATAAGCAGTTTTATTTTACAAAATAGAGAGTAAAATAAAAATTAAGCAGACGTTATGATCAACGACCTCACGTAAAATTGATGATAATATCATAGACATAGGAAATTCTATATTTTATGCCTAGAATATTCTATGGTATTTGCTAAATAATTAATAATTGCCTAGAATATTCTATGGTATATACTAATTCACCCAAATTCGCAGAGATGTCAGCTTTATATACGAGACATTTTATATATGCAGAATAATAGCATTTTTTCTTTAACAATTGAAGTTATGGCTAAAGTTTTCACTAACGGCATTTCTAAGTTTCATCCTTAGTTACTATGTTAAGTAAGTATAGTTTTTTTAAAAAGTTCTTTTATGAAAAGTGTACCACAAAAACAAACAAATTATTGCGTTATATAAGGAAATCCTCATCTCGTTCGTCTTATTGAAGTTTTAAGTTTGAGATTAGCATTCATATAAATATTTACCAACTATTTTATATGTTTGTATATTCGCTTATCCATATATTTCTTTATACTCCTATAGCTTACTATCTGGCGTATTTGTGAAAAAAATGAGTTGCATGTTTGTTTCTTTATAATTTTTGTAAAATAATAATTTAATTTTATCATATCAATGTGAAGTTATATGAAAGTTAACACATATTTATATTTTTCATATAGGTACATATATATGATTTTTGACTACCTCGAGTCTTAACACTAATTTAGTTGTCATTATGTTCAATCACCTTACGTAATGTTAACAATGCCCTATACCTTTCTGCGTTGAATTTTGGTTAAAAAAATTTTGAATCGTGCTTGGGGTAAAAAGCTGGAAATATCACCGAGCAAAACCGGAACAGTGTGCTATGGTACACGAAAACCAGGCGAGCCTAGAGTAATCAATACGTATCACGTCGTCTTTCAAATAGGGCTTTTCGAAAATAATGCCACTATTGTATCGAGTCCCGTCGCACAAAGTGAGCCTCAATATATTGTGTCTTCAATAACGGCGAAACTGAGTTACTGCACGCGAATGGATTTAACTCGAATACAGGAGCGTGTGGATGGATTGCTCGGTGGCTAGATGGGAAGGCAGATATACGAGTATATTCGTGGTATTAGCATAATATGGCTGAAAGCTTGTGCGCGAGATTGTTCTGCGTCGAACGATGTGTGTCCGCGAGGATTTAGATATTTGTGTTCAGTAATACATGTTATTTTGAAATGTTACATATTGGAGTTGGCTTCTTTAAGCTTTATGAGAATTTCAAAGTTTTTTAAGCAAAAGTGGTTTATTCTAAAGTGGTGTTAGTAAATTCGTTTTCTATGGCTTCAAATCTAGAAACTATTAAAAATTTTGATTATTTTTAATACCTCGTTAAAATAGCGTTTCATAACATATTGAGGCGCGCCATTTGGAGCATTTGAAATCGAGCTGGTGGGTATATAATTGGTGACAATAAAGTTGCCATTTCAATATTTAGTGATTGCAATTTGTCGGGTAAAGATTAATAATTGACATTCAGTAATCGTTTCTTATGTGAACATTGCAAAATAAAAAATAAATAAATAAAAAAGAAAATAAAGGCATATATTGAAACGGTCGTAGAATTATTGTCACTTTATCCTAGAACAAATGAACTTAGTATTCACAATTAAATGAAACTACGTGATGGAGTATTATTTCTACTTTATTTAAGTTCTTTATCACGACCTAAGTTTCGTTGTATTACAACATCTTCAGGTGGGCTATTAGCTTGTAATACAACGAAACCTAGGTCGTGGTAAAGAACTTAAAGAAAGTAGAAATAATACTACATCACGTAGTTTCATTTAATTGTAAATAAATTTATATTAGGTTTTCATTATTACATTTTGGAAAAACTAAAAAAAATGAAATTACTAAACTTCTGCTGTTGTATGTATTACGAATGTGGTTATCTCTGTTCTTTAAATATAGTATTATTATTCATTTAATGCCTGAAAAACTGAAACTTCTTAACCTTTCTATTCGTAATTAATCAAATATCTAAAGACATCAGTTACGATAAAAAGTAAACTTTATTGGTGGTTACTTTATTTGACGCACATTTTTAAGTTCAAAACAGTAAGTAATGTGCCTCCAGAACCATTTGATTATAATTGCTTCATTAAATAACAAAAACAGATAAATATATATATATATATATATATATATATATATATACATAAACATATAAACGTACATATATTTGTGTGTGAAATAATATTCAAGGAGAAAGTTGTTTATATTGGAAGAAGTGAATAAAATTTATATAAATCTCATTTAATAGCTGTATACTTGATTATTTCAAATACGGAAAAAAGAAATGGTTCAAACAAACAATAAATTTGAAGCGAATAAATGCCAGTGGCCCTCGCAGCGCGGGATATATTGCCAAACTGTGGGAGAGACCACACACGATGCCGCAGCAGGAAATAAGGCCGATCGGACCTTCAAACGGATGTCGCTCAAAGAAGCGAAATCAATTATGAATAATTCATCGTATCCTCAATTAAGTGTAATCCTGATTCCCGATGAAAGTCGCAAGTTTTTTTAGGAAATGAAATCAATTGGGATGAGGTAAATATTTTTTTAGAAGTCGACCCGATCCGCCGACGATATTATTGGATATACCTCTATTCGGATGGAAGGTCATTTGGCTGAGGGAAAAGTTTCGTGAGAAAAAAATTATACAACTTTTTGGCTGGCCGTGTTGTGTGGCCACACTGTGTGTGGCCTATTGAAGTTGGCTACCTGTGGCGTTAAATCAGCTGGGTACCACAGTCGGGTTGTATTAACATAGTGGATAAGTTTACAGACATACATTGTCTCAATTAAAAAGAATAATTTACTTTTTTTCTACCCCGAGTTAGTTATAAAGTTTATATTTTGGTTAATTCATCAATGACGATTAGACTTTGGTTATATAATTTTCTTTCTTGAAGTATTTTGAAATATTACCCATACTCTCTAGCTCTCTTTTATAAATTAGGATTTTCACTCTCAAAAGCTTAAGCTCTTTATATTATTTTCTTTCTTGAAGTATTTTGAGATATTATCCATATTATTTAGCTCCTTTTTGTAAATTAGGATTTTTATTCTTAAAGGCTTTAAGCTCTTTATATTATTTTCTTTCTTGAAGTATTGTGGGATATTATCCATATTATTTAGCTCTATTTTGTAAATTAGGATTTTTATTCTTAAAGGCTTTAAGCTCTTTATATTATTTTCTTTCTTGAAATATTTTGAAATATTATCCATACTCTCTAGCTCTATTTTATAAATTAGGATTTTTACTCTCAAAAGCTTAAGCTCTTTATATTATTTTATTTCTTGAAGTATTTCGAGATATTATCCATACTCTCTAGCTCTCTTTTTGAAATTAGGATTTTTATTCTCAAAAGCTTAAGCTCTTTATATTTTTTTCTTTCTGGAAGTATTTTGAGATATTATCCATATTATTTCGCTCTCTTTTGTAAATTAGGATTTTTACTCTTAAAGGCTCTTTATGCCTGTTTGTGATTTTTGGATAAAATTTTATTTTTAGATTCATTACAATTCTGGAAGGAAAATTACAAAGTTATTTTTAAATTTGATAGAAATCTCGGAGATTTAGATTTCGTTAAAAAATTTGTTACCATGTTGTTAGTAGGTTTTGACTTTTTTGCAAACACTGACTGAATTTTCTAATATAAAATATGTTTTGTCACAGTCTTGTTTAGATTATTGAATTCCTGAGTACTCTCTACTCGGTTTATTTACTTAATATATTGTACTTGATTCGTAGCAACATTTAGAGTTTAATGCTTAATGAAGTCTTAGGGATTCTTTGTTAAAAATATATATGTTAGAGCCCGTAAATACAAATTGTTTATTCTACCTACTACGCACTCTTTTATACGTAAGCAATTTTCAGAATTTTCTACCCATGGAAATATCTGTATTTTTTATATTTCGAACGAGTTAGGCAATGTAAAAATATTGTTGTACTGTACTGACAAAGTTTTTTTACAGGTATTAATAAGTTCTTGATTTTTTTAATGAACATATATTGTATTACATCCTATAATAACATTGTTCCCGGACGTATTGACAGGGGATAAAATATAATAAAAAAAAAATAAATATTTTTTTAAAAATAGGTGTAAGAGTAGTTGGTGCTGACTAATAAGTATATACCAATTCCTGTTTGGTTGATGTAAGTTGATAAAGTTAGAATTTGAGTTGTCGTTGAATTTGACAAAGTTACAATTTGAGTTGTCGTTATCGAAAGTCGGTTATTTTTAATCCGATATCGTGAGTACTGGTTAGTCATTAAGTAGCATGGTTGAGATTTTAAAATATTAAACTAAAGGCAGGAAGAAATTTATGGTGCTTTAAGTGGCGGACTAATGGATATTCTGAGCTTTTTATAAGGGTTTTTTTATTATTTTGGTACGAAACAGTAAAAATATCGATTTTTAAAACTAATAATAATATTAAATAATAAAATCATTCAAATTAATACCAAATAAATTTTTTTATTATTTTATTATCAGTGTCTTGTTTTTTTGCTGCTTAAAACACTGCTGTAACATATTTTTAACGCTATGCTTAGAACTAAGTTTTTATTATTATTACAAGAGTAATTAATTTTTTATTATCATTACAGATCTGGCGGTGGTAGGATGCGGTGGGTCGGCGTGGTAGCGCGCACGCTGTACATGGTTGCGGCCGTGGCAGCTACCACCTCTTGGCGCTGTCCCGCCCTCGACACGCGCCCAGCGGCCGCCTGCGAATGCGACGTACCCCGCACGCTGCGGTGTGCCGGCGACCACACCGCCTTACAAGTACGACGTAATTCTGTTATTATAGAGAAATACGACGCCTCGCAAGTGTGGTTTGTGGATTACCACAGATTCTTACTACTGTGCACATTTATCAGAATATGTATATCGTCATGACGTTTCTAATTTGACTAGCTTGGTCTGTATATGCTATTAAATCATAATTAGGTTACAGCATTATTATTGCCGTAGGCAGGTGTTTGATGAATTATCCAGGAAGAGGGTTTTTCGTGTTTGTGGGTAAAAAGATTGAATTGTCATATAAACGTTATCTTATAATGAAACATTAGTCTGAAATATTTTTGTGATTTCACAATTAAAAAAAAAATATTTGATACCCAATTAAGTCAACAATAATTTTAATTAACTTACCATCTAAAATGAAAATCATCTTCATGACAATGGTTCTTAAACTATTATAAAGTTAGGTTTCTTATTTCTTGGTGACATTAATTTATGACCATAATATTAAAGTTAAATCTAAAAACTTCAAAAGGAAACACAATAATATAGGTAGTTAACGTTAGACTCGGTTAATGCAACTGACCATATAACCATAGATTGCATTTTAAGAGAACGTGTTAAATAGCGGGACTTAAGAAATAATTTTTTTTGTTAGAATTAATGACGAAAATGTATCGCAGAGTTCACATAATGTATGAAACCTTCTTGAACAAGTATTAGATATAATACCATTTGTTTAAGAATTTTCGTTTGTTATTTATGAAGTATATAAATTATTCTAAGTCAAATTAGCTGTGGCTTGCGTGGAAGAGATGGTGGAGTAATTTCAAAGAAATATTAATCTTGTAAAAATATTGGATTCAAGTATTGAAAATGTGTAAATAACTTTATACATAAATACATGCATATACATATCAATACTTTGAGTTTCAAAAACGTAAAGCTTAGAGATGATTTTTCAGTGCGTGAAAAACAAATTAAAATAATTAAGTGTTTATTGTATCTTTTACGTTCTTAAAACTATATCAATTTCACGAAAGATAAAAGTGCTTAGAATTATGCGCTGTGTAATATAGTAAATAATATTTTGTTTAAAACTAATATGTTGTATGTTGGGTTGAGCGCATGACCACGCACTGTGAGGACCCGGGTTCAATTCTCGGTCGTTCATCGAAGCGGGACTGGAGAAGTCCAACCTTTCGAGGCGCTGGCAACCATTTTTCCATCTCATGTGGACACGACAACAACAACAACAATGTTCAAAGAAATGAAGTGTCTACATGCCTAAAAAAATGGACATACATATTTTTTACACCCCAATAATTGGAATAATTTTCTTTGTATTTGTGCGAATATTTAAATTAATAAATGACCTATTTTCTTTGTTCACAATTAAATGAAACTACGGGATGTAGTATTATTTCTACTTTCTTTTAGTTCTTTACCACGACCTAGGTTTCGTTATATTACAACATATTTGGGTGGGCTCTTAGCAAAGATACAACAACTGTTATACAACGAAACCTAGGTTGTGGTAAAGAACTTAATGAAAGTAGAAATAATACTACATCACGTAGTTTCATTTAATTGTAAATAATGAATTTCTACAAAATTAACGCCAAATATATTTACTATTTTCTTTGCGTTTGTTTTCGACAGATATATTGCGTTAATGTTTTAAGTGAGTCGCCGCCTGTCGCTGTTAATTAGGTAGTTTCTCTTTAGAGACCTGTTTCAAAGTATTTTTTCAGAGACAGACATTTTTGACAATGATGTGATGATCAGGAATGTAATGATCTTATCCTATGATAATATAGAATATGTTACTATATCATGATATTTGATTGAATTTATAGAACTACAGATTATACTATACCATAATCTATAGCGCCCAACTATGCTGATAGAAGAGATATTCTCATTTTTCATATAAAAGTATGCAAATTTTTATGTAATGAAGCTTTTAAGGACAATAATAAATGCTCTTCATCCAAAGACATAAGTTGTCTTAATGTGCGACTAAATTCAGGAGTTCCATGTAAAGTATAGGAGAAACTGTTTTTTTTTTTTCAATTTTTGACTATCAGAATTAAATTTACTCATAAAAACATATTAATAGAAAATATTCATCACTATGGATCTTATGAGCTATTTACGGTTAACGTCGAGAACATAAAAACTGTATGACAAAAATGTGAGGAGTTGAATATTTAGTTTCCGTCTATGGGAGTGGGTGAGTTTTTACATTTTTGACAATGAGAATAATCTTCAATGACAGTAAAATCGATATTAATAGAAAATACTAACCGATATTTACCTAATGAGCTATAACATATTCACCGAAAGGATATATTGTGCTATGTGTATAAGATATATTGTGCTCCGCATATATGTGCGGAGCACAATATATGCGGAGCGTTACATAGTAAAAATATTAGGAATTAAATATTAGATTGTTGTTTACAGGAGTAATGGTTTTTTTTAGTTTTTCAGGTTAGTTTATTTTGCTTATTTCCACAGCATTATGTCGTATGGTATTATGCTATTTTTAATCTACAAAAGAGAGCAGTTCGAGCCATATATAATATGAAATCCAAAAATATTTATTTGAAGAGGCAAATATTCTGACCTTGCCGTCGTTATATATCTATGAAAACCTATTGTATGTTAAAAAGAACTTAAATTTCTTTGTTAGAGGGTCTGATATTCATAATCTTAATACAAGAAATAAAAATAAAATTTGTAGTATTAAATTTAGATTACAAATTACTAATTAGTCTTTTCTGGGCATTGGTGTTCGTTTTTTTAACAAGATACCCGAGGATATAATAAACCTTCCTGTTACGAAATTTAAAACGTTAATATGCGTTGCTAGCACGTGCTTATTTCGAAGCCTAATTATAGCATCAGGGATTATGTTGAAGATAAAAATGTATGGAGGCCATTATAGAGTAAAATGCACATTCTAGTCAAACCCTCATTAAGAGAAACTGATTGATTGTAGATATATGTATAGATAATAAGGATATTTGTTTTGAAGATAAACATGTATGGAGGCAATTATAGGGCAAAATGCACATTCTAGTCAAACCCTCATTAAGAGAAACTGATTCATTGTAGATATACGTATAGATAATAAGGATATTTAATTTGAAGATAAAAATGTGTGGAGGCAATTATAGGGTAAAATGCACATTCTAGTCAAACCCTCATTAAGAGAAACTGATTCATTGTAGATATAGATAATAAGGATATTTAATTTGACATAGATAATAAGGATATTTTATTAACGTATAGATAATAAGGATATTTAATTTGAAGATAAAAATGTGTGGAGGCAATTATAGGGTAAAATGCACATTCTAGTCAAACCCTCATTAAGAGAAACTGATTCATTGTAGATATACGTATAGATAATAAGGATATTTAATTTGAAGATAAAAATGTGTGGAGGCAATTATAGGGCAAAATGCACATTCTAGTCAAACCCTCATTAAGAGAAACTGATTCATTGTAGATATACGTATAGATAATAAGGATATTTAATTTGAAGATAAAAATGTGTGGAGGCAATTATAGGGTAAAATGCACATTCTAGTCAAACCCTCATTAAGAGGAACTGATTGATTGTAGATATACGTATAGATAATAAGGATATTTGCTCATAATAATTAGAAGTTAAATCATGACATGTCAAAAGAGACTTTAATAGTCCTACGGGAAAGAAAAATGAAAAAACAAAATAAAATAAAATCTTATTTTCAATAAAATGGTGGATACGTCCTTTAAGACTTAAGGTATTGATGTTTACTAATGTTCGCCTCTTACACCTAACAGATTCATTCTTTTTAATTGTAAAAAATTCTATTTTGGGATGAAAAAGCTTTATTTTCATCTAGTCTATGTTCTATACTCACCACTATGATACATGATACATGGATGCAAAACTCACGGAGTTGATTGAGTAGTAGAGACATGAAAGCAAGGCAAAGAAATGAACAAAAAACTCACTTTGCATTTGTAATAATATTAGTTAGGAAAGTTAGAATGTAGAAGTGTTTCTATTTTCATCTATTCTATATTCTATGTTCACCTCAATGACATATGACACGTGGATATAAAATTCACGAAGTTAATTAAGTAGTAGAGATATGAAAGCAAGGCAAAGAAATGAAGAAAAAACTCACTTTGCATTTGTAATAATATTAGTTGAGAGAGTTAGACTGTAGAAGCATTTCCTTCAATCACCGCTTTGAATCTTAACAGATAATTGGCGCCCATCTTAAGAAACTCAACCAACAACCGAACGCGGCAAGTGCTATTTCACTTCTCGATTTGACGCTGCGCGGTGTGGCAGTGCTGACAGCCAGCGGCGCTGCGGAACTCGCCGGCGCTCGTCTTCGCGGCCTCGTCATCTCATCGGGCGAGTTAAGACGTGTGCAGCGCGGTGCATTTGCCCCACTTGCTGGGACACTGCAAGCCTTGGGTGAGTGAGGGAGCCTTTTTGCCCAGCGTATGGACGGTGAATAGGCACAAATGTTTGGTATTAATAAAGAAAACTGTGTTTGATGGATTATTTATAACCATGAATTAAGATAATCAACAGTTAAAATTTGTTTAAAATAGTTTGGATAATTGTGAGATGAATTGGTAAAATTTATAAGAAACATGATATGATTTCAAGAAAAAATTAAATTTTCCAAAATGAAAGCATTTGAAGAAAAATCTCATGTCCAATGTCTAGATAGCCGCAAAATACACCTCAATTATGAAGGCGTCAATTTCTGAAGGTATATTGCATCTGAATGACCTGACTGACTGAGAGAGTTTTGGCCGGGAAATGATATAGTGTGATTGTGCAAATGAAAGGTTTTCGCCTTCCTCTCCAGAAATTTTAAGTCATTTTGTCAGTTAAGATCAAATTGCTTTTATCGATGTCGGTATGATTGCAAAGTATGTAATGGTTTAACAAAAAAAAATGCTTGAATAAGTTTTAACGTCTGTTCGATGAGTCATGCATATTAAAATAAGGACTTAAGGCATTTAATCTTTAATGTTTAATGAACTGAAATGGAAGAAAAATGTCTAGTATAATTAGATATATTTTCCATATTCTTTCTAAAAGAACACATGCTCTAGTAATAAGAAATGTTGCTTTGGCCAGTATTTATTATTAAAGTTACAATTAACAATAAAGTATTTATTATTAAGTTACAGTTAATAATTAACAATATGACACAGATTAAATACAACACGAGTGAAAGGGAAAAGATAACGTGAAGGTCAGCAGGCAAATTCATATAAGAGAAGTCAGGCTTCATCCATCCATTTTTATTTTTTTATGTTTTAGTGATCGTGGGTATTGTCTAATATACTTATTTGTTGTAGTCATTCACTTAAAAAGTTTACAAAAGTTGTATTTCTTATGGTTAATTTTTACGAACTTAGGTCTAGGTGTTAAGAGAAGAGTCAGGCTGTTTTCGACGGGTGCATTTACGTCATTTATATAATTCACACGTACTATTGAAAAGAAAAAAACAAAATAACAATTTCCTATCTGCACTAACGGATTAGCGAAATTAATTGATTCTAATAACAAATTTTATGCTTTTGAAATTTTGATCTACTTTACACTGTTCGTCATTTTTCTATACATTTTTCATATGTTTCTTTTTTTAATTTATATGAACTGCTTTTAAAATCTCCTATAAATTTATTCTAATAACTAATTTTGTAGTTTTGAAAATTTTGTTCTATTTTACACTGTTTGTCATTTGTTTGCCCTTTTTATACGTTCTTTTCTTTTTTTTTGCACATTTGAGCTGCTTTTAAAATCTATAATTATTATTTAATTCTCATAACTAATTGATATTCTAATAACTAATTTTATACTTTATAATGTCATTCAATTTTACACTGTTCGTCATTTTTCTGCACATTTTTTATAGGTTCTTTATCGTAGGTTTCTTTTTTAAGATATTTGAGCTGCTTTTAAAATGTCTAATTAATTGATTCTAATAACTAAATTTGAAGTTTTGTTCTATTTTACACTCTCCGTCATTTTTTTTGCATATATTTTATACCTTTTTTTTGTAAGTTTCTTTTTTTAAGATATTTGAGCTGCTTTTAACATTTTTTTATTAATTGATTCTCATTATTAATAGATTCTAATAAATAATTGTATTTGAGCTGCTTTTAAAATCTCTTAATAAGTGATTATCATAACTACCTTATTCTAATAAGTAATCTTGGACTTTTGACATTTTGTTCTATTTTACATTGTTTGTAATTTATCGTCACAATCTTTTATAGTTCTTATTTGCACGTTTCTTTTTTTAAGATAATTGAGTTACTTTTAAATCCTCTTATCATTATAATTTTTTCCGTTAAGATGATTCTGTGGACGAAGTGTCCTTGAAAACAAAAGTTTAATACCCAGAATAAATTTCGAGACTTGCGTCCTATTAAACTCCATTTATAACTTCGTAAACGGAGAATTATTGTCTATCTACATTTTTCGCTAGATTGATTTCATTAAATTTTATTTTTAAATTATTCTCAATTAAACTTTGATTATTCTAATATAAATGCTTTTAATTAAGGTTAAGGTTATCAAAATTATATTAAAAGTTAATGTTATTAAGGTATATTGTTAGATTTTGCATTTGAAAATAGTATTGGTTTAGTAATAAACATCGCAGTTTTTGGGTTTTTAAATGTGCGGTATTAACCTTTTTTGATATACTTTATAATCTTAAGCATAATAAGTTTCTGAATATATCTGTCTTTTTTGTGTATTTATATCTTTTTTAATTTTTTTAATATTTTCGTGATCGTGGGTATTGTCTAAAACATTTACTTGTAGTCATTCACTTAAAAATTTTACAAAAGTTATATTTCTTATAGTTAATTTTTACGCACTTATGTCTAGGTTTTTTTTTGTTGTTTATACAGTTTGTAATAATTTTGATAGGGAAATATTGGGATCACTTAAAGTGATCACTGAACTACAATGTCAGAGCTTTAACAATATTTGTTTATATTGGTGATAAAGAAATTAATTCGGGTCTGTTTTCTCTACAGGTCTACCTAACAATCAACTGACGTCGGTACCGACTGAATCATTAGTACCACTCTACCGGTTAGACAGGCTGGACCTATCCAATAATAGGATAAAAAGTTTAGAAGCCGATTCGTTTAAGGTAAAATATTGGTTTGAAGCATTTTTTGGACTCGTTACATAATCGATACTCTAACCTAGAAACAATATTCGGATTTACTGGAACATTAAATTTGAATTAACGAATAGCTTTCGTGAAAGTGGCTCTGAAGGTAACTGGTAGATTTGTTTAATAGCAACAAAAATATAGTAATGAACTTACAATTTTCTTTATTTTCAGGATAAAACTTTAAATACAATTAAACAAATTAATATAGAAAATTCAAAAAAATGTTCATTTTAGGACAAAGGTAACATAGATCAATAAATAAAGGACTAAGCAGTATATATGTTAAATATATTGGTTTTACATCACCTATACATTATTCTTGAATACGGTGGTTGACTCATTCTAAATTTTTATATTTTTCGTACAATATTGTGGAATATAAGTTAATTAAAAACCAGTCTTGAAAAAAATTAAAAAATTGATTGAAAAATAAGCCAGTTGTAGGCTTCTAAATTTGAAGATACGGATAGAGTTGGGTATATCCCTGTCTCTTTTCCTCTCGTAGAATATAATGTGCAATATTAAAAATGACCTCACAACACAGTATTGCCGTCCTTCTCTAAAGGTTAAATTTAAACTTTTATAACACGGTCAATTTTTAAGATTATTAAAAAAAATTTCACACTTCATAAGCTTGTAGCTTGTAATTATGATTAATGAATTAAAAAAAAATTAGTAAAATACCTAATAATGATTAAATTACATTAAATCAGGGATGTCATATTAAAAAGTTGTAACATTTTCCGCTTTTATATTTACGATCGAAAATATATCAATATTAAAAGAAAAATACTAATTATGTTTTTAAAACACATGTTGGTGAAGTATTGGTGGACCATAGAGAAAAATTATTTAATTTTGAGATTTAAAATTTTAAAATATTGTGTGTGAATTATTAAATTAATATTAGGTAATTGAAATTTTGTTTTGATTATTTTGAAATAGTTTTTGTTATTTAATCACTAAAATAGTTAATTTAAATAAAGATATTCTTAATTATTGAACATAAAGAATATTTAAAAACCTATTGTGCACATGCATAAATATACAAGCATAAATTTTAACAGAATGGGACCGGGCTTGCTACATATTTTATTCTTTATTACTATTGTTTTACTAGCTATAAAGACAGCTAAAGATGCCTTGAAAATTAATTTGGACACCTATATTTAAAAAAAAAAAAAGTTTAAAAGAATATAATAATAGGTAGATTGAAATTATCCGTTTTGGTCTATGGTTTTAATTAGTGGTTACAGAATATGTTGCTTTTATTTATGTAGAAATTGTGCTAGTGTTCTTATCCAATTTTTTCCACATCACTATCATAACCCATCAAACCTGTTGTTTAATAGATAATGTTAATAACATTTAGTTATTTTCTTTTTGTAATCATATTCTTCTTAGTATATTTACCTAGATAATTAAGAAAAAAAAATATAAGAAATTTAAATTTTAATAAACATATGTATTAACACTTATCAATGGAATATGAAAGACTTCAAATATTTTTAAAGTCTTTCACATTACATCGATAAGCATGAATACGTATGTAATATGAATACAATGGCAGTTCTTAAAATAATAGACTATGCGAATACTCCGCTTCATACGAATGCTTATAGTATTTTTTCTGTCTGTTGTTTAATTATATTTTCCAGTGTCTAGGTAAGACTTATGTGGTTCACGTGGATTTTTGGTTTACAAATACTGTCTGTAATATCAAATTTCTATATCGCAGGATCAGTGTAATTGGTGGTATGGCTAATTTAAAGTCTTACAAAAATCGAACGTATTGTTTCCTGTCACTTTGGTGTGCACGCCCACTTTGTGGAAAAGCGTTTGCATACACATGACATTTTCTAATAATTCCATCATGCTAATAATCGATTTTATAATCCAAATGATTATTTTCAAACAGGGCTTCAGCAACCTAACTTTTCTAGATTTAAGCAACAACCAGCTTAGTGCGATATCGAGTGAGAGCGTGGGTTGCCTTAAACATCTCCGAGTCCTCCGAGTGAGAGGAAATCAGCTTACGATACCCACTCTGTCCTCGCTGAAGGAGGTGAAGAGTCTTCACGAGTTGGACCTGTCAGCCAATAAGTTAACTGGACCACTGGGGCCTAGTACGGTGCCCTATTTGAAGAGCCTTTTGTCTCTTCAATTGGCTGACAATAGTTTTAAGAGCGTGAGGAGAGGCGCTCTGGCAGGTACGTTATAGTTTGGTTCAGAAGATGCAAAAAATGGCACTAAAATATTGTTTTGATTTCTAGATTCCTTTTAGGATTCTAAATATTAAATCATAGAGGAAACTCGTAATAGATTTAGACACAACATTTTATGCAGGGTAACTTATATTGTTAAAAATAGTACGTACATATTAAGAAAATAAAATATTATTATTTAAATTTCCCAAAATGATACCATCAATATAAGCCATAATACCAAAATAATACCATCAATATTAGCCATGTTTTAATTCAGTTAAAAACAATTATTAGGTATATTTATAGTATGACGAAAATATTAACGTTAAAAATAATTAAATTTATTTTTCATTCCTTTCTTAATACGAATAATTTTTTTTCCTAATTTCTTCTTGTTTTTGACATTTTAATATAAATGTATGAGTTTTTAATATTACAAAAGCCTATCATAAAGACATTTTTTATTTAATACTAATCCTTCTTATGTTTTTACTTTGGGAAACGCAACATGTTTTAAACCATTAAAATCTTCTTTCTTTTTCAATATCTGCAACGGGTTTATGTAATGTTTAACCTTAATATTTGTGATTGCGAAAGCTAGTGTAATGGAAATTGTTTCCTCGAACAAGTAGTAGTTCCACTTTTCCAAAATTTAGTTATAGACGTTAGTTATAGAATTTAGTTATAACTATTTTTATAAGCATTTGTAAGTTTATATATTTGTGTGTTATGATTTTTTAATTGCAGACAGTATTTTTATTGTAAACAATGGCTATTGTTAAAATTGACAGCTTTATCAATCTAATAAAGTGGTCTTTAATGAATTAACGCGTTTATGTGTTTAATATATTTACTGTCAAACGGGAAATATCTTTTGTTAAAGTTATATAAATATAATTTCATTAAGCAATAAGTTGAAAAACCATTTGCTAATGCATGCAGCATTTGTTAATATTTTCAGATATCTTATTAATGAATTTATTTTGAAAAACAGGCAGTGGGAAAATCTGAAAAAAATATTATTTTCAGCAAAGATTTTATTATTTTCGGTTTACGATTTGGAAACATTAGAAACGAGGAAAAATATTTTTTTGGAAATTATAATTCACGGTGCGGTGCGTCTGGTAGTATTCTCCTAATAAACTATTTCATTTTCATAATTTTGAGGGTTAAGTACAGAAATCGTTGTTCGATTCGTAATTTTGCACTTCGATTAAAATATGAAGAGATATTTCCAGATTGTCTCTTACTTTGATCATAGACGTAGAAAATTTTTTTTTTAATTACTGTTGTAATTAAAATGAACAATTATCGGTTTGAGAATGTTATTTACCAAATTGTAATGTATACTTATAGACCCTTATTAACAAAGCTTGACAACATAAATGCGACTTTAACAATTACTAAATAATTCCCACTATTTTTGTGTGAGATCAAAAATATAAACATTAACATTGCAGTGTAGCATAACGTGTTACACAGTCTTTCTACACACAACAGAATAATGACTATATGATTTATTATTGAAAATTTAACTATCTGTTGTGTAATTTTAAAATTATAAAATAAAACACAACATGAGCAGAAAAATTTATAAAAATAAAAGTAATGAAAATAAAAATAGTACAAACAGATTATAAATATGGTACATAAAAAATTAAAACGAAATAAGAAAAAGACAGTGTTTAAAAACACAAAATAGAATAAGAATGTATAAAAAAATATTAAAAATGTATTTCATTTATTTTTTAATTCTCATTCTGCAATTTCAGCACGAACCTTTGTTTCTCGAGCTTGCATTAACAAATTTCCATGCGAATTTCATGAAGCTCGTCTTCTCTTCGTCGTGTCTTCTCCATTTCATGCTTTATGCAATTTCTTTTTAATTCTTTCGTCTGAAGTAACTGATGTTAGCTGAAAGTGAGCTAGTTATCGGAATGCTGGCTGCTAATGGGTCTCCGGCGTATTGGTATATTTGTGTCCACGTCCAATATGGTTTCCGGGTCCTCACTCCTAGGTTGACCATTAAAAACATCTTTTCGGGGAACTTTTCGGGGCTTCAGCAAAAACTTCACTTCAACTTTCTTTTAAAACTTTCACTCTGTAGATAATAATTCAATGTCAATTCATCAATATCGAAAATCTAGGAATTTTAATTTTCAACATATTTTCACATGTCACTAGAAAGAAAATAAAATAAAAGTCGAATTGAAAGGTTCTTAAATGAATTTTAAAGGTGATTAAATTACAATCTACATTCGTTTGTAATAACTGCATCTTCAGTATTAAATATAAATTCGAATGAAATTCGCTTCAAATAAATCAATTTAAAAACTTTCAATGCCCCGTCACTATATTATTCATTTTCTAAAAAACACTATAAATAAAATATTTATTATATGCTCATCGAAATTCGCGTTATTTGCCTGGATTGAATTGCCCGACAGAATCGTTTGATGGGACTTCCACAATTAGCTCTGACGCTATTAAAACAATGGAGTCAATTTGTCGCTAATCGCGTTTCTATGTTGATGACCATCCGCTGCTGTCTTTCACTTGCCAACTCTCTTCTCTGCTTGGCATTTATATTAAGCCAAAGTCGGTACAAGTGAATTCCTTTTGTCGAAAGAAACAAATAAAGTGCACGTTTCCTAGCATGTTATTTAAAAACAAAGAAATTACATTTGTGCAAACAAATTGATTTTGTATTCATCAAACAAATTAATTCTGAATTCATCTTGGACGATAGTATGGATCCTATGAGATCCAATTACATATTTAATTTGTTATTACTAGCTGCACGGAGAGAAAACGTTGATCTATTATATTTATATAAAATTATACATTTTCTTGTTGATTACCCCTATTTTTTCTCTGTACTGAACTTCAACACTCGACTCAGATCCTATATACCATTACAGAGATTATTCATACTACAAGTTTTATACATCTTTTTATAACCCCATAATTCTAATGTGCCGATTGCATAAGGACATTGTTTCATAATATCAGCCCTTTGATATTTTTGAACCGAAATTATTAAAATTTAAAAAGGAAATACAAAATATATTACTTTTAAATTAAAACCGACTATGATAGGATGAACGTTTTGTTCAGTATATAGAAAATAATATAATTCTTAGTTAATATTAAAAATAATATAAATAATTAGTTAATGATGAAAATAATATAATTCTCACTTTAATAATCGATCAACACGTTTTGTAATATATTTAAAAACACAAGTAACCCTTGAAAATGTAGAGTTACAGTCTAATTTTATATTCTGACTAGCAAACCGGGCGAACTCTGTTTCGCCACCAGATGGCTTCGTTTTTTGTAACATTTAGTTTGGGGATTAAAAGATGAAGAAAATTTTTTTTTGTTTTTGTATTTGAAAAGGAAACATTTTATTTAATTTCACAACAGTAATGAATGCACCATTGAACCATGCAAACGATATATTTGTCCTTGTATATGTAATTGCAAACAATCATTTGTTGAACAATACGGTGTGACTTCTGATCGTGTGATGGTGTAGTGTGTGGTGTATGTGTAGTTGTTATGTGTTGCAATTGATTGTGTTGGTGTGATTGATTGCTGTGAGTGATTGGTTGTGTGTGTTGTATCTTTTACCTTGCAAGTCGGCATGAAGCAGCCTTCTCGAATGATATTAGCTCCAAAGGAAGTCATGCGAAACCAGTTATTGTATTCAAGGATGCGTTGAAGAAAATGGTTGGAATCGGGATCACTTCCATCGAACAATGGTTTCAGTGGCTGTGGTGGTGTAAGTAATGGATCCAGTTTGACTTTTCCACTTGCGCAGCACAATCCAGCCGTTTCTCTTTTGAACTTTAACGCATTGCAATATTCAGTCGTCATTGGTCCAATATCTAAATTGTCATCATCACTGTAGTTCGAAGTGGGATCATATTGGAATGCCAAGCGATTGTATGATGCCAATGATCTTCGTGTGCTCACGCGTTATCTCAATCGGGCATTTTCTCTTATTATATTTTGTCTTTCTTCGCTTAAGTTCTGTGAATACACTTGTTGCTGGCTTGCATGTCTTGTGCGGCGGCCGATGTTCGCAGGTCGTCCTTTAGGCATTTTAGACTATGGACAGACTGGTGAATTTAACCTCAAATGCACGATCCACATAATTTACATAGTTGCAAAAAAATGACAAATGCCTGCTGTTGAAATGGACTAAAAATTTGCACAATACGCGTGATTGTTTTGATGGTTTCCAATTGAACTGTTAGGACACGAATAACTTTAACCTCAATTTCACAATTTCACAGTGAACACAATACCGGTTTTAAGTTAGAGTTTGAAAGAATATGCGCATAATAAATGTCACATGAAATTAACTGAGCAGAGTACAATGAGTAGCTGTCAAACAATGTATCACGCACCGGCGCCACCTACTTAAAATACTGGCGCCATCTGCTCCACAACCATGCAAAACCATATTGGTTTGTAGTACATGCTATGTATCAGAGATGGCGCTGTATGTGAACAATGATTTTCCCTGTTTTCCTGCTTTTCTGTTGAAATTTTTCCTGAATTTTGTTTCCTATAAACCTTACGGAGCCCAAGATCTTTCCAACGAATGCAAAACCGTGGAAATCGGTTCGTGCGTTCTGGGAAATTAACTGAGCAGAGTACAATGAGTAGCTGTCACACAATGTATCACGCACCGGTGCCACCTACTTAAAATATTGGCGCCATCTGCTCCACAACCATGTAAAACCATATTGGTTTGTAGTACATGCTGTGTATCAGAGATGGCGCTGTATGTGAAAAATGATTTCCCCTATTTTCCTGCTTTTCCGTTAAAATTTTTCCAAATTTTGTTTGCTATAAACCTCACGGAGCCCGAGATCTTTCCAACGAATGCAAAACCGTGGAAATCGGTTCGTGCTTTCTGGAGTTATAGCGTCAGGAAGGAAAACCCGACTTATTTTTATATTATAGATTGTAACTTGTTTTGTGAGCTTTTCAATAAATAAATAAGATCTATTTTCATAATAAACGTGAACATTTAACTGTACGTAACCTTTCCTTAATAATACCACTAGCATTGTATATGTATCTTAGCATTTTTTTTATCTTAACGTTTGCTCCGTCCGTGCGTTTATTTTTAAATACATCTTTGTAAGAGACCAATATCTGCACTCTGTTTCCGTGTAGTTTCTTTTTCTTGTATTAATTTACCACTTTTGTTAAAAGCAATACTTTCAGCCAAAACAAACGACGTTTACAACTGTCAGTAAATAATTCTAAATGTCAATTAAAGATGTGCCTAAAATTAGCTAATTACACTTTTTTTCCGCTCTGAACTTCATACGCTCTGACCTTTTGATTTTACTACTCATAAAACGTACCAGGCATATAGGAATATCGATTCTTAAGGAGTAAACTACAAAAAATTGTAAGGACATATAAAAGCAACTTAGATTTCATTTTTCGTTTTCGACAATATATAAAATTGCAATAAAACTATTTTTTTTAAATAGTTATTGAATTCATATAACTAGTTGTGTCAGGTAACCAGTTATTAAGATACATAATTATTTTCTAAAAGTTATTTTTATTGCAATTTTATACAAGTTGTATAGATATTGCTGAAAATGTATATAAAAAACATATTCCTCTTCCTCTATCTCTGAACTCCTAAAGATAAAATTATGAAAAGTACATCCATTAAGTATGACATCACCATTTAGATACATATTAAAGTTGAAACAATGAAGGGTATACAGTGTTTTTCTTAAACCGTTGGTTGTATTAATATTATTTTCCACTATGTAAATATTTTGCATGTTATATACTTTACAGGCGTAAGAAAAATAACTTGATTGTCTATATCTTTTCAATTTATTAACGTAGGTTAGTTAAAATAATTTTCCTCTATTCCTCTTATTAATACGGTTATCGTGATTTTCTAAATATTTGTCATATGCATATTTAAAAAAGCTGATGTAGGGCATATTTTTCAACATTTTGAGACTTATTTCTCGTTATTAATTATAACTATGCATACGGCATTTTTGATTATATTTTGACTTGATTCGATCTGTAAGAAAAAATGTTCTTCTAGAGACGTCCATAAAAAAAGAAACATAGACAACCACGATGATTGCTGACAGAAGTGGAAACTTAAAACTATGAATCAACAATTGTTTTATATAATCATTTTAGAAAAAATAAGAAAGCACGTATTTTATTTTTGACATTTTAAATCAATATATAATAAGTTTGTAAAATTCAATTTTAAAATTAAATTTTGCTGTAAAGGAAAATATTTTCTGAAATAAAGTTGGAGTCTTTTTTTGTAACTATACTTTATTATTAGTAGTCATATTTTCAAAATTCAATACATAAACCTAAAATTATAAAATTTTACACAAATGTTAATTTTAAAATCCGCGCCAAAAATATTATCGAACAACTAGAAATTTATTTTACCACGTTAGTAAGGTAACTTCTAAGCCACTATGAAATACTCATTGCATGATGTATTGCAGAGGAGAGGAGAATATTAAAAAAAATAAATAATATGAAATTTTTAAATACAAATATTAAAAAGAACATTGAAAATATTTGAATAAGTACTATGTTTTTGTTATTAATTTTTTTTATATAAAACACATTTAGTAACTATAAAACCATATTTAGTAGCACATTTAGTAACTGTAAAACCATATTTAGTGAGTACTAACACATTTAGTACTCATTGTCGTCTGACATAATTAAAATAATAATCAAACTTAAAACACAATTTAAAGAATGCACAATATACACACATTGAGCTTTCCATGTAGTCAATTTAACTTTACTTGTGTAGGTATACACACCACTAATGTCGCACAACACGTCATAATATATGCTTTCACTGCTGGCCAAACGCAACATGTCATACTCATAGCTACATATATAATTATAACACTAGCATGTCGGTGACGTAAACCCATAAGATTGTCCACTATCAAAAATCGCTCAATGCACTTAAATATGTTTTTACTTCAATAAAAATGGTAGTTTATTTATACACATATGGATGAATATGTAGACGGAGATATTGGTATGAAGAAATTATAATGGTTCCATTTTCCGGCCTTCCGTTTCTGAGCTACAAAAAGTGTTACCGGAAATTCATTCAAAGTTTATTGGAAAATTATCACAACGCTTGTAAATCTCACAGTTTCGAGAAATTCTCGATGTTTTACGCCAGTGAAAGTTTACTACACAATATATTTTCATTGTAAAAAAATATTGGTCTATATAAAATAATATTGTTTATGTTTTTCGAAAATTAATTAGAAATGTGAATGCACAAATTTAGCAGCTTCTGTATAGAGTTGTATTTTCGTAATCCGGGAGAATAGTTAGCCTCGTTTCATAAATGTTGTTAAAACATCGATTCATTCCTCAGGACAAGTGAAAATAGGAGATCAGCTCTCGAAAATGCGAAAACAATTTATGTTAGTGGTTTGGCCACTATCTTTTAGAACGCTCGCAGTATACTTTTTATCGACTTATTGAAAAATGGTAACACAATAACTTGACCATAGTATGTGGTCTCATATATTGAACAAATGAGCAACTAATTTAGTAAACCTTTCCCTCAAGATAATGCGCCTCACAATTTTCCACAATTCTTATTTTAAAACTGTTCTTTCGCACTATTTTTGTTCATAAGTTTTAGTTCCCTCAAATTTAGATCCTTGAGATTTAGTTCCTAAAAAGAAATTTGGAGATGCATGTCCAATTTTCAGATTAAAATTGAAACAAGTGGATAGTTTCCTTATTTTTCTACAGCACGTATCTCTCTTATAATTGAAATTAAGAAAGAATTAAGTTTATAATAACGTAGCAGTCTCCACTTCTTAATAATTCAAGGCCACGAGGGATCTCGCGGTGGAGATTTTAAATTGACCACTCGGGCGATGCCGCTGGAACTCCGAATGCAACTTTATTATTAAATTTAATCTCAGGTTTCAAGTTATACCTCGGAGTGTGAACTGTGTTTAAGTATTTATAGCCGACCGTAACTTTGATGGACGTTGCGAGTTTACGGAGAGTATGCGGAGCTGAAAATGATATTTCATTTTGTATTGTGAAATTATTTTTGCGGCCGACTTCGTGCCAGCTTTGCGTTTAATATCGCATCAGATGAAGTTTTTGCGCGGCTTTCGAAATTTAAAATCTTGATTCTTGTTATATTTTCATTTTATGAAGTTGAAGCGTAATGTTTTTTGTGAAAATCGTCCCATTCTATAAATTTAATTTAAAGTGTAGGATTGCATCATCAGTACAGTTTATGGTATTTGTGTTCTTTGGATTAATATTTCAGTAATAAGGATTTTGAGGTCGTGCCAACAGAAAGTTTGATTCATCGTTCAAATTTCCTTTTTTGGCATTGATTTTTTTAATACGAGGAATTATTAGTATTATTATAATACATTAAATTTTTTATTTGTTTCTAAATTAAACCTTTGTAACAAAACTAAAGTGCGTTAGTGCAGTTTTTTTCTTTTAAATATTATAATACAATTAAATATTTTATTTTAAAACAGTAATATTCTAAGCTAGTTGAACTAAATATTGCGACATTGCAATGGCACATTATTAAAATGGAAACTTTAATAGTTTTTCGTCTCTTTGAGTTAGAAATATTAAAATTTTATTCAAACTCGTAATAGCATAAGATTAAAAAACGTAATACTGCTTACAAAATATAATTACATCAAAATGATTCGACCTTAAAACAAGTTGTGATCGAATTAACATATGTGCAAAAAAACGGGAGTGACAAATGAATATACACTTTAAAGAATTATAGAAATGTACAAGTAATATTTTAGCAGAAACTTTAAAAAAAGCATGTTACAGTATCATAACTATAATCAGCTTCTATCATCGATTTAGTGCCATTCATGCTCAAGGTTGTAAACAATTGATAAACTTTATAAATGTCCAAAATATATCGGAATCTACAGCGGTGTACTGGCTTGGAGAATGCTCCCGGTCAGATTTAAAAAGAGCTTTGTCATAATCATTTGCGTTCAAAGAATGTGATGTACAAGTTCCTAGGAGTTTTAAACTACTTAATTAAATTATTTGAAAAATGATTCACTTTACAGCGCCTTGAATATAATTTGTTTCCCATCGATTTTCCCATTAAAACAACTGGTAGTTTATTATATTTGTTGTAATAAAACCCTAATTTAGAACCATCAATAGAAAGATTGTAGTAATGCAAATCAACTTTAAGAGAACAAAAGTTTTTCAATTACTTGAAGAAATAAATCAGCAAGTATGTATCGGAACAGATATAAAGCATTTAGTTGCAAAATTTCATGTACATACGTTTTAAAATTATTAAAACTGTAAGACCGTAACAGACGGATTTCGTCTTTTCACTATGGAACATTAAAATAATTTTCGTAATCTCGAGAGGGATTATTAAAAAAAATAATTTGAATAGGATTTCAAATATGAGTGAAATAGATGTACAGAGGACTTTAAAATGAGCAGCAGAGGACTTTAAAATGAGCAGCCTGGAGTAAAGCTAGGCGGAACTTTCATCGAAATGGAATATATTGATATTTTAAATCAGCTAATAAAAATAAATTAACAAAAATGGCGCCCACTACTGCTGTCAGCTGTTTTGTACGTTATTTGTGTCAAATGTAAACTGTCAAAATTTTGTCGATTTATTTATCTATTTAAGATTGATTTACTGCTGACTTTGGGCGTAATTCATTCATTACAAAATTAACAACATATTAAAAATTAGTTTTTTTATCTCTAGAAATACTTTTCCGATTACAACTAAGAATAATATGTACCAACTAAAAATAATAGTAACACTAATGGCCTACAGTTTGTCCGACAATACGATTAACCTAAGGTTTGCAATTAGTTTTTTAGGATATATGTTTAAAATTTTCTGTGGCATAACTCAAGGGCGGAATAGGTTTCTAAACTCGAAAACTTATCGTTTCGTTCGTTTCAATGAACACTGTCAAGAAAACCTGTCAAGTATGAGTAGAACTTGCACTAAGAGGGTTTCGTATATATTTAGGCCCTTATGAACATTTAAGGGTACATATTATTTCTATTAAAATATTATTTTCTATTAAATTTTTAATTTTTCACAATGTAAATTAATTGCCTATTATATATTTTGTAGGCGTAGAAAGATGCAAATATATTGCCCAGTATACCTTTCACAGACAATAAATATACATTTTAAAGTACAAAGTTATTTTGCAGTTGCTTTAAGCTACTCATGTTGAGTTTCTATGAACTGTTCACAGATGCAACTAGATGTCATAAGTCGAAAAATCACCCCATTTACGAGAAAAACTACTTTTTAAAGATTTTAATTCGTAATTTTGTAGGCGTTATAAATACTCGTAAGTATATGTAATAAAACTGTGATATACGGTCAAACAAACAGATGGACTTTGCGAAACGATAAAGTGCACACATTTAATTACGAAGCGGCTTTCACTCCTCTGTAATTGAAGGCTTTGTAGGGTATCTTGGGCTTGAGATTTGAAATTGACTGCTCCAGCCGGCGTTGTTGGATGTTCCGGCTTTGTTATTAAATTTAATCTCAAAGCTTTCGGATTGTATGCCGGAGCGAGAGTTCTGTTTAAATATTTATGGTTTTACATAGTTTTGCTTGTGCTACGTGAACAGAAAGAAGAGTTTATGGGAATATAAAATGTCGTTTCATTTTATGTCATATCACGCTAGTTAATGGCTTCAGTAATTTTTTATGGAAGCCTAAAAGTGTTCGTATATCATATTATTTAATTAGTCTCTATTGTTTACGGTATAAATAAATTTTTTATAAGATGATTGTGAATCAAAATTAACGTTCAGTATATGTTTAGGTGTTAAATGTCGGTAAATAGTCAGAATATATCTAATGTAAGGAATATTTTTTCAATTTATTCACGAATCTCTAGCAGTGTACTGAGCTGCGTTAAATATCCGCAAATAGCCAGAATACATCTAATGTAAGGAATATTTTTTTCAATTGATCCACGAATCTCTAGCAGTGTACTGAGCTAAGTGTTAAATATCCGCAAATAGCCAGAATATATCTAATGTGAGGAATATTTTTTTCAATTTATTCACGAATCTCTAGCAGTGTACTGAGCTAAGTGTTAAATATCCGCAAATAGCCAGAATACATCTAATGTAAGGAATATTTTTTTCAATTGATCCACGAATCTCTAGCAGTGTACTGAGCTAAGCGTTAAATATCCGCTAATAGCCAGAATATATCTAATGTAAGGAATATTTTTTTCAATTGATCCACGAATCTTTAGCAGTGTACTGAGCTAAGTGTTAAATATCCGCAAATAGCCAGAATATATCTAATGTGAGGAATATTTTTTTCAATTAATCCACGAACCTCTAGCAGTGTACTGCTCCAATAGTGTGAGTTTATTCTTACAATAATATATTACTTTTCAATATTAGATCAAAGTATATAAACTTTTTGTTTTATTATTATCATTTTACACACGTGTACAATAGTATTAATTGTTCTTAATGCACACAATGTGTTTTTAAGTGATTTTTATTCAACGTTTGAACATTATGTTCATAAAAATCGTAAGTTGGTAATCTAGGTATTTTATTTTCAACTCAAGGTTATGACTCAAGTCCTTAATAAACAAGCCTTCATAATTTTTATACCTATCCATCTTATATTTTAGATCATATTTTATATTTTTGAGTATAGATTTCAGCATTCAGTTGCGTTGACTTTGTGAGAAGTGAATATATATATATATATATATATATATATATATATATATATATACACACATATATATACATATATATATATATATATATATATATATATATATATATATATATATATATATATATAATCAAAATTTTCAATTTATTGAAAGAAGAAATGTCGTTGACTGTTTTACTTATTTATTCATTTAATTGATGGTTATTTTCTTACTCTATTTATAATTTGTGAAATAAATTTTTGTTCTTTTATTTGAAATATGCTGCCATTAATAAGAAGTTGCCTTAAAAATCACAAAACACTTTCGCGTCAATCTACTTACCTTATAAACTTATTTCATAAAATGAAAGTAGCATTTTGTAAAATATTAAAAGGCGATTTGCCCTAAAAAAATGAATATGCGTAACATTTCTTTACGGGAATTTTTAACTCTATTTAAAAAAAATCCTGCAAACCGATAACGAAGTTTGTTAAAAAAAATTTTATTCTGCGTTTCTTAATTAATAAATTACTCTACGGTTTTCAATAAACTTTCAGCGTTATTTAATTAAAAAATATGTCTTTATATGCATACCAGTTTTTACCCGCGGCTTTATCGATTTATTTTTTTTTCTTAATGGGGCCATGTTCTCTTTATTAATGAAATTTACATATCAGAGTACATTTGATCCGAATAAAGTGAGTTATATCTTAAATTGATTCACTACGAGAATCCCGACTATTTATATTTATAAATTTTTACCTTGCTTTTACCTTTTTCAATACGAACGTCGATAATTTCATTTTAAGCCCTTTAATGAATATATAATTAGAACAATTGGTACACTAGATTTATCTCAGGGTTTTGCACAGTTTTCAGTTCCAGTTAGTCTAATAGTTTTTGAATGCATTTTAACCAACATAAAAATAAATAAACAGAATAATAGACAAAAGGTCCTTTATTGAACATTTGATCGAGAAGAGAAGCAGCATAAAATTTAATCGAAACCTTAGGCGTTAGTGAAAATTTTGTTTAAATCGGTGTAGTAGTTTTTGCGTATTGCTTTGGTAAACGGATGGTTAAACAGATAGATAAACTAACAGGTCTAAAAAAAACTTGTTTTGGCTTATATTCATTCCTAGATATTCTCCGGATGAAAGTGGTTACATTAATAATGAAAAGATATGTAAAGTAATTTTCCATATATTCGGATTAATTTTCTGGCTAAACAATAAGCAAATAAAGTAGTATCTACTGCTCAGTAATTTTACGTTTCGGAAAAAGTGTAGAATTGAGCGTCAGTATGAATAAAAGCTCTGAACGAAAGACTTATTTCTGTATCATTGTGTTCGTTCACCGTCGGACACACGCCATTTCAAACTTTCCACAGTTGACTCGGTTTTCGACATTTTTCCGTCAGATTGAATCGGTGGTATCCTTGATGTCATTAGACCGCCTAGCGGATGTCCGTCAAACATGTTTTCCTAAATGGAGTTTTCACTCGAGCAGATGTCTCGTCATTTTGGTTAAACAAGCGTCTAGACTATATAAAATGAACCGGCATTTCAGTTTCGAAGTTGGATTGCCTATGTCGATCACTCGAATATATCATAGAATAATTTCGTTTCGAATATAGTCGCATAGAGTTATATCGAACTTAAAATTTATTACGATCTTTTTGGCTATCTTGACACTGTGTATCAGCTCCGTCAGCTGGATCCATGTTTCTTTTATATGTTATATACAGCATGACGCATATGTTAAACATTTTGGATTTAAGTGTCTGAGATAGTATAAACTGGGACGTACATTTTTATTTTCTGAAGGCTACCCAGCCAATTTCAATTGTTTGGTTTATCTCCTGCCTCGTAGCATTCAACAATGTCTTATTGGTTGTCCCAGCTAAACACACTTATATACTTGCTTTAGCATTTATGATCAAAATGGTGACAAATCTAGCTAATTTATCACACGTTAATGACATGAGAGGTGTGATAAATTAGCTAGATTTGTCACCATGTTTTGTCCGTTATTGTCAGGTTGATTTGTGAAAATACGTGACACAGTTGTTTTAGCATAATTTGTACTCAGCTATAGTTACTAAATCATCAGTGTATTGCAAGTAGGTCAGATGGATTTCATCGAGCTTTATACTCCTTCTATCCCAGTTTTTGGAAAATGGACTGCCATTCTATGTTTTAGAAATATCTTATTAATATTAGAAGAGATAAAACTGAACTATATATATACTGAAACTGAACTATATATATACTATATATATACTGAGAGATAAAACTGAAATATTTCTAAATATTTCAGTTTTATCTCTTATTTGTTATGAGGTTTGAGTGTTCTTTTTTTGTCACAGTCGCCGATTTGTAAAAACTTGTATTTATGTTTATATAAAATATTTTGAGGGACTGTATTACTATACTTATTGTCTGCATATAGAGGTCTGTTATATTTTTACGTCATTTGTATGATGTCACTATGTGTTACGATACGATCAATTATTTCGTGACTCATTGAAATTCAAGTGAAATTTTGTTATTGGAAGCGCTTTAGAAAAAAATAAATTTCCGATGAGCTATTTCAGGTTTAAGTACTTGAAAGGTTCGGTTTTGATATTTTAAAGGAATATACCAAGTATTAAGATATGAGCAATTATTTCGTGATATATGCTCATTGAAATTGAAATGAAATTTTGTTATTGCAAGTGCTTTAGAAAAAAAATTAATTTCCGATAAGCTATTTGAGGTTTAAGTACTTGATAGGGTCGGTGTTGATATTTTAAAAAATTCGTCATATTACATCAATGTATTTATTATATATTTGTAAATATATATAAATGTGTGTGTGTGTGTTGTGTTTTAAAATTAGAAAATCATGTAAGTTTTCACTTCTGTCATGTGGTCGTGAGCACACATCAGATATGTTTTTAAGTTTTCGCTAAAATACTGTAGTCATATATGGATAATTTTATTGTTTTTTTTTGTTTAATTTTATATAAATTTGACAGTTTTATTTTTTTACTGAGATTTTTCTCTATTTAGTGAAAATAGGACTTATAAATATTTTTAAATACGAAGATTTAAAAAAATAAATTAACTGTATGTCATTTCGAGTGGCAAAATTTTAATCGACATAGTTTCTTTTACATTTTTTAATATTTCGCCTTCTGAAATATATGGTTAATTGTAGTTTCGATAAAAAGACAAGAAAACAATTGAAATATCACAAAATGATAAACGTAAAGCTGGTATAGTAGTAAATAGTTTAAAAATGAAAGAACATTATGTTTATCGCATTTGTGTTTACTCTAAATTGAAATTGAAATGGAAAACTTAATATGAAAATACATATAATATATAATATTACAAATATTTTATTTTTGAGGCAAACGGAGTTCATATATCTTAGAGAAGGAATTATGACCCTCCACCATTAATATTTAATCTAGTGAGAATGAAATGGCGTACGTCCGTAATCGCAATGATATATTATCTTGTTGAGTCAAGGACTATCAGCATGTTTCCTTTTCGCCGTTATGGCGTCATTCGAAATAGTTTGGTTCATTTCCTCTACGCTAAAAGAAAATGTTTTTCTATTATTTTAATATTATATTTTAGTATTTTTGATGCTATACCGTCAACAAATATATTCGAATATTTAATAAGTAGTTATCCACATCTCTTGAAATTGTTTGTGCAAGTAAACCGAAATAATTTTTTTTGTGGGTTCTATTCACATTTTGAAAAGTTTTTTTTCAAATTCGGGAAAATATTAAATTAGGAGGACAAACATTGCATGTCGTTTTAAAACTTAATATTTAGTGATTGCGGTTTTAAATGGGAAATGGTAAATAAGACCCCAATTATATTTTAGAGACGTTTTTAATGAAACCCGATTTTATGGGCTACGAAAAAAATAACCTATACTATATATGTGAGTTGGATTCTATTTTATTTTTTTGGCCCATTTGAATTGGAATCCATTGGAATGCATTTATATGTAAATTGCTTGCACATAGGTTTATATTTGTAGAAATTGTAAGGCTGCGAAAGATAGACAGACTGACGGATATGTAATTATAAAATTAAGGTAAATACACTTGATTTCAACACAAAATGAAATGTCGCTAAAACGAAGTAAATTAAATAAATAGTGTATTAATAATGTAATTAATAATGTGTGAGTGATGTAAATTAATATGAAATAATGAATCATAGGCATGTACTTAGCTTTTGCCTCGGATCTTGGATCATATTTCATATTTCAGAATAGGGAGACTTTCTTTTCAATTGTGTGAAAATTTGAAAACTGAATCTACATATTCAATATATTCGACATCGTCAAAAAATATTATCATAGACTATTTTATATTCGACCTAGATTTTCGTTCACATATCACATCACTCGTAAGTTATGGAATTACAATTTTGTCCTTCCATTCTGAATATATGGAATCTACGCTCCTACACGATCGTACATTTGTTTTAACATTGGAATATAGGAAAAAGGGATGATGTACATAATATAATCCTTTTTTCTTTTAACACATTTCCAGATATCAACATGTTTGATAAACAAATTATGTTGATAACTGTTTAGTTAATATGTAATCAATAGGCTATTTAATTTCATAATTTAGTTTAATTAAATTTAGAATTTTAAATATAAATTTATAATAGATAGATTAAGATAATTAATATTTCATTCATAAATATTTTACAAAAATAATTCCTTCATGGCGCTAAACGTTATTTCGCGTTTGTTCGTTAAAATGACTACAATGTATTCGTTTTAGTCAGTGATCACGATTGAAAACCGAGTTAATCGATTTTCTGTAAAACAGTCCTGATTAGTGTTGAAAGAATTAACAAAAATACAATTTCCAATTTCATAATGGTGAGAGAGACACTATATGTTTTAAACGATATTTTTCTAAACCTTATATCGTAATATACTTACTTAATAATTGTGTTTTTGTTTTTTGCAAGTAAATCTTGGAAAAAAACAAAATTTAATTAATGTTAGAGGGATAATGCGAGAAATATTTTCATTTCAGTATTTACTGATCAAGGCAAATAATCTACAATAGATGAAAATTTCAATGAAAAACTGTTGTAATGATTCGAAATATTCCTAATCCTTAATCTTCCTTCTAACACCTTAATTGGGAGTAGAAAAGTCTGAGGAGGCTTTAGGTTCACAAGAATTCGAAGTGATCTTACGACAGATATTATTCAAATCTCGCCCGGTCACTGATGTTTCGCCTCCTCAGTGTTATGTTAATAAATTTCATCTGAAAGCCAAAATCAGATTACACCTTAGAAAAAAAGTTATTTTAAACTTTTATGATTGACTTCAGTTTTGATTTATGTATGTGATAAATGGAAATTATGAGCTTACCCGAGTCGAAAATGATGTTTAGAAAATCGATTTTAGTGCGCAGCTTTGTGAATTTGGCGAGTAATGTCGCGTGCGACAATGGTTGTTCCCAGTCTAATGCGAGTGTTGTTTAATTAAAAATCGACAAATGAAATATTAAATACAATGAAAGTATGACTATTAACATTTTTAAAATGGTATTTTATATCCGATTACTTTTTATTTTAATAAAAATTATGCATGTATGGGCTATACGTATTTGCTGACAGACCTGTTAAATTATTTTCCAAATTTTCACGAATTTATATAATTAGGTGTTATCGATGATAGTTTAGCTCTCTGGCTCCAATCGTATGTTCAATATAAATCAGTTCGACCTGACCCTGATACTATCTTTATTACTTTTGACGTAAATTATTCTATTAAGTGTACTATAGTACACTGGCAGTGAGACCGATATACTCAAGTTTCAGTTTTATTGGTTAACAATAGCCGAATAGCATGGGAATACCTTTTTTTCTACTATTTACTTTATAAAGATACATTTTTATTAATTAACTAGTACTTACGGTTCGGAACTTTTTTCGTGTTATATGTATTATATTTACAGTGTTTATTTTTTCCTTCCAATATTAATTATTTTTCACTTGCTTTCAGGACTTAGTAACCTTACGTACTTGGGGCTTCACAACAATCAGATTGATGTTCTTGAAGATTATGCTTTCCGGCAACTGGCGAACTTGACGGAACTCGACCTGTCGCACAACGAAATAATCACCGTTTCCGGTTTGTTGCATTTGATGTAGTTCTATTTTCCATGATAATTATTCATTAAAATTATTTCTTTGGTTATTGTAGTTTTTGAAGTAATAATTTTAATAGCGCATTTTACGTCTCATATATATAAAAAGTTGTATAAAAATTCAATATATATTGTGAGCTATTGTAGTCCCTTATTTTGTCTATGTATCTGTATGCACTGTACAAATATTATGTATAATATATAATATTTTGCAGTTTCTTCATAAATGTATACTATTTCAAAGCATAATATATGCACACGTTATTTAGAGGAAGTAAGTTATATTATTTTCTTATATGAAAAAAATAATTCTTGATTTACGAGACTTGTTGGTACAATAGCACAAAAACACTTTTTTGACTTTGTTGAGTAGTTTTTCAGTCGCCAATTCATAGTCAGTAACTTAACGAATAGCGATAGTTCTTATTTGTGTATTAAGAAAAATAAGTTTGAAATACAAATAATCAGCCAATTATATTTTTAATCTTCATTACATTACCACGGTTAGTAAGTTCGAAAAGTTAGGTTATTTGTATAAGTATTTTTAATGAATTTTAATTGTTTGCGAACCTTACTTAATAATAGGCAGTAGAAACATAGATTTAGTATATAATTCAAAGATGGGAAATAAACAAAACAATAAAAGGCCAAGATACAAATTCGAATACATTATCATCGCTAAAGTTTTAAATATGTGTGTAAATATGTATGGTAATTATAGTTGCTTCAGAAATCATTTTCATGTATTTGGTATTTCTAATGCGCAGCTAGTCGCTTTATGAATTTCTGAAAAATTGCATTCCTCTCATCATCACAATTAAAGAAACAACTGAAAATTATTTTTATATATTTGCTCATGAAACGTTTAATTTTGAGGTTTTCTATTATGGGAAGAGCTACAATTAGATACCGCACATGTTTTCATTATATAAATAATTCAACGAACTTATGTTAATTTAGTTGGCACTGGATTTTAAGATAATATTATAAATAAACCGCAAACGTCAATTGAGGCTAGTCGCTATAGGCCGCTAGCAGATAGGTGTGTGGTCTCGTTTATGATGTTTCGTTCTGTCTTTCTCTAATGTTCGAAAGGACCATTGTAATTCATTTTTTCTTTCATTCGCTTTGCCTATCAGTAGAGAATGTACTTATTCCATGATATGGATAGTTTCTTATTCCTTCTTTTTACAACACAGTAATGTATATCTGTTACAACACAGTAATATATATCTATAGAATATATACGTTAAAATTTAGTTAAAAGTTCATCTAAATTGGAAATGAATTTATGAAATCCTTAACCTTATATAGAGTTTTATGAACTATACATAAAATATTTCTTGTTATATTTATTTACAATTTTTGGTCAATGTTGTAGATGTTTGAAACTGACATTGTCTTACAGGCAATTCGCTGTCTCACCTGACGAAGCTCGTGAAGTTGGACATGTCGCATAACTTTCTTCGTTCGCTTTCGGCGGAGCCGCTCGGCTCCTTGAAAAGTCTACGCGAACTGCTGCTGCACGACAATGATGTTTCTATGGTGGATGACGGGGCTCTCTTGGATCATCACCAGTTAACTAGGCTTACTATAACAGGTAGTTAAGTTTGTTTTATTTTGCTATTTGTTTATTTCTTAGAGTGAATTGAGTGAAATAAGTTAAATCCTATTATTTGAAGTTTGTTAAAATTTTGTGATTATAACTTTTATATCGGAAAATGCTACTATTTTTTTAATTTAGTGACAACGTAACAAACTGGGTATATAAGTACAATACAATATGGATACATATTTAGTAAGTTTTCTTAAATATTTTGAAACGTTGTTTCTATGGATCTGGTAAGGAAAATGTTCAAACATTTAATTATGAAAAAAGGCCCAGTTTACATCTTTTTAATGAGATCAGAAACTCTAAAGTTCATTTGATATTATTTTCATCCAATTATAATGGCGAAGGGATTAGGCAATACATGGCCAATTTAAGTAAGTATTTCGTTTGCACATTGACTAGGTGCGTTCAGGATTTGCTACGCCAATAGCATTGCATTCGATTCGAAAAATGCTCTTAGGGCAGTTTTTTCCAAAACATAATTAACTTTGTTGTATACCTCTTTACTGCATCTACTGCTGAATTATAGAATTAATGTTATTGAACTGTACGAGATACTTAAATACATTTTATTTCCTTTTTTTGCTCCACTAGGCTTTGTCTCTATGTATTACCCATGTTCAAATTGTTAGTTTGCATGTTTTGATGTTATTTTTTATATAAACTTTCCACTGTTTTCTTATACAAACTTTTAGTCTTTCTCAATGCTCAGTTATTTAAAGTATTTTGGTTTAGCTAGAAACATGTATAATTTAGTTAGAAGCTAACCAATTTTAAAGCATAAGTTAAAGATAATAAAGGAATGAAAAATGGTTAGCTTTTCGGAAAAAAATGGTAACTGACTTTTTTACACGAAACTTAATTATCGTTCCATTGCAAAATTTTTACGTACTCAAACAAACATTTATAATAATAAAAATAAGTGTGTTGGAAGAATGTAAGAAATCGCATGTGTAAATGGGGATTGTATATAAAGAAGTACATAATTGTATTTGTTTTTAAAATTCGTAAATAAAAATATGACAAGAAATATGTTGACGTTAGAAAATTGCGTCGAAGATGACCAAGTTTATTTCTTGTTTGCCACTCAAGTTACGTTGAATGTTTTATTTTAACATTATTCGACTGTACGACAATTTTATTTGATCTTAAATAATCTATCTTTATAATTGTGCTTTTCTAAATTAATATAATTTTTTTAAATGGTTACTCATAATGTATCTTCTTGTCTATTTTCGTTGTTATGATTTCTTGCAAATTGAAATTTTAAGATTTTTAATGAGTATATGACAAATGAAGGAAAATAAGGCCTTCGTCATCGGGCAATTGCAGGGTAAGACAGAATGAAACACTTGATAGAAAAGCTTTTTAAATAAGTAAACCTGTTGACCTCGGCATAATTAAAACATTTAAAAGCCATCATAGAAAGATTTGAGTACAAAAACTGATAGACCATACTGAAAAGAATACAACTAGATTTTCCTTTATCTTCTAGATGCCACTGAAATGATTAAAACAGCATGAGGAAAAGTCACACCGGACAATAATAAAATGTTTTTCTCATGCGGGGTTCTGTAAATTTTCGGCCTGGGCAATATAGTGTTAGTACAACTATCTACAGTATCTCCAGAGAAAACAAGCATTGCAGATTGGGAAACTTATGTTAATATCAAGAATCAATAGTCATAGTAGATAACGAAATTATTGAATGAATAATTCAGTAAATAACGAAATTATTGAATGTATAATTCAGTAGATAACGAAATTATTGAATGTATAATTCGAATTACGAATTACGCCACAAGGTGTGGAAGATGTAAAAGAAAAAAAAGATGAAAAAGAAGACGAAAAAGCGCTTCGTAAAATTGATGATGCCTTGAGCGGTTTAACGGCATTGAAAATATGTTGTTTATTTTGCGAAAAGCAAGAAAAATTATATATCGTTGCACACCACCTACATACTCGTATATATTATTACCGAAAAAGAAAATGAAACAGTTAATTAATGTATATATCTTTTAAAAATTATTGTAAAAATAGTATATTTGTAAACTTTCTTTAAAATATTCTATAATGAAACACATCTATGTAAAAATGTAAGTTGTTTATTATTATTCCGTCAATGGTTGTGCCTGACTTCGGATGTAGTGACTTAATATTGAAAGTCCTTTCACGGTTGTTATAACCAAAATCTACCGTGAATGAAAATTAACAAAATCAGACTTGGATTGGAAATAAACGCAAATTTTCTCAAAACATTTTATTTACTTGCAGCTTACAAACCTTTGTAAATAAATAATGGTAAAAATACTTTCAACAGACAACCCACTGAACTGTGATTGTCTCCTGTCTGGCTTTGCCCGTTGGCTGCGTGAAGCCAAGAACCTCCCAGCGACCGACGTCAAGGAAGCTGTATGCGCCACACCACCGCATCTCGAAGGAGCACTTCTAGTTCATCTCTCGAAACAAACGTTGTGCGACGAGCAAGACAGTGGCATTCACAGGCAACCGGGAGGAAACACTGACGTTTTTCTAGATGGAAACAAAGCCTTAGATAATTCTTTTTCAGATCCTGTTGATAATAATAGCAGACTTGTGTCAGAAGAAGGAGATGATTTAGAGGATTATGGCCAAGAAGATATGGATTACGGAGATTCTAGTCTCGAGCTGCCGTTCCCTTTGGATGATAGTTTGCCAATTTCACAGAGTAAGGTGAGTATTTTAGCAAGTTTTATAAACATTATTAATTAAATTGTATGATTTTGTTTATGAAATTAATAATTCTGTCGCAGTGTCAAATTCTCCTTCATGCGCAAATTTTCACTTGTGCTCGTTGTCAATTTACCTATTCTATTTCTTCGAACATTCTATTTTTTGTTTATAGTTTTTTATTATGGTATTATTTGATGTACTATATTCTATACTTTTCCAAAAAATACCATTTTTTTTTCATATATTATTATATTTATAATAATTTGTGGTAAGTTATAATTATCTAGATCAATTTGTTCCATAATTAAAAGTTATATATTAATTTTAGAATTTTGTAACACAATTTAAAGACTTTGAGTTTATTTCATATTTTTCCCATTTAATACCCTTTTTCTTAAATACCATAAAAAATATTCAAGAAGAAAGAAACTTTGGTAGGTATGGCATATTTTTTTATGGGAATTAAATAATTTTAAAACATATTGAAGAGCAGAAGCAAATTATGGTACTTATGTATTTTAGGTTGTCGTTTAAGTTTTTAGATGCCATGAGTAAAAAACTTTTCCAAAATCTTTTTGAAATACCTCCTCTACTGTTCAAATTTCTACTATGTAAATGATTACTTAGAACTATGAAGAAGAGTAATATAATCAGAGGGCGCAATATTGGGTGAATAAGATAGATATATTGCCAATACCTGTAGTTTCAGATTAATATGTTTAGGGCGCGATATTGGGTGAATAAGATAGATATTATACATACTGCCAGTACTTCTAATTTCAGATTAATATTTTTTTTCCGCAAGGTATTTTCTTGAAGAAAATAAAGTGGATACTACTTAGTTTGTTAACCAGTTGAACGAAATCTTGACAGTGGACGGTGTGTCTGCTGGAAGAAACTCTCAATTGATAATCTCTTTTATATACTATTAGAAGTGCGGTATTATCTTTATGTTATTCAGTTTATGTAATAAAACACATACTTGTCGTGATCTGTCATTGAAATTTGGATGTCTGGTTAACGTGTGTGACCCACTTCACACTATCTAAATATATTATTTCTAAAAGGTGTTTTTTGGTCGAGCGGCTCGATCTCTTTAACTACTGCACCAAAAAAAATAAAAAAAATACCCACTTAAAGCTTATGTTTTCTACTTTAAAATATAAAAAAATTCGAAAAAAATCTTTTTGTTAATAAAAAAATTAATTTTTATAACAATTGGCATGAGCGCCATCTGTGGGCGACACATCAAATATCTTAGCCAAATTGTATACTTGGAACACGCTAGATGGCGATATAGTGCGAAGACTTCGCACGGGTCAGCTAGTTACTTCCTAATTGTTTCAATGGTTTCATAGTTACGATTGTAATAGGGTATTTGACTAAATTGTTTTTATTTCATTAATCATAACTTCAAGATACAAGATGATGAAGTGTGAATTTTTTTTTAATAATCTTAAAAATTGACAGAGTTATAAAAGTTTAAATTTAATCTTTAGAGAAGGACGGCAATACTGTGTTTTGAGGTCATTTTTAACATTGCACATTATATTCGACAAGAGGAAAAGAGACAGGGATATACACAACTCTATCCGTATCTCCATATTTAGAAGCCTACAACTAGCTTATTTTTCAATCAATTTTAATTAATGAGAAATATCAAAATTTAGAATGAGTCATCTACCGTATTTAACCTTTACATTACCTATCTTCTTGCATATTATTTTGACGCATGGGTGCATTTTTTGCATATAATAGGTGATCCTGATGCAACACACTTTCGACGGTCACACGCTTCGACTTTGGTGGTCGGGTGCGGCGGGGCGCTGCGACGCGCTTTTCGCGTACGCGCGCGCCGGCACACGGGAGCGTCTCGTCGCGACGCGTCGCGTGCGCTGTGAACGCACAAGTCGCGGGTTGCGTGCGTCTCTGCGGATCGATGGGAGTTTTATAATCGGAAATAGGTAGGTATTTTTGTATTCAGGTAGGCGTTTATTATTTCAGAAGTCTGCATATCAATATTAATATGGGTCAATTCAGTTTTGAAATGTCTCGAGTCTATTGAGAGAATGATTAATCTATTTATCCATCTTTATTTTGGAAGTGGTAATAAGTGGAAATAGTTACATGTCAATTATTTGATTTCTTAGTAATTGCTTAGCATTAACATTATATAGTCATTCAAATAACGTGTTTAGAAAGAGGCATGGACTCGCTTTCGCAAAAAAAAACATTAAAATAAAGAACCCAGAAGTGTTTCTTCATCACACAATAACACATATCAAGAAGCACAATAAAAAAAAAGTAGTAAAGAGACATAATTATATGTAGTATGAATGTTTTATAATACGTAGATTGTGTAGAGCAGCAGGGTTTATTGTAATATTTATTTGTACTTGTGTCGATCAAGAGTGGCTTCTATTTTTTACCGGTTCCGCCCCAAAATCAGGAAAAATTGTCTTAATGTTTTATATTGCCGCTTCCATACTTCATTTTCTTTTCTGTGAATTTTGGGTCCATTTCTGCTTTTAAAGGATACCTTAATTATTATCTGCCATCTACCGAAATTTATCTTAGTATTGAAAATAACGTGTGTTTCCCCTGAGCATAGGTTCAATTTCTTAGCAGACGCCAACCGTACTATTCTGCATTTCCTCTTAAATGATGGAACTTTTCAAGCAACTGTTCCAAACAACTTTGCTTCCACTAGTTGTTATCCAACGGTCCTTGCTACTGTGTCTAGTGGTTGTCGAAGGATCTGAGTTGTTTTCATTGGCATGTTTTTTTAAAAAGGAACTCTCTCAAAAGCAGCATTCGCATTTTGAAATGTTGTGTGGTGTACTGCGTTATAAACCATATTTTTGTAATAATTTTTATTATCTGCTCTTTGCAGTATGGCCATCCACGTTGATAAATATTAATTATTACTTTCTGCATTATGTTATTAAGACTCTTATTTCGATTCATATTTATTTTAAAAATTAAAATGAAAATGTGCATGTTGACAATGTGATGTTAAAGAACGCCGTCAAAATACATTATTGTTTACAAAGAATATTTTTAAATGACTGCTAGCTCTACATCAATTGACAAATACCAGGAATATCTATGTCAGTTAACAAATACCAGGAACTCGGATAATACATTTTATCCAGAGTTAGTAGCCGTTTAAAATTAGGGAGCAGAGATTCATTTATATTAACGCCAGTATTTTACTATTTCCAGTTATCGATTCTGCATAGCTCTCTTGGAGAATTCGGTTGGAAACGATGATCTTTCGTTAGCGTTGGGATGCAGCGAGATGTTTCCTCTCACTATTACGGAGTCGATGACACCTATAGCGCCAATTGCACCTATACCAATACCCGAGTCCAACATCAGGTGACTAAATATGTTTACAATGTTTAAATTGATTTGTTAATCGTTAGATTTGTCTAACAAAGTAAATATTACAAATGGGACCAATGATTACACATTAAAAGAAACAGAGGTAGAAAAGTTAATTCTCAAGATATAATACTTTAATTATTTTGTAAATAAATTCGCTGTCAAAAAAATTTTAGAAAACGACTTTTTATGGAGGAAAGTAATTTAGAGGAAAAAATACCTATTTAAAACAATTAGATTATAATTCATTCTGTAAAGCAATAATCATATTTTCGGAAAAGGCAAATATTTAATAACAACTAACATTTTATATTTTCCCAAGTGGCTCCTTTTCATTAGTTATAATACATTTTTTGTAAGTTATAAAATTGGTTTCATGCGTCACTCATATTTTGAAACTAAATCTAAATACTTTTTGGAGGTATTCTCTTATTGAAAATTGTCTATATTGAATGATCGTACAATTATTTTTATTTAACGAATAACAATAAATAAAGCCATTATATTTTTAGTGAATTAAAAGGTTGGTCATGATGTATTGAGAATATTTTTCGAAAAGAGTTAAATTTGTGTCAAAATTAACGGACTTGCAATGAAATAAAAAATTGAATTGTTGCTTCTGGTTTTCATAAAATATATACAAATCAAAACATATTGGTAGGAAGAACTACATAAGTGTTAATCATACCATTCCTTTTTCAGAGTATCTGGCGTAATATCCAACGTAACTTCCGAAGGAATTCTATCAATAGAAGTACTACTATCGGGTTTTCCACCAATAAGGTCGCAAGATTTACTTCTTCAACCACCAAGTGCAGAATATTTGCGAGCCCTTCACCGTTGCTTCATTTTAATTACGGTTTTAAAGGCCGGAAACATTCTAGTCATTCAACGAGAAGTACCTTGCAACAGACCGATATTATCCATGGAAGGTTTCCTTCAAGGTCCTTACAAAATATGTGCTAAACTTGCAGAAATACCTGAACGCAACTTTAATTCAAAATGTTCAACTGCCGAAATCCAAAACACAATTTTAAGTTCTGGTGTCATAAAGACGACGTACAAGGGTATAAATTTAGCTCTCGTGGGGATATCATTTGGTCTATTGACCATAGTTCTAGGTTTGGTATGGGCTACTAGAAAGTTGCTGAAGAAGCCAACGGAGTTTGAACAGGGACATCAATGCTTTAGGCCTGAGCCCCCAGTTGCAGAAGATGGTCAGCATTCTAGATACCTTAAATTGCAGGCAACTTCCAAAGTATAATTCAAATTGTTCCGTCGATGAATTTCGGTGCTATTAAAGAAAATTGTGTGGTCTTGCATCAGGTCGAGGGCATGTGTCTGTTGGTTATTTAAGTTTAAAGTTGTTATTTATTGTGTCCCTATTTAAATCTGGCACGTGGTGTTTTAGCCCTTTATATGTTTGCAACAATGGTACAAGTCGTATAATTGAAGAAGACGGTTGAACGGTAGGTATTAAAAGGTGTTATTGATGATTGCGTAGAGTAATATGTAAATAAAGTAATGTTGAGGGTCACAATCTTGACTGAAATCAGGATCCATTAAAATTTTTGTGATATAGGTATTTGAAAAAAAAAATCATTAAATCAAAATAATTAAAAATGATTCAAAATTTAATAGCTTTTATGGACTTTGCGTTCGTAAATTACTAAAATTTACTAGAATCGTGTCAAACTTAAAGTTTCGCGGTAACGAAATAATTTTATAAAATAGAAAAATTAATTTTTCTTAAACAACTTTGATGAGATAATGTCACCCCCATATTTAATTTTTTAGTGTCAATTTTAATGAGAATTTATTTTAAAAATTATCCAAAAAAACGAGCGTATTATTTAAAGTATATTATATGACTAAAAAGTAGTATATTAGGTTGTATTTATGTAATTTTATTTAGATGGTCAGTAACTATCAAAACTTTTACTTACAAATTTAATATAATTATCACCTTAAATTAAAAAAAAATTAATTTGTTTTATACATTACTGTTTACTTCGCTTTAGTTATTTAAATTAACAATTAAGTTTGTATATATCGTATTTCTGTATCAAATTAAGTGTGATTGATATCTAAAACCGTTATTTCAGAAATTACTTTTTTCTCTCTTGATTTTTATATATAAAGTTTCAGTCGCAGTAATTTTTTTTCTATTTTCGCATATTTTCTATTTTTAAAATTGGATTGAATGATAATGTTTAGGTTTTGATTCTATATTTCAGTTGTGTAGCAAAATTAATTTCCAACAACAACCATTATACGAAATTTCGAATTAATAATTGTAAACTTAATCAGAGATTCATAATGCCCAGACGTATTTCCTACTTCCATAATTTAAAATTAGTTAATAAGTTTGCAGTCGTAGTACTATTGGGTCAAGAATTAGGAAAAATTCAGACTTTACTTAAGTCTGAATTTTGCATCGAAATAATCAACTTTAACATAGAAATGGATTGGAATGGTTAGGAGTACGGATTAAAATCTCATGACAAAATCTATAGTCATTTTAAAACTAAGTTGTTGAATATTAATTTATGAAAATATAATAATTATTTATTTAACTGCTTTAAATTTGGCATTTGACAAATATATGGTAAGACCAATTTTTTATTTACATGAGATACAAACCTTAGTTCTCATCAACTCTCTGGATGATTATATTGGTGCGTGCTTATATTCTGGATTATTATATCGAAACGTACTCAGCATCTGGATTATTACTCTGACTGATGTTTACATTATTGACTATTATATTGGCGCGTGCTTACATTCTTAACTATTATATTGACTAGTTATTACACTCTGGACGATTATATTGCCGCGTGCTTTTACTGTAGGCTATTATACCGAGGCGTGCCTACACTCTAGATGACTATACTGACGCATATTTACACTTTTAACGATTATGTTGGCGCGTGCTTATATTCTTAACTATTATATTGATGAGTGCTTACACTTTGGATGATTATATTGGGGCTTGCTTATACTCTGGATTATTATATCGAGGCGTGAGTACACTCTGGATGATTTGACGGGTGCTTACACTCGGGACGATTATATAGATGTGTGCTTACACTTGGATATTGGTGCGTGCTTATACCTTGGATCATTATATAGGTGCTTGCTTACATCATATTTGATTATATTGGCGCGTGCTTAGATTCTGGTTGATTACATTGGTACATGATTATATTATGAATGTTTATGTGGGCGTGTATTTTCACCCTGAAAGACTATATTGGCGCAATATTAAACTCTGGACAATTATATTGGCACCTGATCACATCTGCGATTAACTTGCTGCGCTCACATATTCGGGACCATTATATTTGCGAATACATTTTGGATGAATATATTGGTGCATGCTTATATTCTGGATGATTATATTGGGGCGTGTCTACACTCTGGATGATTATATTGGCATATACTTACATTCTGGATAATTATATTAGCCTGTGCTTACATTCTGGATGATTGCTTACACTCTAGATTATAATATTGGTGCGTGCTTACACTTTGGGTAATTATTTTGGCGCGTGCTTGCACTTTGTACAGTTATATTGGCGCGTACTTACACTGTGTGCTGCAGATTATTCATTAGTTACATCAATTTATATAAAGATTAATGTTAGCTTAAACTTGCTAGTCATATAAATGTATTAAACCCATTCGGGTACAATTATTTTATAATTACGTTTTCATTAATTTTTTTTTCTTTCATAATCATAACATATTGAAATTTATTGAAAATTGAGGCGATTAGTTTTAATTATATTTTTATATAAATACATGTTTATGACATATACATATATAAACTTGAAAGTTAACGCTATTTACATGATGATGGCATATTAATATCGTGTCAGTTTTTAAAATCCAACAAATGTAGTTTTTTCATTATCGTTTTTGAGCATTGAATTTTGATTATCTTTGCCTTGTAAGGTTATGTCACTTGTTCAACTTAAAAATTAATTATTTCAATACTGTTGCAGGTATATCCTTTCTTGGAGAAAATTGATAATTGTTTTAATAACATTTTAAGATTTAATTTTTCCACTAAACCCGAGATTGGGGAATGACGAAACCTGCTTGTTGACGTCAATTAGTTGCTGTTAATTATGGATTTATGGCGAATGAATTAAAAATATAACACAAAAATTTAATAGAACTAATCAATTCTATAGAACTAATAAAGAAAATGTTACTTCTGCGAAAGAGATAAATTGTTGAAATAAAATATTCTTTATTAGAATTGATTGTAAAACTGACATTATAGATGACTGTGTCATGACACTTTCAGATTTTAAAATGTGAGTTTTCATTTATCATTATCAAAATAGTATTTTAGTTTTTATCGCCAAAAGTGAGCTGGTAATATCGATGTAGCTTAGGGACGTAGACAATGTAATTTTATATCTGTAACATTTTTTACGAACTAATTTCACTGACAAATTGCTTTTAAGTCGTAAGATTTCACTTTAAGTAGTACTATGTTTTAATTAACTGTCTTAAGTATTAATTGTTATTGAAAATGATTGAAATAAAATGAATAACATTTATGTTTTATGTGTTTTAATTTATGAGGGCAACGTGCGATTGGATCGTATTGTTCGCTTTACATAGAACGAAGTTTCGTTAAATTTATGTTAATATTTATCATCAGTGGAGTCTGAGCAAAAAGCTATATTTTAAAGTACGGAATACAGGTACAGAAATAAAAAAATTTCATAAGATATCAAGTAAATAATCATGGCGAGTGTTGTTGAGACATGTATAAACATAGTATTCTGTAGTTGTATACATATATATGTATATATACATATATATATATATATATATCTATATCTATATCTATATATATACATATATATATATATATATATATATATATATATATATATATATATATATATACACACACACACGCATACACCCAGGCGTGTGTGTGTGTACTGAAATGGGTAATACAATTTTTTGTAAAATTTTGCGCACTCACGATTGAAAAATAAAAAGGAGGTGAAAAATTAGTTTGCATGTCACTTTGAAGTTCATTACTTAAAGAATCCGAACTTAAAAGTGAGAACAAGGGAACGATGAATTACTTTAATATTAAAATAATTTATTGATTTTGACCCATTTTCCCTTTAAACTATTTGAACTAACCCAAACCGAGAATCTATTTCAGAAATTTAAAGAAAAAATTCCTAATTCAGGTAGAATATTTTATAATTACAGAAAGAAAACATAAATATTATAATTTATACCAAAAGCGAAAAATCTTTCTTCGACTGCAACGCTGAATGATGTAATTTCTACTGAAAAGGAAAAATATTTTCTTCTTTGCAACGACTTATTTCAAATTTGATAACACTTTTAGTAATTCACTCCCTACTTTTCAATCAATTTTTGTATTTACAATCATTGTATTTCTTTATTCAACATATGTGTGTTGTAACTCAAACCAGCCATCAATTTCGTGTAGTAAATTATATTCACGAAAAATTGAATGTTTTAATCAAGTGATTATATAAATAGAGAAAAAAGTATAAAAGCAGGGAGTGAATTATTAAAATTGTTATCAAATTTGAAATTAGTCATTGCAAAGAAGAAAATATTTTTCCTTTTCGGTAGAAATTATATCATTTATGCTTTCTTTCTATAATTATAAAATATTCTACCTGAATTATTATTTTTTTCCTTTAAATTTCTGGAATAGTTTCCCAGTTTGGGTTAGTTCAAATAGTTTAAGGGAAAAATGGTTGAGTACCTTCATAATCGAAATTATTTTCAATCATCTCAAGAACCGTTCAATGATATTTATGTTTCAAAAATAGTATTTATTTATTATATTTTATTTAATCTGATGTTATTTTACATCAAAACGATATTTTGAAAATATATCTCGAGGATCATTGCACTATGCTTATCATGTTAGATCATATATAGATAATTCCGAAGACCAACAAAACCGCAGGTAATAGGTTTACGTGTTAATTTGTTTAATAAGTAACACGTGTCGCTGCATGTGAGTCAAATTAGAAAAAGTTGGTTGTTGAGTGGTATCAAATGGAAAAGGAAAGTATTTAAAGGAAATACATTTTTAAGTTCATATTTTTAATCATCTTACGCAAAATAGTTTCTACGAGTATCGAGTCAAATAAAATCGTTCTTTAATTATTGATTGTAATAAAAATATGATTTAGCTCAGTCAAATAGCATTTTTTCTTTTATTCTTTCGACTCCTCGTAAATATGTTCCAAATATGTATATCTTATTCACGTACCTAAGTTATGTTGTGAATTTCTCAACAAATGGTGCCAAAACATATTAAACAAAATTAAATTAAGATAAAACTAAACGATCGAAATAAAGTACAAAGGACTAAACGAACCTTATTATTCAAAAGTATAATCGGATATTATAAAGCCTTGAATAAGCGAAGTAAATTTGATTTATTTATATAACAGCTTGGGGCAGGGAAAGTTATCTAAAAATATAGAAGCAGATAATACAGACCACAATGTTTGGAGCTTTAACGTCAATAAAAAGCTTGCTAATCAGTGGAATTCAAAAGAGCTTTTCGTTGTCAAAAGGAAATATTTGAGATAAATAAATTTCCTATAAGCCATTCGAAGCTTTTGCAAAGGATGTTATAAAGACTTTAGTTATGATTTTTGCTTTGTTGCATATTTTACTTCTAAAGAAAATCTACATCCGTTCAAGGGATATTCATGACGTTCAGTTTAGTCTTTGTTGTGATTTTTCAAGCAACACTATATATTAAAGAAAATACGGGTAACAATCAGGGTATGGTTATATTTATATTTATTTAGCACTCGAAACGTTGTAGAATCATTATTGGAGGATTAGAAGCCTTATTGTGTTATTGCGTTATATTAATTGAGCTATTATGTTAATTCGTGTCAATATCGGTTAGCATTATTGTGAAATTTTTGTTATTTTAAACATTCAGCCATAGGAGAACCGTTACTGCTGATGGTTATTTATAAGGAACTAAGAAGCAAATTTGCTGTTTAGAAAAACAGAATTTACTCCGAAACAAATTGCTATAATTAAATGCCAGGTAATTTTGTCTTGATTCTCTGACTCCGCCATGTATTTTCAAAGGGTATAGGAAACTGTAACATGATATCATGATATTCCTACAATAGCTGTGATGTCTGCGTTTGGTTGCTCGTTACTATGATGTAATAGGAAAGAGAAATTATCTTGTCACTTTTTTATAAACTTTAACATTATCGTTTGTTATTTGACTGTACACAACTTCCCAAATTGTCATACGAAATTGTAAGAAACTACAAAACATATATATATATATATATATATATATATATATATATATATATATATATATATAGTTTATCGTCGCGATACTAGAAGTGAGGTGTTTCATATTTTATATTTTTGCACATAAATCGCTTTTAATAAGTGGTAACAATTAAAATAAGCTTATATAAATTCTTTCATTTTGCTGATTTTACGTCAATGAGTACCACTGTGAGCATACGCATGCATTCATATTCATTATATTAATATAAATTTATAGAATTCCGGAGAACATTGTCATACTATTTCGGTCTTAATACTAATTATTGGTATGAATATTTAAAGGATTCTTGTATAAATGCAACATTTTATACAAGAATCCAAATTCATTTTAAAAGGGAACCCGTAATTTGGGATACTAAACGCTATTGAACAAACATAAATGAAACCATCGTGTATGGAAACAGAAAAAAACCATTAACTATTGTAAAATCATAAGATTAATTAGTGAATAATTAATACATTGTTCAGATCCTTTTTATTTCTAATACAATATAAAATTTATCTGCATCACTTATTCTTCAATTAGAGGGTTATTTAAAGCAATACAATTTTGAAAATACAATAAGCGCCCTGAAAATGTGGTGTTGGGGAGGAATGCTTGGAGTAAATTGAAATGAGTTCCTTAGTAATGCACTCATACTTCAAGAACTTGGTATCAGGCAGGGTTTATCCGATATTCTAGAAATTCGCATCAAGATATTCTTGTGCTAATAACACACGTGCGTTACCAATAACAAACGGGTCGTGGCGTAGCGAATACGGTATTGAAAGCTCTGTGCTTCAGGGCAAAGTTAAGGGTACCAGAGCACGTGAGTGTCTACAAAATGTACAGATTAGGCTGACGCAGCTATAGATTTCTCTCTATAGGACGGAACCCGGAAACCAGCTGCCAGAGAGGAATGCCGACATAGTGTGGCGCATCACAATGACCACGATCTCTCTGTAAGAGAGTAGCGAATAAAAAAGTAGATAGTATTAACAATTATAAGAAATAGATTTAGGGTATCCACCTACGTTGACAAAGTTGGATTAAAATAAGGGGTAAAAATAAAGAATATCACAGACATAAGCTAATATAAATTATGAGTTGCTGAAATGATTATATAGATTTCATAAAAATTACACAATGAAATTGAATCGTGTATGTATGTACTTCTTATTATCAACATCCGTTTTATTTATCTACAAATTTACAAGATCAAACCAAAAATACAGTCAGGCGTGGTATTAACAGAAAAATAATTTTGCTACAAACATTTAATTACAAATAATTCATTTCCGTATTTCTGTTTAACTCGTAAAACTGCAGTCAGCCAAAAATATTTACATTAAGTCGCTTTTCAGGAATACAACCTGAAAGCTTTGACAGCTTCTGATGGTGCAAATAAGTGGGTTAGTCTTTACCGCGGATATTCTTTCAAACCATAAAATATTGAATACATATCTTACCTTGGAATTATCTGCTCAACTCTTTCTAATGGGTTTTTAAATGAACTTTTTGCATAAGTCAAAGTTTGAAAACTTGAAATTAATTTATGGTAATGTGTTCTTTTTATTAATTAAGTTAGTGTTTAGTTAATTCGTCAAGTCTCGAAAATAAATTGTTTAAGCAATTCGTCATGTATCGAAAATAAATTTACTATTGGATTTAACCTGGTTGTTATTAGCGTTTATACCAGCTGATATTATATATTATGATATATTATTTGATGTAGCACCAAATTATAAAAAATGAACATATTTTGAAGTAATTGTGTATTTTATTTCAATCTCGATATCGGTATATTTATGATTATGGAGATTTTCAAGGTAGTTAACAGATAAAAGTCAATTTTTGTAACGTAGTGAAAGTAATGTTGTATAGAAAGGTGCAAAAAACTGTACAAAATAAAAAATAATGGCAAAGTATTTCATTAATTAAGGTACTATTTCCGTATAAATTTCGAGCCCAGAAATTAAGGATTTATTTTAAATATGATAATAATTAATCAAAAGTGATATTATGTTTTGAGGGGCTTTCTACATATTTTTATTTGTGTACTTTAGTTGAATAAAATTAATTGGAATATAAAAAGACATTAGCTTAGGGATAAGTTAAGATAATGTGTTTTTATATTTTATAAATTTAAATAGTAAATAAACAAGAACATAATGGTAGCATATCAATCTTAAATAAAGGCTGAGCTAACAGACGAATTTGACGTGTAAAATGAGTAAAATAAAGGAACTCTATAAAATGGATTTTTATACGGTGAATTAGCCTGATGGATAAGAAATAGCGTCGCTTTGTTCAAAGCTCTAAGATGAGCAAATTATGGTAATCACCTGCTATTAAAAGTGAATTAAAAATGTGCCGTATATTTATACGCCGTGTTAAAAAGCTCGTCTTACCATATAATGCTACATAACTCGTTCTCAATAGAAAATCAAATATTGAACATAATAAATGGATTTACAATAAATTATTCGGAACTATGTAGAAGCGAAGGGTTAATTGATTGAACGCTAAAATAAGTAAAAGAGAAGCTAAATTAAATTTAATAAGGGAATATAAGGGAATTGTTTAATTATATTTAAGGTCGATTTTTCAATTGACAAATAAATAGTCGAATGAGAGTTATTTGTCAGATAGAGCATAATCTAATTTTTCAATCGTCAGAGAACTGACATTAGCAGAATCATCCGGTACGAAATTAATGAATTTATTTATTGATAAAAGAATCTTTAAAAATAAGTTTATGTAGAAGCTATGTCTTGAAAAGAAGTTTATGTAGAAGCTGGGTCTGGAATTTTTTTTTTAAAATTACAATACGTGTTTATATGCAGACTTTTGCATAAATATAATATTTGGATTCATTGAAATTATATATACACAAAAACAAACGTGTCGATAACGATAGTTAGAATTGAACGAAATTTTGTACATATTAACAAATGCCAAATGTTTTATTTTCACCCTGTACTGCTCTAACACTCTCTTGCGTGAAGTTCGTTAAAATAATTATAGTAACGTAGAATAAAACTTTAAGTAACTATGTACTTATTAAAAAATTGCAATTGTTTATCAGAATGATTACATACGAAAGGAATATATTAATCCGTAAGTTAGTTATTTAACAGTTTATATACTGAATAGAAAATTGGTTTTCAAACAAGTTATAACTGTATTTTGTCAATTGTAAATCAATTAAGTCTTTATACTCAAACAATTTTGGAGTAAATTTCTTTACCTAATATTAAAAATTACTTGTTTGGTAATATTATTGTCTTTACTTACATCATTGCCTTTACACCGACTCCTCGCAATGCAAAACAGATGACGGCAAAACGGACAGCGTATAGCTTATGTTTGACAGCGTATAGCTTATGTCAACTTTTATATATATGTATAGCTTATGGTGTCCAGGTGGGTATTGGGTATATTATTTTTATAAAACTTTTGGGTAATAAGCAGTAACGATTTAAGCGACGAAGGTCGAAGTGTGTGGTGTACAATTTTGAATTGAACTTTGAAACCATTATAGGTAATTAACAGACATTTTCCACGATACACATGCTTAATGTAAGTTCTCTTTTATAAGCCGTTTTCTGTTGAAAAATCGGAGGATAGAAAACAATTTAAATTGATTATCTGACAGACATGCAAATTTTATCGTCTTAAAGCGTATGGGGTCCAGGTGGGAATTTGGTATATTATCTTTTTAGAACTTCTGGGTAATATGCAGTAACGGTATAAGTGACGAAGGTCGAAGTGAGCAGGGTACAGCTTTGAAATGAATTTTGAAACCATAATAGGTAATTAACAGACATTTTCCACGATATACGTGCTTAATGTAAGTTGTCTTTTATAAGCCGTTTTCTGTTGCAAAATAGAACGAATTTTGAATTGAATAAATCAAACCATTATATATACATCAAAACAATATTTGGAAGACAATAAGAACTATAATGTATGTGACTAGTTATCACTGATAGTTCGTTGTAAAGTCTACTGAATGTAAATAAAGAGCAGATAATTATTATGCAAAAACAATTTAAACCAAATGCTGTAATAATCTCTTTTTTGCACGGATGAAGCCAGCCGGCTAGCTAGTTAAGTTTACGAAGATGTGATAACAACACCATCGTATTAAAATTAAGGAAAGCCATCATATATCTTGTGCATTGGAGATAAGAAAATTATTAAAATGACGTGGTCGTATGTCCCCAATTCCACTCCCTCATCTTTTCAAACTCACTCTCTTCTACTTCCTGTCTCCATCGGTGTTCTTCACTCTTATCACCCTTTCTTTTTATCTATTTTTTTTAGAGTTCTGTGCCTAAACAGGAAAAAGCAGAGCTCTTAGAAGTTCATTCACTTGTCTATTTGTCTCTCGTAACCGATTTTTTCCGAAACTATAAAATGCAGAGACTGCACATTTTAGCATATTAGGGTTTTTTATTCATAATTATTGTCTTATTGCCTCTTATTTTTTTTCATTAACTTGTTTGTGTATAAGTTTGAAGCTCAATGTTTCACATCAAAGATCATGAAAATTGAAGGTTTATAGAATCTGATCAGGATACTATCGAAAAACTATAGTAAAGTTTTATAGTTATTGAGAAAGTAACCCTATATTTTTAATAACGCTTAATATAATTTAATTACCTCTTTAAAATAATGAATTGTCTATTATAGCCAATATATTAAACAAGTGAAAATAATGTTAATATGTGAAAATAGTTTAAGGTGAAAACTTTGTGCATTTAAATATTTAAAATTTTATACATAATTTAGTATACACAGAATTCTCGTAGCCGAATTTTAATCTTTTTTAATAGGTTTTACTTCGTTGTGTTCCCCACTATGAACTCATTCTTTTAAAATCAAGAATGAGTGCACAAAATAAAAACAAAATGAACTAAGATCTGAATCGGTTTTGCATTCATATATATTTAAAACTGTAATATGTATTGAATTTGATGTCATATGGCAGTGAAGGTAGCAGTAGGAAGTTATCAGTGTTATGGCTGTCAGCAATAATCACTCCCTTTGAATTAATTATCATCATCAATCTCGGAGGCGCGTCCATCAACGTCTTCCTTGATGAAGAGTGGCATGTCAGTAGCTATGATATAGACGTATTTCGATAAAATAATACTTATCGTATTTTGTGTTCTTTGTCACATGTGAAAGTGTAAGATAAGTGACAAATATAAGATTGACAATTTGGTATCAAACAAGGCTTTTCAGCAGACAATGTGAGAAAGGTTTTTTGTCAATTCATCTTCTGACAAGAAATTCAGAAATACATGTAACATTCTTTGTTTTTAAGAGGTTACCAATATTTTATATATTGATATGCTGCACTGGTAATTGAAAGGAATAACTTAATAACCAAATCTTTTTGGCATTCAGATGCACATTAACATAATTTATAAATTTAACTGTACAAGTCGAGACGTCTACATGAATATATAAGTTAGAATTCCTAGACATAAAAAAACGTAATATGCGGAAAAAAGTGGTATAAAGTGGTATAAACCAGCGTGAGTTCAAGTTAATAGTAATTTTTTGTATAACAATAAAAAAAAACAATAATGTAATTGTCTCAATGATAATACTCCTGGAAATTCAGAAATTGATTTATACTGTACAGTGGTAAAATGAGACTGGCTACTTTCTTTGATAAAAACTAAAGCAAATAACTTTTAAAATGTAGAATAAAATAAAATAAATTTTTTTTTTTTAAAGTTATTTAAATGGTAGTTTATTTTGTTCACTTAGTATTTCCAGGCAAAGTGATAACATTAAAATACTTGTATCTATTACAAATATATTTAAATGATAACGTTAAAATAATATTAATTCCGACGTATAAATATAGTTTCCCCATCGTAGATTAATATTTGCGCATTTTAAATTAACGTAAACATTCTACTGCAAAACGTAATCATAGTAGTAATACAAAACGCCTCATCTCATTTCAGCATTCGTATCAGCTGCTGCGTCCAATGTCGTTGGAGCAAAAAACAAATAGAAAGTCTCGGAGTGACGAAGCTTTTTCGAAAGTCCAATTTGTTTGCTTAAACTTTAATTTGCATGACTGATGTTTTATTTTGGAATCATTCGGAGTTAATCAGTCCCTATAATAGAAATATTGTTTTCTCTCATTACATTAAACTCGTGTTATACTCGTATATAGAAGTTTTATTGATAAATAGTTAAGAGTTTTCATAACATGATTATACTTGACTTGTTAATAATAATAGTGATATTTCTTCACATTAATGTTATCATATATTTGTTGTTTATTGGGAATATAATAGTCTTCTAGAGACAACAACACATATAATTACTTCAATAGGACAGTTATTGTATATTGAAATTAATAACGTCCATAATATTAATAATGGTTTAAACCATCGACGGAGTTAAACCAACAGTTTAGTCGTAATTTGGTTTGATAAGTTCGGTCTAATTTTGTCGATAATTTGATTTTTGCTAGCCAAAGTGTGTAGTTTAAAGTCCTCTTTCTAGGATAACCACGGCAAAATAGCCCCTCAGCTATCAGCTGCATACTGCCATTCAATAGTCGAATTATTTAATTTATTGTCCAGAAAATTCTTTACAATATTATTAGATCATAGTTTTAAAAGAGTTACATTATATGTTAATAAAAACAAAATGGAAAATGCTAGTGGTGGTTCCTGTGAAGAAATTCTATTATTGTTGGATAGTCTTAATAATAATTTTCAACGACCGTGCAATCCTAGAGTGCGGATTTATCATTTTAATTTTTGGAATGATGAAGATCAATTGCGTTAAAATTTCTGTCTCACTCTCAATAAAATGGTGACTCTCTTTATAATACCAATAAAATTCCTAAAAAAGACGCTGTTACTCATCAAAGAAGTAATGATTATTAACAATTTTCACCCCTATTTTCTATATTTCAATCTAATTACGCATTTAGTCATTAAAAATCTTCTAAGATTAGCTAAACTAGGGTTATTCTGATATTGACCATCTAAAATTTTACAAAAGTAAAAATGTATAATTCAGCGATCTGTCGTGAAAACTATGCTTTATTTTTTGACACGTGACAACATTTCGTTCAACTTATTCCTTCGCTGCGAACAAGAAACAAATATAGTAATTTAGCCAAAACTTTCTTTTTCATTTATTTGCTAGTAAGAATTGTTTTTAATGAACGGTATTTCCGATTTTGTTTTACTTTTTTTTATTTTTCAGTACTTCCACATGGCTTCTAGATTATGTTTAAACTGCGCTAGATAATAAGCAACTGATTATGTGGAACGTTTTTTGATTATTTCATAAAGACCTTTTTTGAATATGAAAGAAAATTACCTTTTTGAATTAATAATAAACATTTACCTGTGGTGAAGCTTTATTGAAGATGAATATTAAAAAAATTTTTTAGAAAATTTCTCAACTTCTCTACGTTTAATTATTGTAGTTTTACTCGTCGTTGGAGCAAAAATTTCTTTGGGTGCAACTGCCCACTTTTTTGAACAGTGAACGAAACTGAACCGTCAGGTTGGGTCAACATTTTGCGATTGATTTTATTAAAAAAATACAAGTATTTTAATGTTATCACTTCACCTGGAAATACTAGGTATGAATAACACTGTTTTGTTTTTAATTTATTTTATTATTTAATAAAGCTTTTTCTCGGTTCGATTACTAAACGGAAAAAGGCACAGATAATGTCAGAAGCATCCGACAAGAATTTCTACTGAAACTTCTCATTACGAAGATAAAATGTCTATTGAAACTTCTCATTACGAAGGTGAAATGAAGGTAAGTGTTGCAATTACGAGTACCTAACAAAGTTTTGTAGCGAAAAAACCAAAAGTAACTTTTATGATACGTTTCATTTTTCATATGTATATATATATATGTATATATATATATATATGTATACATATATGTATATATGTATATATATATATATATGTATATATATATATATATATATATATATATATATATATATATATATATATATATATATTACTATTGGTTTTTCCGCTACAAAACTTCCTTAAGTAGTCGTAATTGCAACACTTACCTTCATTTCACCTTCGTAATGAGAAGTTTCAGTAGAAATTCTTATCGGATGCTTCTGACAGTATGTGTGCCTTTTTCCGTATAGTAATCGAACCGAGAATAAGCTTTATTTAATAATAAAATAAATTAAAAACAAGACAATAAAACAACGCTATAAAAAGGATTTTGTACATAAGGAATTAACCTGATGGATAAGAAGCTTGCGTCGCTTTGTTCAAAGCTCTAAGATAAGTAAATTATGGTAATCACCTGCTATTAAAAGTGAATTAAAAATGTGCCATATATTTATACGCCGTGTTAAAAAGCTCGTCTAACCATGTAATGCTACCTAACGCGTTCCCAATAAAAAATCAAATATTGAATATAATAAATGCATTTACAATAAATTATTCAGAACTGTGTTGTAGCGAAAGGTTTATTGTTTGAACACTAAAATAAGTAAAAGAGAAGCTAAATTAAATACGCCTAAGGGAATTGTTTGCTTATATTAAAGGTTGATTTTTCAATCGACAAATAAATGGTCGAATGCGAGTTATTTCTCAGGAAACTGACATTGGCAGAATCATCCGGAATGAGATGAATAAATTTATTCATTGATAAAAGTCAATTCAATAGTTCGAGTAGAAGTTATGTCTTGATATTTTTGTTAAAATTAGAATCGTATATTTATGCAGACTTTTGTACTTCCTGTCTTCATTATAAAACTTGGATTCATTGAAATTATATAAGCATATAAACAAATGCCGAATGTTTTATTTTCTCCCCGTACTGTTGTGTCGACGATATACTTGTAACACACGTATATCGTCGATCAATATTTTTCTCTTGCACACTCCTCGCGTGAAGTTCGTTAAAATAATTATCGTAACGTAGGACACAACTCCAAATAACTATGTACTTAATGTAAAATTTGCAATTGGTTATCGGAATGATTACATATAAATGGAATATAATAATCCGTAAGTTAGTTATTTAACATTTTATTTGTTGAATAGAAAATTGGCCTTTAAAAAAATAATAACTATATTTTGTCAATTGTAAATAAATTAAGTCTTAATGCCCAAACAATTTTGGAGTAATTTTTTTTATTTAATATTAAAAATTAATTGTTTGGTAATATTCTTGTCTTTACATTCAGACCGAATCCTCACAATGCAAAACAGATGAGAGTAAAACTGATTATTTGACAGGCATGCAACTTTCATCGTCGTATAGCTTATGGTGTAAAAATGGGTGTTTGGTATATTGTCTTTTTAGAAGTTTGCAGTAATGATTTAAGTGATGAAGGTCGAAGTGTGCAGGGCACAGTTTTAAATTGAGCTTTGAAACCATTGTAGAAAATTAACACACATTTTCCACAATATATATGCTTGTTGTAAGTTGTCTGTTATAAGCCGTTTTATGTTGTAAAATTAGATTAGAGAAAAAAATTGAATTTAATAAATCAAACCATTATAGATATATCAAAACAATATTTGGAAGACCATAAGATCTATAATGTATGTAACTAGTTATTACTGATAGTTCGTTGTAAAGTCTTTGAAATAAAAAAAAAATATATATTTATATATATATATATATATATATATATATATATATTTAAACATAATTACTTTCCAATACCTGAACTTTAATTTTCTCAAGATTATGAGAAAAATGAAACATATCGTAAAGTTATTTTTAGTTTTTTTTTGTTATACCTTCATTTCACCTTTACACAAAACTTTCAGTAGAGCTTCTTGTCGGATTCTTCTGACAGTACGTGTATAACAATCAAAACGAGAATAAGCTTTATTAAATAAGTAGTGTTATTTTTAAAATATAGTTTACTTCATATTTATTGGCGAAGTGATAACAGTAAATTGCTTGTAATTTTTAATAAAATCAATCGAAAAATATTTTGTTTCTTTCTTTCATTTCTTTTACGGGAGCTGGTCAAAACTATATTTATTTACAATTCAATTATAAATACTCATTTGTTTTTGCTATTTTTATTTTGAAATGCATTAATTTTCGAGACTATTAAGTATCATTTACTAGAGATCGGTATATGTTCAGCGGAAATTTTGAGTAATATATACTTATATTATAAATTTAACAAAAAGAAGATCATCGGGTATCTAAAAAATGATTAACAACCTAATATTATAAGACAAAACTGACAAATATTATTCAAAAAGTAGAACGTAATTCTAGAAAGTATGCACTCCATATTACACAGTGAACTCGTGCGGCCGATGCCGAAAGAAGCTGCGTTTACCCAATTCAGCGTCACCGACCGGAACCTGACGGTTCAGTTTCATTCAATGCTCAAAAAAGTGGGCAGATGCACCTAAAAAAGTTTTTACTTCAACAAACAATAAAACTACAATAATTAGGTGGAGGAACGTTGAGAAACTTTCTATAAAATATTTCTATTTATATCCATCCTCAATAAAGCTTCAATACAGATAAACGTTTATTAATAATTCAAAAAGATAACTTGCTTTCATGTTCAAAAAAGGTTTTTATAAAATAACCAAAAAACGTTCCACATAATCAGTTGCTTATTATCTAGCGCAATGTATATGTAATCTAGAACCCATGTGGAAGTACTAAAAAATAAAAAAAATGTAAAGTAAAATGGGAAAAACTATTTATTAAATTCAATTCTTACCAGCAAATAAATGAAGAAGAAATTTTGGCCAAATGACATTGGTTTTTTGTTTGCAATGAAGGAATAAGTTGAACGAAATCTTGGTGTCAAAAAATAAAGCCTAGTTTTCATGGTAGATCGCTGATTTATATAAACATCTCCAAACAAAATTTTGCATTTGTAAAATTTTAGATTGTCAATATCAGAATAACCTTAGAAGATTTTTAGTGACTACGTTATTAGATTGAAATATAGACAATAGGTATCAAAATTGTTAATATTCATTACTTATTTGAGAAGCGGAAGCATCTTTTTTAGGAATTTTATTGTATTGGTATTATAAAGAGAGTGACCGTTTTATTGAGAGTGAAACGGAAATTTTAATGCAGTTGGCCTTCATCGTGCCAAAAGTTAAAATGAAAAGCCGGTAATTTAACGGTGCACGGCAGTTGGAAATAATTATAAGACTATTCAACAATAATAGAATTTCTTCACCAGAATCGTCACTCGCTTTTCCCTTTTTGTTTTTATTAACTAATAATGTAGCTCTGTTAAAACTATAACCTAATGATATTGTAAAGAATTTTCTAGACAACGATTGAAATAATATGACTACTGAATTACAATTCGTCAGAGTGACAGTAAGGTATGCAGCTGATAGCCAAGGGGCTTAGGTTATTCTAGGAAGAGCACTTTAAACCGCACACTTTGGCTAGTAAACATAATCCTAACACTGTTTTGTATTACAATTAATTATAAATTATTTACTTAGAAATTGTTTTACGTGGAAACTGGTCATAGTTATGGAACATAGTATTGAAACATTTCATATAGTTTTGGAGCGTACTGACGACAGTGGAAAAGCTAGATATAATTCGCGAGATGTAATTGTACCGTAAGTAGTGAGGAACTAGAAGTTTGTTCTCTCTCAATATCATGTATGATAATTCTAAACATATTGTCGAAAGCATTCACTAAAATTTTAAAAGAAAATCAGGGTTAATAGAAATTAAGCGGTAAAACATTGATTTTGGTGTTATAATTTCTGAGAAATTCAAGGTTATTCACTAGGTAATACATGTAAATAATTGAATAGAAACTATGTACTTTTGAAGGTTTAAATTGTACCTAAGTATGTACAGAATCCTCACAGTAATAGAGAGGTTTACTCCAGCCGTACAGAATTTTTATTCTTTCGACTTCTGGTAATAGGTTCTAAATATGTATATCTTATTCGTGTTACTAAATTATATCGTGATTTTTTCAACGAATGGTACCAAAACATTTCAAATAAAATTATAAGAAAATATAACTAAACGGAAAAAATAAAGCACAAAGGAATAAACGAACCTTATTGTATAAAATTATGTCGAATATTCTTATCTGTGAATAAACGAAGTAACTTTGATTTATTCATAAAATAGCTTGGAGTAGATAAAATTATCTAAAAATATAGAAGCAGACAATATAGACAGTAATCTTTGGACTCTCCAACGCCAATAAAAAGCTTGCTATTCAGTGGAATTCAAAAGAGCTTTTTGTCGTCAAAAGCATATTTGAGATAAATAAATTTCGGATAAGCCATTCGAAGTTTTTAGTAAGGTCAATACAGAGACTTTAGTTATGAAATAACAAGTACTTTGTTGAATATTTCAACTTATAAAAAATGTCTACGTCTGTTCATGATGTTCGCTTTAATCTTTGTTGTGATTTTTCAAAAAATATGTAAAAAATAAAGTTAAAAATCGGGGCATAATTATGGTTATATTTATTTAGTGCTTAAAAATGAAGTAAATTTTTTCTATATTGGAGATTTAGAAAAATTGTTGTATATAATTATTGTAAATTCTTATAAAATATCAATTAGCATTATTTTGAAATGTTAGTTATTTTAAACTTAAAGCCATTGGAAAAGCGTTACTTCGAAGGTGGTTATTACCAAAGAATTAATGAGAAAATTTGCTATTTAGAAAGACCAACAATCACCATTTATTTTATTTGACTATTGAGAAAGTTTATTCCAAAAGAAGTTGTCATAGTGAAATAATGCGTAATTTTGTATCGATTACTTGACGCCGTCACGTGTTTTCAAAAAGTACACTGGGTATAGGAAATTGGTACACTATGTTCCTGTATTTGCTATAATGACCGCTGTGTGTGGCCGCTCGTTATTGTAATGTATCAAGAAAGAGAAATTAATCAGTCAGGCTTGTTTTTTATAAATTTTACTATTATATTTTTCTGTTTGACTGTGCATACAAACAGCTTCCAAAATTATCATATTAAAATGCAGGAAACTACTGTACTTGTATTTAGTAGTTTTTCTACAAGACTAATAAAATCTCATAATGTGCTTTTTTGATTCTTTTTCGGATAGTATTTTGTTTGAATACCTTAGCTTGATCATCACGGTAATAGAAGTCAGGTGTCTCGTAATCGGAAGTAAGGCATCTCGATACCAGTATATTTATGATTATGTAAATGTTCATGGTGTTTAACAGATAAAACTAAATTTGTGTAATGCAGTGAAAGTAATGCTGTATATGTGGCATACAAGAAACTGCACAAAATAAAGAAGATTGGCAGAGTATGTTATTGGTTAAGATACTATTTTTGCATACATTTTGGGCTCAGAAAATAAGGATTTATTTTAAATATGATAATAATTAACTAAAACTGACATTCTGTTTTTGGATGACTTTTACATATTTTTACTTGTGTACTTTAGTTGACTAAAATGAATTGGAATATAAAAACACATTATTATAAAAACACTTAACGATAAGTTAAGCTAATCTGTTTTAAATATTTTATAAATTTAAATAATAAATAAGGCAACGTAATGGAAACATATCAATCTTAAATAACGGCTGTGCTAACAGAAGAATTTGACGACGTTGTAACAATAATAAGCAACAAAATAAAAGAACTCAAATGAAGAAGTGGCTAGGATATTAAGTTTACGTTTTTTACTGGTTTTTAATGCCCCGCCAGGAGTAAAGAATTTAACTTAATTTCTGTTTTAAAAAAAAACTTACTTAAAAAACGAAGCGCTAAGGAAAACAACTGTGAAAATCTGTCATGTCTTTTGCAATAATTTTACTCAGAAATTGTTTGATGTAGAAACCGGTTATAGTAATGGAGCATAGTATTGAAACATTTTACATAGTTTTGGAGCGTATTTACGGCAGTGGCAAAGCGAGTTGTAATTCGCGAGATGTAATTCTACCGTAAGTAGTAAGAAACTAGAAGTTTTTTCAAGAATATTGTGTAGGATAACTCTAGATATATTGTCGAAAGCGTTCACTAACACATCAAAAGAAAAAAGTGGTTACTCGAAATTAACCTGAAAAGCACTGATTTTGATGTCATAATTTCTGAGAAATCCATGGTAATTCATTAGGTAACACATTTCTAAGGTGAAAATTAACATTAATGTTTGTAAACAATTCAATAGAAATTATGTATTTTTAAAGGTTTAAACTGTACCTAAGTATGTACAGAATCCTTTCAGTAATAGACAGATGGCTTACTCTAGTCTTACAGAGTTTTGATTCTTTTGACTTCTGATAATTATGTTTAAAATATGTTTATTCGTGTTACCAAATTATATCGTGATTTTTTCAACAAACGGTATCAAACATGTTAAATAAAATTATATTAAAATATAACTAAACGGAAAAAATAAAGCACAAAGGAATAAACGAACCTTATTATATAAAATGAAGTAGAATATTCTTATCTGTGAATAAGCGAAGTAAATTTGATTTATTTATATAATAGCTTGGGGTAGAGCAAGTTATCTAAAAATATAGAAGCAGATAACATAGACCATAATCTTCGGACGCTCCAACGCCAATAAAAGGCTTGCTATTCAGTGGAATTCAAAAGAGCTTTTCGTCGTGGAAAGCATATTTGAGATAAATAAATTTCCGATAGGTCGTTTGAATCTTTTAGAAAGGTCAATATAAAGACTTTACTTATGAAATTTCAAGTATTTTGTTGAATATTTCAACTTCCAAAGAGTGTCTACATCTGTTGAAAGGATTTTCATGATGTTCGGTTTAGTCTTTGTTGTGATTTTTCAAACAATATATTAAATAAAATAAGGTTAAAAATCAGAGGATGATTATATTTATATTTATTTAGCACTTAAAATAAAGTAAAATCTTTTTATATTGAGGATTTAGCAGAATTATTGTATTATATTAATTGAGCTATTTCGTAAATTCTTTTAGATAACGATTAGCTTAATTTTGAAATTTTAGTTATTTCATACATTCAGACCTTGTAAAAGTATTACTTCGAAGATGGTTGTTACTAAAGAATTAATGAGGAAACTGGCTATTTAGAAAGACAGACAATCACCATTTATTTTATTTGACTATTGAGAAAGTTTATTCCAAAAAAAGTTGCTATAATGAAATGACACGCAGTTTTGTATCGATTGCTTGACGTTACTATGTGTTTTCAAAAAGCACATAGTAACGTCAAGCAATCGATACAAAACTTTTCAGAGTATAGAAAATTGGTACACGATATTCCTCCGTCTGTGCGTGGCTGCCCGTTATTGTAATATAACAGGAAATATAAATTAATCAGTCACACTTGTTTTTTTTTATAAATTTTTCCATCATCTCTTGCTGTTTGCGCGTAAAGAGCTTCCAAAATTGTCATATTCAATTACAGGAAACTACAGTACATATATATATAGTAATGGTTCTACAAGGCCAAAACAACCTATTTTGGAACGCGCTTTTTTTGGTTCTGTTACGGATAGTGTTTTGCTTGAATACATTATTAAATATATTTGTCGTTAATTTTGTAGAAATTCATTATTCACACTTAAATTATGTAGTATTATTACTACTTTATTTAAATTCTTTACCACGATCTGGGTTTTGATGTATTACAACATCTTTAGGTGGGCAATTAGCTTAAAAAACAATAAAAGATAAGTTGTCATACCACGAAACCTAGGTCGCGGTAAAGAACTTAAAGAAAATAGAAATAATACTACATCACGTAGTTTTATTTAATTGAATATATTAGTTTTATCATCACGATAATCGAACTCGGTTGTCTCACATTTTATATTTTTGCATACAGTTTTAATTACGGGTGACAACCAAAATATGTTTATTTTTTATAAATTCAACAGGGCGACGTACTTCGCAGATTAAATTCGTTTAGCCATTGAAATATTCGTTTTATGAATTCTTTCATTTTGCTGATTTTACGCTAATGACTCTATAATGCATGTGTAAAATACCTGCAATCATATCGTTTATTTTAATGCAAGTTTATGTAATTTCAATTTTCCCGAGAAGATTGTTGCACAATTTTTCTGTTAATACCAATAATTGCCATGAATATTTAAATATTATTTTTTAAATAGAATGGTTTTGCAAATTGATAAGATTAATAAGTGAATGAGGTTACATTGTTCAGATACTTTTTACTTTTAATATAATGTAAAATCTGAATCGTTTATTCTTCTATTATAGGGTTATTTATAGAAATACTATTTTAACAAAACAATAGACGCCCTAGAAGGATGGTCTTGGGGAAAAACGCCTGGAGTATCGTGAACTAAGTTCCTTGGTAATGCATCCCTACTTCAAGAATTTAGTATCAGGCAGAGTTTGTCCAATATTCTACAAATTCACGTCATGGCATTCTTTGGTTAATAATACACTAGTATTACCAATGACAAATATGTCACGGTGTAGTGATGATCGTATTGAAAGCCTCAGCCTCATTCAGGATAGAGAGGATGGTACCACATCACGTGAGAGAGAATCGATAAAGTGGATAGATGGAAGCAGAAATGGAAGTTTCTCCACACAGGTGCAACGAAAGAGTAGATGCCAGAGAGGAGTGCCGACATATCTTGTGGCGCATCACTTAGCTAAAACACATTTGGCACGATGACCACAACCACTTTAGCAAGAGTATAATAATTAGGAAGAATAGATAGTATTAACTGAAATTTTATCCTTAGCTTTTCCTTAACATATCGTAGTTACCAGCATAATAAGCAATGGCTTTGATTCTTAATTGCCTCATGATTGCATCGAAAATCTGAGTTAAATTTAAATCAAGCAGTAAAAAGTTTTAACAGAACAGACATAATAATTTTAAAAGTTAAAAGAAATTAAACGATGAAAATTTATTAGGGCACGCGTGTGCTTTTTATAACCAACGTCAGTTTTATTTATTAACAAATGCAGTCAGGTGTGATATTAACATAAAGCAGCTCAGAAAACAATTTTGCTGCAAATATTTGAATGAGCGAACGAAATATCAATCAAAACTGCAGTTACCTATAAATATTTACATATAGTCGCTTTTCAAGAATACAATCTGAAAGCTTTAAGAGTATTTGGTGGTATTAAAAAGTTGGTCAGTCAGGTTTTCCCCGCGACATCCGTTTAAACCTCGAAATATTGAGAGTATATATTACTCCGAAATTACCTGGTCAACTTTTTCTGATGGTCTTTTTATTGATTTTTTTGCATAATTGTAAAAGATTTTACTTTGAATTTTTTAAAGTTAATGAGTCGTTTTTGTTAATTCGTCAGTGTGTGTTGAAAATAAATTTACTATGGACTTTAATTTGTTTTTTATCGTAATTTATACGAGCAGAAAATATTATATTATATATTTTTATAGATTGATTTAGCCTCAAATTATAATAAATTTAATATATTTTAAAGTCATTGTGTTCAGTGTTTAGAATCATTTGACCATCTGTATTTTGTTTCCATATTGACTTTAGCATATTTACAATTATATTAAATTTAACTTTTGGTGACGGAGTAGAAGTAATGGCATATAGGTGGCACGCGCCATGGTGTACGAAATATAGGAAATTGGTATACGAATGTGTATTATTGGTTCAATTATGACGTTTATAGAAATTACGATCTCAGAAATGAAGGATTGGTTGTGAAAATTATAATAATTAAATGAAAGCGACAGTCTGTTTTGGCGACCTTCCGCATATTTTTATTTATATGTTTAATTAACAAAACAAACAAATAGTATGTTTAGTTCTTAGCAATAAGTTAATATTATGTGTTTTACATTTTAAAAATATGAGTAATAATTAAGATAACAACATAATGGACATGTACGATTCTTAAATAATGGCTGAGTTAATAGATGAATTTGATATCAGCATTACTATATTGAGTTATTCGTGTAAAATAAGTAAAATAACAACTCTATAAAATTGATTTTTTATACTATAAATTAGCCTCACAGACGATAAAATTTGCCTCGCTTATGCAAATCTCTAAAATGAGAAAATATTTACTTGCTATTAAATGTGAATTGAAAGATGTTCGATATATTTATATATCCCGTTAATAACAATCGTCTACCCATATGGTGCCATATAACCCGTTCTAAATAGAAAATCAAATATTAGGTTTAATAAATGCATTTATAATAAATTATTCGGATCCATATCGAAGTGAAGGTTTTAATGTCTGTACTCTAAAATAAGTAAAAACTAAGTTAAGCTAAATAAGCTTAAGCTTAGACAACTCATTGTTTCATTATATTTAGGGATAATTTTTAATCGACAAATAAATAGTCGAAATGTAGTTAATTGTCAGATGAAGCACGCTTACTTAAGTTTTTCAACCGTCAGAAAGCTGACATTAGTGCAATTACGAATAATTGCGCTAATGTCAGCTTTCTGACGGTTGAAAAATTTTAATTAAGTGTGGTTCATCTGATAAATAACTCGCATTCGACTATTTATTTGTCGATTAAACGTATTACGTACCGAAGTACGAGATGAATAAATTGTTTCATTGATAAAAGGAAAAAATGGGTTTTATTCACTAGTTTAGTGAAATTACAATCGTATTTTTATCCACAATTTTGTATTATTTAAAAATTTGGAATTTATTAAAATGATATATGTACAAAAACAAAGCTGTCGGCAACGTAGTTAGATTTGACCATTTGTCATTTATCTCAAACGTTTACAGGTTGAGATAAATGACAAATGTTTTCTTTTCTCGCTCTACTGCTCTGACATAGAAGCATTGTCGATCAATATTTCTCTCTTAGGCTTGTGTTTCTTTGAAACTATTATCGTAGCGTAGATTAAAACTTCAAAGATTTACTTATCTATTGAAAAACTGCAAATGTTTATCAGACTGATTATAAATAAATGAAATATAGTAATGCATAAGTTAATAATGGAAAAGCTCATTTGCTAAATAGAAAATCGGCCGTCAAGCAAATGATAACGATACTATTATAGTTGTGGATCAATTAAATTTTAACACACAAACAACTTTGGAATAAGTTTCTTTATTTGACAAAGAACTACTTATCTATTGAAAAACTGCAAATGTTTATCACACTGATTATAAATAAATGAAATATAGTAATGCATAAGTTAATAATGGAAAAGCTCATTTGCTAAATAGAAAATCGGCCGTCAAGCAAATGATAACGATACTATTATAGTTGTGGATCAATTAAATTTTAACACACAAACAACTTTGGAATAAATTTCTTTATTTGACAAAGAACTACTTATCTATTGAAAAACTGCAAATGTTTATCATACTGATTATAAATAAATGAAATATAGTAATGCATAAGTTAATAATGGAAAAGCTCATTTGCTAAATAGAAAATCGGCCCTCAAGCAAATGATAACGGTACTATTATAGTTGTTGATCAATTAAATTTTAACTCACAAACAACTTGGGAATAAATTTTTGACAGCAAAAATTAATGTTTTGGAAATATGATTTTCTTTATATTTACACCTATTCCTCACAATGCAACGCGGATTACAGCAAAACAGTTACCTTAGAGATATGTAACTTTCACCGTCGCGTAGCTTATGGTAACCAGGGGGGTATTGGGTTTATTGTCTTTTTTTAAAAATTGTGGATAAAAAGCAATTATGATTTAAGTAACGAAATCAAAGTGTGCAGGATGCAATTTTGAAATTAATTCCAAAATCATTACAGACTTTTGAAACTACCGTCATTTTCAACGATACATATGCTTTTTGTAAATTATCACTTATAAGTTGATTTTATTACAAAATCGGGTTACGGAAAAAAATTTGAATTGAGTAAGTCAAACCATTATAGATACATCAAAATAAAATTTTGAAGACAATATAATATATGTGACTAGTTTTTACTGATAGTTCATTGTAAAGTCTTTGAAGAATTCACGATTAAATGAAATTACGTGTTGTAGTATTATTTCTTCTTTATTTAAATTCTTTACCACGACCTAGGTTTCGTTGCATTATAACATCTACAAGTGGAAATTAGCAAAAGTTCCATTCCAAATCAAAATTGTTAAAAGTAATATAGAATTTGTTTATCTATTTGATGAGCGAAAGCGTTTCTTCCACGAAAATATATGCTTTTAATATTATAAATCGGGGAAAAAGTCCTGCATCTCCTGAAACCTTTTCCTTTGTGTCCTTGCCCTTTCCTGTCTTTCCCATCCCAAATCATGTCAATATTTTGTTTTCTTTTTTAATTTACTTTTGTATTTTTTTTGTCTAATGTGCTATTAAGAATTTTCATTGTAAAATCTCTTACAGTCTACCAACTAAATTTCAATACAAATTGTTATGGTTGACTGGAAGAGATTGCTCATGTAGCAATAAGTCCGCCATATGTACTATACATAAAAGTTAATAAATAAATAAATAAATAAATAAATTATAAAAGAGACGGTTTAATTTTATTGATAGCGAGACGGACATTTTAAATGGAGTTGGCCTTCGTCATTCCAAAAGTTAAAACGATAAAATCGCACTCGTTCATAGCGATGAACGGTCGTTTTAAATAATTATTGAGACTATCCAACAATAATAGAATTTCTTCATCAGAACCACCACTCGCTTTTTCCATTGCGCTATTAAAACTATAATCTAATGATATTCTAGCCAACAAACGAAACAATATGACTACTGAATGACAGTTCGTCAGAATAACAAAAAGGTATATAGCTGAGGGCCATTTTGCAGAGGTTAATCTAAGAAGAGGAGTTTAAACCATACATTTCCGCTAAAACCATAATCTTGATTTTAAAATGTGAACGAATTTAAACCGATTATACATATTACAAATTATGACTAAACCGTTGTCTAAACTCCGTCGACGGTTTAAACTGTTATTAAAGTTATGACCGTTATTTATTTGAACACAAAAGGAATCTCCTCTTCAAATTATATTTGAACCCAAAACTAAAATCCTATCGAGCAAGTAAAATGTAACTAAAATGTAAGTAAATGGCCTGTATTTTTTTGTCTCAAGAAGAGTATTATTTTGATAATTAACGAAAAAGAGTTGGTAGCATTAAATATGAAGGAAGATCTCTTATATATTGTTTACATATCAAGTGTAGTCACGATATAAAAACTGTTAAATATTAATTAATTCTTTATATATAACATCGGTTTAATTAAACAGAGCAAACAAACAAATTCTATATATAACATCGGTTTAATTAGACAGAGTAAACAAGCTTGCTGCTGTAGTAACTGATTAACTCCGAAAGATTTCAAGCAATTTAAAGCAAAATAAAATATCAGTCATGCAGATTAAAGTTTAAGCAAACAAATGGGATTTCCGAAAAATCATAGTCGCTCCGGAACGTTCCGTTTGCTTTTTGCTCCAACGACGTCAGGCGCTGCAGCTGAAGCGAATGCTGAAATGTGATGGGCCGTTCCATATTACTACTATGATGACGTTTTGTAGTAGAATGTTTACGTTAATTTACATCGCGCAAATATTGAGCTACGATGTGGAAATTATACGTATGCGTCGGCGTTAATATTATTTTAACGTTATCATGGTAATGCATATATATTAGACATCTCGCTGCATGTGAATTAATCCTTCAGTTTTTCTTAACCATCTCCGATAATGACATAGGTATAATCTTTGCAAATGCGAATATTATTCAATTTACTTCAATAAAAAACTAAAATTATTCTACATTCGTCAGCATAAAAAATGATTATTAATTAGAAGAACTGAAGGCCAACTAAAAGAAGGAAAATAGGAACTAAAAGAAAGTAGTGGCTAGGAAATCTGGTTTGTGTCTGGTTTTTACTACGATGCCAAATGTGAAAAATTTATTTTGATTTCCGTTTTTACCGCAAGAAATGTGCCTCAAAAAACGAGGTGCTAAGAAAAACAACTGAAAATCTATAACATTAATTTTTATCAGAAATCATTTGATGTGGAAACTTGGCATATTTACGCAAACATTTTATATAATTGTGAAGCGTATTGACGGCAATGGAAAAGCGAGTTATAAGAATTCTATCGTAAGTTGTGAGGAAATAGAAGTTTTTTCTCAGAATATTTTCTAGGATAATCCCAGATATATTGTAGAACGCGTTTACTACAATATTAAAAAAAAAAGGTTCCTTGAAATTAATGTAAAATTTACCGGAAATTATGAATTTCATAGTTGTTTATAAATCCACGATAATCCATAAGGTAATGTATTTTTAAGGCAAACATAACATTAATATTCGTATATAATTTAACAGTAGGTATTTATGCTTAAAGGTTTACACTGTCATATGTATTTAAGTATAGAATTCTCTTAGTTTGAGTTCTAATCGTAACTAATACTGTTTTCGTTTACCCCTCAAATGTAGAATTGATTGGCAAGTAATACAGTTACGTTAATTAGTTGCTAAGTAATACAGTTACGTTAATTAGTTGGTAAGTAATACAGTTACGTTAATTAGTTGGCAAGTAATACAGTTACGTTAATTAGTTGGTAAGTAATACACTTACGTTAATTAGTTGGTAAATAATACAGTTACGTTAATTAGTTGGTAAGTAATACAGTTACGTTAATTAGTTGGTAAGTAATACAGTTACGTACATAATATTTTGTACATAATGATGGACTTAACAAAATTAATTAAATGCATCCATATCGCATAAATTCAATTCGAACAAAATATTTCCTATTATGTTTCAAAATAATTTATCTTTCAACAAAAATCGTAGAACTTAAATGGCGATTCAGTTGGGGAATTTAGAATAGCATAATTTATATCTCACAAATATTTCGTAGTTGTACTAAAATTGTGACGTATACCAACAATAATAATAAATTGTAGTAAACAAGGGAAAAGAATGTATGAAAAGTAATTTATTGAATATATTTGGCGTTAATTTTGTAGAAATTAATTAGCACTTAATTTTATATTCACAACTAAATGAAATTGCGTAATGTAGTATTATATCTACTTTATTTAAATTATTAACCACGACCTAGGTTTCGTTGTATAAAGATGTTGTCATACAGCGAAACGAAGATGGTGGTTAATAATTTAAATAAAGGAGATGTAATATTACATTATGTAACTTCATTTGCTTGTGTTTAAAAAATTAAGTGATAATGTGATTGATATAGTATTTTAAGAAAGAAATTAATTTTACATTAAATGTTTTGTAATTCATACTGGTATGAAATTAAATATAAAGTTGTCTAAAACAAATACGTAAAAGTAATTCAAATTTTGGAATTTAAATTGTTTTTAGATAACTTGGGAAAAACATATAAAACCCCAGTAGTGACTTTTATGGTATATCATTTTAACATTATTTTTAATCCAAATCATAGATGGCGCTAAAGAAATAAATTATGAGTTGTATCGTGTTAATAAAATGTTGAAATCTACTAGTCATATATAGCTTACCAGTGACACGACTCTAGTTTTTTTAATCTAAAGATTTTATGCGTGATTCTTCACAAGGAGTATTTTCGTTAAGTTATTATTACAATATATTTTATAATTTATTTGCTACCAGGTGGCGTTGCCACTTGAAGTTAACGCTGAATGCTATTGGCAGTTTCTCCATTACGTAACACGTTTGTTACTATTATTTGTAACACTGCTTTAATACACCACTTTTTAAAACTGTCAGGGAATATAAAATATTTATGGAAAATAATGAAGTATAAAAAATTAAGACTATAACATTTGGTCAAGTTTTATGAAGAATTTTCGAAATTAGGATTGCTTTACCGAAAATGGTACATTTATAGGTATTATTTAAATTTTAATTTTAATAACATAAATTCAGTTTACAAAGTAATAAGTAATCCTTAAATTGACATTAATGAGGGTCTCATTAAGTTAATGGGATTTTAAAACATTTTGAATTGATAAATGTTACTTAATATGGTGATCGATTCGGAATCATTAATCGTTCTGAAAATTTCCTTTTATGGTGTACTAAAAATAGTGCTACTTGTTATCGAACATAAAATAAACATGCTCTATTTTAATAACATCCCAGACTTAAAAAAATCTAGTTTATTTACGTGCCCTTGCATTTTAAAAGATTTTCCAGTCTTTTTACAGCTTAAAAATATATACAGAAACAAATTTTGCAAAGCACAACCATTTTTAAATTGAAATTAAAAATTTTGAGTTACTCTCTGAAACCAATATGTTAAATTATTTATTATTCCAATTCTATTTCGACTCTGTCGGAATAATAAAAACTGTCTTAGTCCTAACTATCTAAACCTTTATTCAGTGTTTCGATATTGGCTACTAAGTTATGGCTAAGTTTACAAGTGTCAACTATGGTGATCCTTCCTAAGCTCTTTATCTTTCGGAAATCAAAAAATATATCTATAAAGTATATTACAGGCGTAATTTATAGGAGTTATATGGTACTAAAATGAACATTTCTTGCTTAGCTTTTGAAAATTATAACGAACTTGTTGAAAATTATTATCAGAATTATTACTATACTTTAGAAATATTGTTATGTCAGGTATAATAAACAAAAGTTGGAGGCAATATAAAAGCTTAAATGAAAATCTTGTAAAATTAAAGTCTTCAAGTTGTACTACACAAATGCGGTTACAAAAGCACTAAATTTGAATTATCCATTAATGGACTACAGTCTTGCTTTCAACTCATAATTCACGCCATTTCCTTTGAATTTTCACACAAAAACGATATTTTCAAGGAATGTTACAAATATTACAAAATGTGTTACAAATGAGCAAAATTTGTGTTGAAGTAAAACCTAAAAGGTAGTCCCTTTTTGCATCCTATTCGATGAAAAGGCAAATAAATCCACGGATGAACTTCCTCATCCATCATGTTTATTAAATATTTCACGTCATATTTCACTACTTTGCCTGAAGGGAGGTTGCGAAGGACGTTCAATCGACAGTTTTGCTGAAGAAATTGAACCGTGTTGTTTCCAGGTCAGGGTAAAGCATTGATCGATTGGTTCGTTAGCTGTCTATGTTACGGATAATGAATCACATAATTGGAATCTGGGCAACGACACTTAGACGCAGATTTGGCAAAAAGAATGCGAGAGGGGTTCGTTTACTTTCAAATCGTAAAAAATAAATATTTCGATGAACGTTTTAAAACAAAATGTGACATCGATTTTTACTTTTGAATCTGATGATGCCGTTAAAATATTAATTTACCATTTTTAAAAACAAAAGATAATTTTAAACTTTTATTATCTTTTGTTTTTTCAATTTGTTTTTTTTATTTATTTTAAGGAGAAAATCAAAATGTTAACAAAAAATAATGAGTGTATTTATTGTACACATATAATAGACGGACAAACATATATATAGAGACGCCCCTGGTGTTACAAGAATAAAAATGGTACCCTGAAATTTAAAAAACGAAAACTAAATCTTTAAAAGTTTTATTTAAATCCTAAATCAAATAAATAAAAAATTTCAAATCTTTTTATGAGAAATCAAGTTATTTCTCGTAATTGTTTCTTAATGATATTTCTGGTGAACTTTTTAAGCTAGAAATTATCTTTCTGGTTTAAAGAGTTACTACACTAAGAGTTGTTACACTAAAGTGCGGGTAGTGTTTCGTTGTATCTTCGATGCACACATTCAACGTAATAAGATTTAGAATTCGCAAGGCCGACTAGATCGTCGAAAAAACTGCAAAAAATTCGAAAAGAACGAAGAATACATTCATTTCAACAACAACAGAAGAATCGTCAATGACAGTTAATGGTTGATTTTCAATTAATTTAAGCAAAGGCTACTAAAAAGAAAAGATTAGTGTTCGTTATTTTCCGTAATACTTTCTAAAGAGTTATTGTTTACTTTGTTACTTTAATTCTTATGAAGTCTTGATTTAAGCCTTCAGGAAAATAACTATTTTTATTGTACATTATAATCACAAATCCAATTTTATTTGTTGTTCTTCCCTGATTGTTAACCACTGAATAGTTTGCTGTTTTATATTCGAAGCAATATCATTATTTAAAAATAATTTGCTATTTCTATAATTGTAGACTCATTTTTGCCGGTTCTATTTATGTAAATAGTGGAGAGGTGATAAAAATGTTGCCAAAAATGTCTTCATGATTTTTTATACAATCACGAAAAAATGTCTACACGTTCATATAAAAGTTTTAATAAATTGGTATAGAAAGAATTCGGACTCATTTTTTGGATTGGGCCTTTAGTAATTAATATTTTAATAAAGATATGTTTTGTTTTAATATTTTTTTAATCCCATTAATAATTATTATGTTTAAATATTTAATCGTCACAAATACATATAAACAGAATTTAAAAAAATCACCTAATTAGAAGAATATTCGATGTTTCCTTGTATGATATAATACTCGAATGCTTAATTTTCTAATAAGGTTTCATTTGTACACCTCCCTATTGTATAGCATAGCCAAAATGATACCAGGTAACACTCTGTATAAAGCACTTTATATTTAATGCCAAAAGCATAAAAAATTTGTAAAATTTTTGATATATATTTAGTATACATAAAATTTTATTTAAAAACGCACACATGCACATACATATTAAGAATAGTTTTTACTTTTTAACAATAATATAATCATCCAAGACGAAAGTTTTAGTTTTTTATTCTATATAAGTTTCATATAACCAAAAAAAACCTTGCAGAAAAATAAAATTTGTTCCTATGTAAATAAAAGTTGTTTAACCTGGCGACAAGATTAATCTTTGCTATAAATTAGGTTTTTTATATCTATTAACAAAAACTGATATACGTCTATTTGACAAATAAAACAAAAAAAGTAATTTATTTTATAAAAAATTAATAATAGATTTTAATTCCTTAACTGGCTTCCGATTTTCTTAAAATCCGTTTGGGTAAAGGTGAGCTGTTTATATAACATTAAAGTGTAGCCAGTTTTTCCCAGAATAAGTTAATTTAATCTTTACTTATTAGCTTATTGCTTCAATGTATGCACTGTGAATTAATTCTAATGAAGGTAATTAATTATTTTCATTAGAGATAGAAGAAGGTAATATTTTTCCTTTAACCTGTCAGCCATTAATTTTCTGGCCTCTTTGCTCACATATCATAAGATTATAACTTTTTAAAATTTTAAAATAGAAGCTTCGAAATGCCACATAACGCTTTCCCAGTTCTTTGTTAAGTACACTATTTTTATTTTAATCAAGGGCGGGCTCAATGTTCCGTTTAAGTGAGGACTAATCTAGTTAAATATTATTTAGCACATATTTAACATCTAGCAATTCCACAATCACATTTTCGGAACGTTACATGAAGCAGAAAAAAATCAGGTCTGGATGGAACTCACAAGAATTGTTTATGCAATATAAGGGCACATAGTACATGCACCATGCCACAATTTTTATTAGCCTCCTAAAGGAGCTTTAGGAGACTAAAAATTGTGGCCTGGTGCTGTACCTACAATTAATAATTAAGATGCATAGCACCAAGATCTCAAGATAGAGGTCTCTTTGATACATTTCTACAACTGCTGCCTATATTTCACATAAAAAAAATAGCATATTTCCCTTAGATGTTTCTTGGGAATAGGCTATTTGTTAGAAAGGTACCCATTTATATGAAACAGAAGTAACATATAGTAATTAGGTAACAAACTTACAAAGTAAGATAGTCGATTCCATCAAAATCATACCATTTTTACCAGAACTTTGAATTTATGCCCTTTGAAACATAAGCAAACCATTCGAAATCCCTTGAGATCATACAAAGAAGAAGCTTGGAGGGTAGTTCTGTTTTACTTATAAATATGTACAAATAGGAGACTTGTAAAGAGATTGCCCAGTCTTTCTCCTTTTAATCATATTTAACTGTTTCTTCTTGCTCAGACTTCATTGAAATACTCAACCATTGTCGAGCTGGAAAATCTGGCTAACATATTTTTTATCGACACATGAATTGAGTCTTAAATCGACAAACAAAGCAACGAGTAATAGTTAGTAATTTCTAATTGAAAATAAGTAATTTATCACAAAGAGAAGACCTTCGATTAGCACCTAGAGTAATGCCAGTCTAAGTAACATGAAATCACGATTCGAAATTTCCAAACTAAGTATATTATCTTCGAGCACACATTGCGAACACTTGAGACAGAGATGACGCTAGCAGTACATCAGCCGAACTAAAGTTATAAATAGATTTTGTGATATATACATGTACATATATATATATATATATATATATATATATATATATATATATATATATATATATATATATATATACATATGTATATCGGACCTCGAATCAAATATGAGTCACTCGAGAGATTTTATGTAATTCATTTGCAAAATATAAAAACGGTTAGGTAAATACGGATTCCCGTGGTACAAGTTCGACTCGCAAATATTGTTGTTTGTTTTCTTGAAATAAAGTTCTTTTGAGTGCTTTCTAGTTCCCTTGATCTCAATATTAACTATGAGGTTATTCATTTGATTTATTGCAGACATTAACATGCAAATACCTCCACACCACAAGGCAGGAGGCCGGTCGTTATAGTTTCCTAAAACTTTAGATATTTTAACTTGAAAACGCCGCTTGAAAGTTGAAAATGCTTTTCCCAAGTTGTTTAATGGGCTGTTGAAGGGATGAATGTGAAATTCAACCGTCGCCGTGGTAACATTGAGTTATGGGCGGTTTGACTTTTTTGGAAGAGGATCGCACGGATTTTAATAAATTGTATACTTTAGTAAAGTCTTTATCTACTTTCATCATACGGTAGTAGTAAAATAAATATTTAGCGGTTTCATAATGTAAGAAGTTTAATTCCAATTTATGTGTCAACTTAAACATTACGCGTTAGTAAACTTAATAAGATACTATCTTAATTTTCTCGGCAATATTACAAAAATATTTTGTATTGTACAGTCAGGAATAAAAATAAAGCTAACGATTTCCGTATGTTCTATTACAATCATACCAACGTTATATTTTTAAATTAATAGAATCTGCCAAAAGCGAGTAAAACTCGCGTGCAGGGGTTTGCGTATCTAACACATTTTGAATTACAGTTAAAATAACAGACAGACAGTACCATAACAGTGAAATTCACCACAATTTGCGAATTTAAAAGTCGTCTCAAAAGACAAGAAATACAATCAATGAATAATAAAACAATCAGTTTCAATTATGAAACAATCATTTAAAATCTAAAACGATCAAGCCACACGTATTACATATGTTTAGTCCAGCATCGAGAATGGTTGAGAATGTAAATCTAATATTAAAGAGGCGGAAACAACCGAAGACATACGGTGACACCCAACCATTAACGGTATATGGGGACACTCGGCCGTGTTGCTCTCGCCAGTATACTCCTGTATATTTTTTTAATGTTGTGGCGCGTATCAAGTATCACTTTAATGAACACTTATTTTTCTACATTTATTCGAATACATCTCCACGTCCGTCTGTGCATATACTTGTTGAATATAAAAAACCGAATAATAAAAAAAATGAGAAAATAAAAAGTACAAATAAGAATCGGAAGATGACAAGTGGGATTCCTTAATAGCTCATAGTAGCCACCTCGAGTTCTGGGTTCGTTTGATATGATTTGAAGAGCACAATGGTATTAAACTGAAATGATGACAGATTTGAAATAATCGATCGAAAGGATGTTATTACGTTACACTTGTGTCTAACTAATTAACAATAAAATCTTGTGATCGATTTATCACCCACTTCCCAGTATCCTAGTTCAAATTTTACAAGTATACATAGTTTCGATGATAATAGGAAACCGTACAGTTGATCTGGTGGTGGAGTCATAAATTGGATAGTGGGACTCGTCAACGGTTTATAGTAGACACGTCAAGTTTGGGTTTATTTGATTTGATTTGATGACCAAAGTACCAACAAACTCATGTGATGACAGAATTCCAAAAACCAGCTGAGTTGGGTTTTGTTTTAATGACGCGGATTTGTTACATGTCACCAAAATTAGTATCGAGGTCGAGGTCTGTTGGCGCTAGAGTGGCTAAAAATTATGTATCCTGAGCGTGACCGAAGTCAAGTTTTGTAATTCACCCTGGATTGTATGGTATCTGTCCACCAATTCCTCTGTATGTCTCTGAGAGGCACTTTCTGATCAAAATAAGATTGCAACTTGTAATTTGCATATAATATTTAATTCCATGGAAGAAAATTAAACTTTAAAATGTCTTAAACTTTTAATTAGAAGGTTTCCCAGACATGTAAACGTCATTTTTGTTTTGTTTTGCATAATCATGTGGGTCAACGTTGAAATGATAACTTCGAGTAGAGCAAAATATGTTTGTTTAAGTTTCTTTTTTTACTAAAATATAAACATGTTTTGACCACCAAAATTGTCACCTTTATAGTTTCGTAGTTAAACTAGGAACCCTTATAGTTTTGCCGTCATTCGCAGTCTATCAGTGTTATCAAACTGAAATGTTGCATACACAATATGTATATATATATATATATATATATATATATATATATATATATATATATATATATATATATATTTATATAAAATCTTAAAATTAATATGTAGAGTACCTTCCCGACATTGCGTAGGGAATAGTTGGAAAGGTTTTTCAAAAATATTGGGGGTACGTCATGAATACTTTTTAATACAGAGATATTTTGCAAGATACTAAAGCTTAGTATCTTAAGTGTTCATTTTTTGTTAGAGTACCCTTACCAGTTTAACCGCCATTTTCAAAAGTGTGAAAAGTTTGCAAAATGATAGTATATACCACGAACCATAACTAAGTACGCTCTTCTAGTATATAAATAGATAATATAAATATAAGATAGTATCTTATTAAGTTTATTAACGCGTAATTGTTAAGTGGACACATAAATTGGAATTAAACTTTTTACATTATGACATCGCTAAATATTTATTTTACTACTGCCATATGATGAAAGTAGACAAATACTTTACCAAAGAATATAATTTATTAAAATCCGTGGGATCCTCTTTGAAAAAAGTTGAATCGCCCATAACTCAATGTTACCACGGCGATGGTTGAATTTCTCATCCATCCCTTCAACAGCCCATTAAACAACTTGGGAAAAGCATTTTCAACTTTCAAGCGGCGTTTTCAAGTTGAAATATCAGAAGTTTTACTAAACTAGGACGACCGTCCCGCCTTGTGGTATGGAGGTATTGGCATATTAATATCTTCAATAAATCAAATAAAATGAATAACCTCATAGTTAATATTGAGATCAAGGGAACTAAAAAGCACTCAAAAGAACTTTATTTTAAGAAAACAACAATATTTGCGGATCGAATTTGTACCACGGAAATTGGTATTTATCTAACCGTTTTTATATTTTGTAAATGAATTACATAAAGTCCCTCGAGTGACTCATATTTCATTCGAGGTTCGAAATAAATTGTTTATTTTTGCTGAAGGATTCAAAATGTTTATATATATATATATATATATATATATATATATATATATATATATGTATATATATATATATATATATATATTTATATATTTATATGTATATATGTACGTGTATATATCACAAAATCTATTTATAACTTTAGTTCGGCTGATGTACTGCTGGCGTCATCTCTGTCTCAAGTGTTCACAAAGAAAATTATTTTTATAAATTATACAGCTAGACAATATCAATGATATACAATATTTGACTATAAGTGAAGAAAATATGACCATAAGTAATATATTTTGATTATAAAATATATTGATATGATATATTTTGATAAAAAGTTCTGATTGAATTGATAATTATATTCGCCCGTAAAGATATGGAAGAATTATGTGCTCGAAGATAATATACTTATTTTGGAAAATTTTCCATTACTCTAGGTGCTAATCGGAGGTCTTCTCTTAGTGATAAATGACTTGTTTTAAGTTAGAAAATACTAACTATTACTCGTTGCTTTGTTTGTCGATTTAAGACTCAATTCATGTGTGGATTAATAATATGTTAGCCAACTTTTCCAGCGCGACAACGGTTCAGTATTCCAAAGAATTCTGAGCAACAAGAAACAGTTACATATGACTAAAAGGAGAAAGACTGGGCAATATCCTTACAGGTCCTCCCATTTGTGCACATTTATAAGTAAGACAGAACTACCCTCAAAGCTTCTTCTTTGTATGATCTCAAGGGATGTCGAATGGTTGGCTTATGTTTCGAAGGGCATAAATTCAAAGTTCTGGGAAAAATGGTATGATGATGGAATAGATTATCTTTGATGGAATAGATTATCTTACTTTGTAAGTTTGTTACTTAATTACTATATATTACTTATGTTTCATATAAACGCACCCATTTGGCTTTTTTAAGAAATAACCTGTTTCTAAGAAATATTTAAGGGAAGAATGCTAATTTTGTATATGAAATTTATGGAGCAGTAGTATAGATGTATCAAAGAGACTTATATTTTGTGATTCTTGGTGATTTAAGCATCTTAATTATTAATTGTAGGTGCAGCACTGGGCCACAATTTTTGTTATCCGCTTAAAGCTCCTTCGATCATGCAACGCTCACTCTGTATATACTATGTGAGCTTATACTGTGTAAAACATTGCAAAATGAGTACAGAATTAGAGAAATGGGATATAATTTTTAAATAATCTCATATTGCTTCGAACATAAAACTCTTTAAACCAGAAAGATAATTTCTGGTTTAAAGAGTTCCGGAGAAATAGCATTTACAAACTATTACGAAAAATAACTTGATTTCTCATAAAAATATATGATATTTATGATTTATCTGATTTAGGATTTAAATAAAACTTTTAAAGACCTTTTTTTAATTTTTTACATTTTAGGATACCATTCTTATTCTTGTATCACCAGGGCCGACGCTATATATATGTTTGCCCGTCTATTCTATGTGTACAGTAAATTCACTCCATAATTTTGTTAACATTTTGATTTTCTCTTTAAAATAAATAAGAAAACAAAAGATAACATTTTAAAATTATCTTCCATCAGATTCAGAAGTAAAAATCTATGTCACACTTTATTTTAAAACGTTCATCTAAATATTTCTTTTTATAATTTGAAAGTAAACGAATCCATCACGCATTCTTTTCGCCAAAATTTGCGTTTGAGTATCGTTGCCCAGAATTCAATTATGTGATTCATTATCCGCAACATAGACAGCTAGCGAGCCAAACGATCAATTTACCCTGACCTGGAAACAACACGGTTCAATTATTTCAGCAAAACTGTCGATTGAACGTCCTTCGCAAACCTCCCTTCAGGCAAAGTAGTGAAATATGACGCGAAATATTTAATAAACATGATGGATGGGGAAGTTTACCCGTGGATTTATTTGGTTTTTGAGGTTGATTTAAAAAGGGACTTTAAGGTGTTACTTCAATATAAATGAACGAACCTTAAAAAATTTATTTGTTTGTAAAAATTGTGAGGAAATGGCGTGTGAATAATTTCAATTTGGTGTTTTTGTAACTATATTTCTGTAGTACACCTGAAAATACTCTAATTTTCCCGGCTTTTATACTTCTAGCTTTTCTTTATGCCAATACTTGATATAACAATATTTTTAAAGTATAGTAATAATTCTGATAATAATTTTCATCAATTCGTTATAATTTTCAAAAACTAAGCAAGAAGTATTCATTTTAGTAATATATTAGTACTATAAATTACGCCTGTAATATACCTTTAAGATATTTGTTTAGATTTCCGGAAGTTTAAGAGCTTAGGAAGGATCACCATAGCCGACACTCGTATACTTACCCATAACTTAGTCGCCATTTCCGAGTCACTGACTAAAGGTTTAGATAATTAGGACTAAGACTTTATTAAAGTTGAGTTTTTATTATTCCGACAGAGTCGAAATAGAATTGTAATAATAAATAATTAAACATACCGGTTTCAGAGAGTAACTCAAAATTTATCAATTCCAATTTAAAGTTGGTTATGCAATGCAACATTTGTTCTTATAAATATTTTTAAACGGCAAAAATATTGAAAAATCTTTTAAAATACGAGGGCATATAAAGAAACCAGGCATTTATTTTTTTTTATAAAATCCCAGATTCAAAAAAAATGTTTTTTTTATGTTCATTAAGGAGTGATACTATTTTTAGTACAATATAAAGGGGAATTTTCAGAACGATTAATGATTTTTTTTAACAAACTATCGTTCACCGTATTAAGTAACATCACCGTATTAAGTATCAATTTGACATGCTTTAAAATTCCATTAACTTAAATGGGACCATTATTAATGTTAAAATAAAAACAACTTTGCAAACTGAATTTATATTATTGAAAGTGAAATTGAAATAATACATATAAATGCTATTTCAATTTTAAATATATAAATATTCGATAAAGCAATACTAATTTCCAAAATTGTTCATATAATTACTCTAAATATTTTTTTAATTAATTACTAAAATTTTATTATTCGCCTCCGTGCTAGCCTTCGTTCATTGAATGACATATAACACTATTTTTATTCTTGTGGATTGACGTGTCATAACTCCAATAATAATTTTGGTTTGCACAATTTCAATGACAGTAGCCGTTAAGAATAAATGGTTAATGTTTGTCAAATAAAAATATGTATTTTTTCACATATGATACTGTTCAAATAAGTATGTTCCATCGCTGTTAAATAAACTAAAAAAATGTTTATTTCATGCTGTTACTGTTAGAAATGCAGAGGTAAAGAAGCAGACGCAACGAAGTTCAGGAAATTTCGGTCGCTACAAGGATAAAGTGTACCATTTGCTAAACAGATGAGATGGAACAACTTCAATAATTAAAAATAAATTTCGGGCGAGTGAAATGATAATTGTTTTCATTAAAAGTTTTTTTTTAAAGTTTTTATATAATTTGGAATCGTGTTATTGATCTTAAAGTCCAAAAAATATTGTAACAAGTTTCTGTTTTCCTTAGCGCTTCGTATTTTGTGGTACGTTTTTTCTTGCAGTAAAAACGGAAATGAAAATAAATTTTTCACATTTGGCATGGTATTACAAACTAGACATAATCTTCATTTTCTGGGTACTACTTTATTTTAGTTCCTACTTTCCTTCTTTTAGTTAGCCACCAGTTCTTTTAATTAAAAATCACTTTTTATGCTGACAAATCTAGAATAATTTTACTTTTTTATTGAAGTAAATTGAATAATATCCACATTTGCGAAGATTATACTTATGTGATTACCTGTCGGAGATGGTTAAGAAAACTAAAGGATTAATTCATACGCAGCGAGATGTCTAGTACATATTCATTACAATGATAACGTTAAAATAATATTAACGCCGTCGCATATGTATAATTTCTCCATCGTAGCTCAATATTTGCACGCTATAAATTAACGTGAACATTCTACTACAAAACGTAATCATAGTAGTAATACAGAACGCCCCATCACATTTCAGCATTCGCTTCAGCTGCGGCGCCTGGCGTCGTTGGAGCAATAAGCAAACAGGGCTTCTCGGAGCGACGAAGCTTTTTCGAAAATCTGATTTGTTTGCTTAAACTTTAATTTGCATGAGTGATATTTTATTTTGCTTTAAATTGCTTGAAATCATTCGGAGTTAATTAGTTACTATAGTAGGAAGTTTGTTTGCTTTGATTCAATTTAATCGATGTTATATATAGAATTTCTTTAATTAATAGTTAACACTTGTTATATCATGATTACACTTGACATGTAAATGATGTGTAAGTTATCTTCCTTCACATTAAATGCCATCAAGTATTTGTTGTAAATTAGGAATATAATACTCTCTTTGGAACAAAAAAATACAGGCCCTTTGCTTATATTTGCGGAAATGTACGATTTAAACTCCTGTTTCTAGATTAGCTCGGCTATCAGCTATATACATTTTTACCATTTTCATGAACTGTCATTCAATGGTGAAATTATTCCATTTGTTGTCCGGAAAATTATTTACAATATTATTTGGTTATAGTTTTAATAGAGTTATAATATTAGTTAATAAAAATACAATGTTGAATATATTTGGCGTTAATTTTGTAGAAATTCATTATTCACAATTAAATGAAACTACGTGATGTAGCATTATTTCTACTATCTTTAATTTCTTTACCACGACCTAGGTTTCGTTGTATTACAACATCTTCAGGTGGGCTATTAGCAAAGATCTTTGCTAAGATCTTGTAATACAATGAAACCTAGGTCGTGGTAAAGAAATTAAAGATAGTAGAAATAATACTACATCACGTAGTTTCATTTAATTGATGAAGGAAAGTGTCCTTTTTACGAATAAATATGCATTTAATTTTATAATATCGGGATTATAAAAGAGAGTGTTCAATTTTATTGAGAGTGAGACGAACATTTTAACGGAGCTAGATCAGCTCCGTTAAAAGGACACTTTCCTTCATCAAATAGGTAATGATTTTTAACAATTTTGACAATTATTTTCTATGTTCTAATCTAATAACGCATTTAGTAAATAAAACTATTCTAATGTTAACTAAATCATTATTCTGATATAGAAATTCTAATTTGAAGGTAACCGACAGATTAATTGTAAACCTAGATTTGTTGTAGTTTAAACGGTGATGTACGGTCTTAAGCTAACACTCGAACGTCGGAATGGGTATTATGTTAGCATTATCCTGCAAATGTATGTAAAATGCGTATTCTTATAGAAAAAAATATGGCTGGTATAGAACTGACAGGTTTCATTTCGGTTTGAGATCTTGGTACGGTGATGAATGACCATCTAAAATTTTACAAATATAAAATTTTGTTTGGAAATGTTTATAAGATTCAGCGATTCGTCTTGAAATGTACCCGTTTCTTTTTGGTACAGACTTTGATAAGATTTCGTTCAACTCATACATTCGCTGTAGAACAAATATTTACGCAGTAACAAATGAAGTCATTTAGCCTACACTTTTTTCTTCGTTTTTTTTTCTTGCTAATAGTAATTAAATATAATAAATATTGTTTTGTGCGCTTATTTCTAATGGGCACCCATGAGGGTTCAACATGGATTCTAGATTATATATAAACTACGCTTAATAATAAGGGACTGTTTATATGTAAAATTTTTTAATTATTTTGTAGATATTTTTCAAAAGAAAGGAAGCTCTGTTTTTGAACTGATAATAAACTATTATCAATATTGAAGCTATATTTAAGAAAGATGTAAAAGAAATAATCTTGTAGAAAGTTTCTCAACTTTTCTGCGCTTAATTATTTTAGTTTTATTGTTTGTTGAAATTGAAATTGTTTGCTCTTTTGGTGCACCTGCGCACTTTTTCCGACCAACGAAAGAAACTGAGCCATCAGGTTCGGGTTGGTGACGCTGAATCTGGTAAACTCGACTCTGTTCGACATCGGTCAAAGCGGGTTCTAAATTCAAAAATGATGAAGTGTGATCAGTTCAATATGCAGTGCATTACTCGGTAAATACATTCCCTTCGGCATCGGCCGAGTGAGTTCGCTGTCGAACACGGAGTGTATCCTTTTAAGAATTAAGCTATTTTTTAATCGTATTTTATTTGAGAATAATTTAATAAAGTACGGGTATGTATTTTTGATTTTTTTTTGTTTTCGTATTAAACATTTTCTATTTATACAGCACGGTTATATTGGTTGCAAAAAACTTCACTTTTGCATTGTGGTCTTAAGCACATCAAATTTTTCTTTAAAGGTTTTTTACTTCAATTTTTTCTTAAAGTATAAGGATGTTAATGATTTTCTAGATAACCGATGATGTTCTTTTTGTTAAATGAATATAGGTATATGTTATTCACAATAGTACTTATGATCTCGAAAAACGATATATTTCAATATGAAAATATCGATATATTTCAAGATAAAATCGATATATTTCAAGATGAACGATTTATTATTTATAACTATATTGTGTTAAAATATAGTTTTTACTCGCTCCATCTATATGTAAAAGAAATAAAAGATAAATCAAAACATTTGAGAGCCATTTTTTAAAAAAATATGAATGTTTTACTTTTATCGTGTCGCCTAGAAATATGAAACTAACTGTATTTTAAGAGTAAATTTATCTTGTTTTTAATTTGTTCTATTATTTAACAAAGCTTATTCTCTATTAGTTCACAATATTTTACGGAAAAATGCACACACGCTCTGAGAAATAAAAAAGAAATGAAAGCTCTGGTGAAGCTTATCCGAGAAGAGGTGAAATCAAAGTAAGTGTAACAAATAAATAACAAAAATTTTATAATAAAAAAACTAAAAGTGAATTTTATAAAACATTTTATTTTTCTCATTCTCTTAAGGAAATGAAAATTTACGTCATGTAAAGAAATTATGTTGAAGTATATTCATTTTTAATCTGCATTCAGTGTATTTAAAAAGGCGGAAAAAATCGTTAGGATGTATTGATGATATGATCAAATTATTATGTAACGTGAGCGTATGGAAATTAAATTGAGAATAATGCGTTTGTTCTGAAAGCTAAAAAGTTTTGCTTATCAAGTTAGTCATTTAAATTAACAGATGTTGCACTGTTCATCGATACATAAAACATTAGTAACTTCTTTAAAATAAAAGTTTATAAATATGTTTATACTTTTGTTACCAATAAATGAATTGAAAAAAAACTCTTCTTTCAGTGTCTGCACTAAAGCTTTTATTGATAGTGTACCGCCAATCAGTAAATTTTTGATAGTGTACCGCCAATCTAACATTCTTCGTTTGCCTTATATTTTCACAGGTAATAAAAAACACACAATATAATTAATAATATTTTATTGAAATACGTTTATATACTGAGTATTGATATGCTACTCTTCATCAAGGAAGACGTTGATGGACGCGCCTTCGAGATTGATGATGATAATTAATCCAAAGAGAGTGATTATCCCCGACTGCTGTAGCATTGGTAGTCCTTACTGCCTTCACTGCCATATGACATCAGATTCATCGCACGTGCAAAATCGATTAAGATCGTAGTTGTTTCTATTTTCTGTAAAATCGTTCTTGGTTTTGGTAAATTAACAGTGCAACATATCGATACATAAAACATTAGTACCTTCTTTAAAATAAAAGTTCTTAAGTATGTTTCTATTTTTGTTACCAATAGATGCATTGACAAAAGACCTTTCTCACATTGACTGGACAAAAGCTTTGATTGATACCATACCGCCAATCTAATCTGTCTTATATTTTCACAGGTAGAAAAGAACATAAAATATAAGAAGAATTTTATTGAAATACGTCAATGTACTGAATACTGATATGCTACTACTCATCAAGGAAAATGTTGAAGGGCGCACCTCCAAGATTGCTAATGATAATTAATTCAAATGGAGTGATTATTCCCGACAGCAGTAACATTGGTACTCCCTACTGCTACTTTCACTGCCACATGATATAGGATTCATTGCACGTGCAAAACCGATTAAGATAGTGGTTGTTTTTATTTTTCTGTAAAATCGTTCTTGATTTTAAAAGGACTTTGTAGTAGTAAACACTACCAAGAAAAAATCTGTTAAATATGAGTAAATTTCGCAGTGTGAGAGTTTTGTATATAATAAATTATGTTTCAATGTTTAAATATTTAGGGGCACAAAGTTTTCCCATTTAACTATTTTCCTATGTTTCATTATTTTTCACCTATTTAATATATGGACTAATATATATTTTCAAGGCGTAATATGATGAAAAATGCTACAATGAACTTATTAATAATATTGGCTGAAATTCTCAATAACTGGAAGTCTTCACTGTAGTTTTTCGATAATCTCCTAATTAGATTATATTTTCATGAATTTTGATGTGAAATGTTTGAATGGGAGCAAAAACGTTCCAATGGCACGTCGCGACTCAGCGCGTTCGGCCAGCTTCGTGTCTTGTCGAATTTTCCAGCTTAACGTTTCACTTTATACAATACTAAATAAACTTTACATGTATGTTAGTATATCAGCATTGTTTTTTTTTTACTAACACTTACAACTTATATCGGTATAATTAAAAACTTTTAGTAATTCAAAATATAAATTACAATGATAGTAAAATTTATAGCGAAAAAAAATTTAAACGTTTCACATCTGCCAGTCGTCTTATGTTGGCTCACATTTTTTGTTCAGTAGTTTTATAAATAAGGTGAAGAATCCAATTTGTTGCATATTTTGGTACTTATCTAAGAATGTATGCCATTCAATGTTCTGTCCTTCTAAAATTACACTCTACAATTTAAAGAGTTTTTACAAAAGATACGAATTAATGTGATAATAATAGTTAGTAATAGATACTAATATGCCAAAATTTCTGCTTTCTACGCCTTATGGTTTCTGACAAAATCGGTTGTGACAAAATAACAAACATGTAATTAAACATATAAGGGTTCCGTTTCACTTTTGAGGTACGCAACCCTAAACAAAGAGAGACAAATAAAAGTTGCTAAGGGAGGAAAAGACCGAAGGAGAACGGAAAGGGAAAAAGTAAGTTTGAGAAGATTAGGGAGATGGAATTGGGGCATACGACCACGTTATTTTAATGTTTCTTCTTATCTCCAACACACAAGATATATGATCACAACCCTTGAATCTGATATATGACGATACTATATCTTCGTAAAACATTATCGCAAACTAGTTACCTGACTGGCATTGTCCGTGCAAAAAAGAGGTTGTTATTGCATTTGTTTAAATTTCTTTATGCCTTAATAATTATCTGCGCTTTATTTACATATTTCAAATATTGAATATATTTGGCGTTAATTTTATAGAAATGCATTATTCACAATTAAATGAAACTACGTGAGGAGCAAATATCTTTACTAATTGCCCACCTGAAGATGTTGTAATAAAACGAAACCTAGGTCGTAGTAAAGAATTTAAATAAAGTAGAAATAATACTACATCACGTAGTTTCATTTAAATATGAATACTTCAAAGACTTTACAACAAATTATCAGTAATAACTAGTTATATACTTTATAGTCCTTATTGTTTTCCAAATATTATTTTGATGTATCTATAATGGTTCGATTTATTCAATTCAAAATTTATTCTCTATCCCGATTTTGTAACAGAAAACGGCTTATAAGACCTACAATAAGTTTACGTAGCGTGAACAATTTTAATTCTCTACAGTTTCAATGTTATAATGGTTTCGAACTTAATTTCAAAATTGCATCCTGCACACTTTGACTTTCGTTATTTAAATCATTATTGCTTTTTATCCACAATTATTAAAAAGATAACAAACACAATACCCACCTGGTCACCGCAAGCTATGCAACGATGAAGTTGCATGTCTTTTGTTTATGTTTGCTGTCATCTGTTTTGCATTGCGAGCAATAGACAATAATATTTCCAAGAAGTTAATTTTTGGTATAAAATAAAGAAATGTATTCCAAAGTTGTTTGTGTGTTAAACTTTAATTGGTCTACAATTTTAATAGTACCGTTATCATTGGTGTAAGGGTCTATTTTCTATTCAGTTAATGAGCTTTTAATTTATTAACTTACGCATTACTATATTTCCTTGAAATATAATAAAGAATTGAAGTTTTTCAATAAATAAGTAGTTCTTTGAAATTGTATTCCGTTAGTAATCATTAATAATTTCAACGAACTTTACACAAGCATTGCGTAAGAAAGAATTATAGACCGACAATGCTTATATGTTAGAGAAGTATAGCAAGAAAATAAAATATTTATCATGAGTGCAAACATTTCGGTCAATTCTAACTACATTATCGATATCTTTGTTTTTGTGCGTATATAATTTCAATAAATTCCAAATTTTTAAATAATACAAAATTGTAGACAAAATAGGATTGTAATTTGCATAAGACGTGACGGTGGAGGTCAAACAAAATAAGGTTGAAATAAAATATTAGTCTGGCAGATCTAAACTAACGAATAAGATCTTTTTTTTTTATTTGATCAGAGAATCAATTTATTCATCTCATACCCGATAATTGCGCTAATGTCAGCTTTCTGACGGTTGAAAAGCTTAATTAAGTGTGCTCTATCTGACAATTAACTCTCATTAGACTATTTTTTTGTCTATTGAAGAATGATCCCTAAATATCATTAAACAACTCGCTTAAGCTTATTTAACTTAACTTAGCTTTTGCCTATTTTAGAGTGCAGACATTAAACTCTTCGCTTCGACATAGTTTCGAATAATTTATTGTAAATGTTTTTTATCACATATTGGCCATATTTGATTTTCTGTCGAGAACGGGTTATATGGCACCATATGGGTAGACGATTGTTATAACGCGATATATAAATATATTGAACATCTTTCAATTCATTCTTAATAGCAGGTAAACATTTGCTCATTTTAGAGAGTTGCACAAAGCGTGGTTTTATTGCCCTTTAGGCTAATTCATCTTAGAAAAAAACCATTTTATAGAGTTTCTTTATTTTACTGATTTTACAAAAATAACTGAATACAGTTAAGCTGACATCAAATTCTTCTATTAACTCAACAATTATTTAAGAATGATATATTTCCATTATATTGTTACCTTAATTATTACTCATATTTTCAAAATATAAGAACACATAATCTTAACTTATTGCTATAAGATCAATTCATTTTAATTAACTAAATGAACATATTTTCATTAAGAAGGTCGCCAAAACAGACTGTCGCTTTCATTTATTTATTATAATTTTACATCCAATCCTTACTTTCTGAGATAAAAATTTCTAGAAATGAAGTAATTGAACCAGTAATACACGTTCGTTCACCAATCTTCTTTATTTCGTACGCCATGTTGCATGCCGCCCATATGAATCATTTCTACTACGTCACAAAGAGTTAAATTTTCCGTATTGGTAAATATACTGAAATCGAAATGGAAACAAAATATAGATAGTCAAATGATTCTAAGTACTGAAAACAATTACTTTAAAATATATCAAATTTATTATAATTTGAGACTAAATCAAAATAATCAACCTACAAAATACATAACATAATATAATCTGTCTGTATAAATGTGGATAGCAAACAAGTTAAAGTCCACGGTAAATTTATTTTCGATACCTAATGATAAATTAATAAATACAACTCATTAACTTAAGAAAAAGTTCAAGTCAAAAATATTTACAATTATGCAAAAAAATCTTTAAACAGGTAATCAGAAAAATTTGAGCAGATAATTCCGAGGTAAGATATATTCTCAATATTTCGAGGGTTAAACGGATATCGCGGTGAAAACTTACGAAATTGTTAGAACCATCTCTTGAAGATTTTAGATTGACAGACTAACTCTTAGAGCTTTCAGATTGTATTCCTGAAAAGTGACTATATGTAAATCAGGCGTTTCGCACGACTGTCGTTTAAGATGACATATATGACACCATTCATAAGTGCTATTTACCATTATTAGCCTGGAAATCCGTATTAGTGATGACCTACAATAGATAAAATAACATTTCAGCCCAAACGACCATGGATGCGTGAGTCAGATTAGCACATGGTCGATTTGTATACAAAGAGGCAATTCATATTTTACTGTTTCCTGAACACGCATAATCGACCGAGGAATATTTTAGAAAACGAAATATTCACTTATTAGCTAAAATATTTTGCTCGAAGCCTTAATGTAAAAACTTTTGTGTAAGCTCGCAGCTTAAACAAAGAGTTTATTGAGATTTTTTTTTCCAAATAACGCTTTCTAGAACAGAGAACTTATTCAAATACCACTGAACTGAAAGCCCATATTGAATATTGCAATCAATGTGAATGATGAACGAACGTGAAAACGTAATGTTTTTTTATTAAATATAAATAGATATGCCATTGCATTTTAAAAGTTTATTTATTTTTATTGATAATGGTTGTACACAGTTATATTTTACTTGCCAAGATTTTTGTATAATTTACAAATTAATATTGACCATTCCTCGTTGGTTTTTGCATTTTTGATGCATGTGATTTAATAGGAAACCTAATATTTGAATTGTGAAATCACAAAACACGAAGACGTTTAAATCGAATTTCCATTTAATTCAACATTGATTATGATTTATAGTTTCCAATACGAGCTTTAAACTGAAAGCTTCGAGACTAAATTTAAAAAAAGAGAGCAAAACCGTCAGTTATTGAGGAGTGAATGCTGTCTCGGAACTCTTTGCTTAATTCTGAATTAATTTTTGTGAAATAAGATGTATTAATTTTTGTGAAATAAGGTTTACATGTTTTTATTAATTATATTAAAGTAAATTTTTATCAAGTTTATCAAGGTATATTAAAAGACACACTAAAGTTTATTAGTAACTTTTGTAGACGGATTCTCCTGGTTCTATTTTCAGAAATGTATTGGAATTTATGAATTGCAGCCCTATATTTTAATCGTTCTAAATCAATATTTCACAAAACTCACTCCCAACTTGTGTATTCCAAGTTAACTGCAGATATTTTATTAAAAACTTAATAATTAAACGGAAAATTTTTGGAGCCGAATTATCATTAAAAATTTACGTTCCCTTTCAATTAATTTCCGATATAACACATGCAATTTAGACAAGAATTCCACTAATTCATTTGCCCCTTTAAAAATTTCAGTATTCCAATTTTTAATTACGTTCTGATTATTAATCTTGAATAATATTATACGGATATTGAGTTATATGCAGATTAACACGTTTTTTCGTGGTACTAAATTTCAAGTTCGTACATAATACAGTTTCTGAGAAAAACGTCGTAAACATTTTTAGCAATGTATCTAAAAAGAAAAGAACTAAAATTATCTTATAGGAGCATGGTATTTTTATAATTAAAATTGGTTTATTTTTCAAATGAAATTATACTCGACTAGACGTTTTTGTTAAATAAATACGTCTGCCTATCCTGCTTAAAAGAGAAAAAAGTGACTATGCCAACTACACCTAACATATTGTTTGTAATATTTCGTACAACAAAAATTGCATAATATTTGTTAAAATAAACAGAATATCCGAAATAGCCACACCAGAGAAGAAATAGCGATACATGCAAAACGATAGGATCACCTGTAACTTTAAATGTTACTCTTGTTGAAAAAAACTCACAATCCTAAGTCTAATTTAATGCCTTTAACTTAGGTTTACATTTTGGCTATAATTTAAACTCCAACTATAGAATTATTGAGAATTTATTTATTATTCAGATGACATGATAAATATATATTACACTCGTAATGGAATGAATAATTTTGGAACAGGCTAATCAGGGGAAAGGAAAAGAATGTTCACGTACGATATTTAAAAGTAGAGATATTTCTATTAAATTCATTATAATTACTAATTCTTGTCAATGCAAATGTTTTGCCTATAGCATCTTTCCCGGGCGTAAACACATTGTGAATATTTAAAAGATTATTGCGTCTAGAATAGTTTTCAGAGTTTTCCTGCAATCTTTGCTTAGATTTCAGAAACCTTATTTTAACCTAATTTTATGCAGAGTTGATTTTTTGGAATGGGGAGGGGGTAGGTCATTTTTTACCCAAAGTTATGAAAAGAACATTTTTGAGCACCTTATACTAGAATTTTTAAACGAATATTTCTGAGTGTTAGCTATTGGGATACGGGCGAATTAACTTTGTTTTATTGCTATGCCAGACTTGGAGTTTCTAGGTTAAGAAGTTTTTGAGAAAAACGGTCTTTATAGACAGATATTTGAGTTACATTGGCACAGATACGTGACAGACACGTGAGCCACAATGATTTCAGTTTTTCTTTTTGTGGTGCGGAACTGAAAAAAGTATATATGTTTTATGTCATTGCGTTTAAACCAAGAATTGAAATCAAATCATTACCAGAATAGAAATATTATGTTCGATAAAAGGAAAAAAAGTAAAAAAAATTCCTAAAATTCTATTGTCACAAATTTATATATATATATATATATATATATATATATATATATATATATATATATATATATATATATATATATATTTGTTTCAAATTACTCTTCGAATTAACACTCTTGAAAACACTATCGAATGACAGAAAAAAAATCATATTTTCCTTCGACATTTTACATATTGTGTAAGTTGAAATTTCATTACATTAATTTGATCAATATAACAACCCTTAATTGTAAACTATTCAGTATTATAATTAAGTTAAGTAAACTACAACACAATTTATTTAACAAAAACATTAAATTTGTAAAGAAATTTCAATCGACTAAGTAACTCGATAAGCAGGAAAACTTCCATAACGACTAAATCTATGACTATGTGAAAAAAAAGAACAACTGATATAACAGTAAATGAACATTCTTTCCCTAATTAATTAACTTTACTAATTAATCTATTAAAACAGCCCGCAATATTTTATTCCAACTCAACCCACTACGATTTCACTATGTTAAATAAAACATCATTTTCTAACCACGCAAACTCAATTTTTTGTCCTAACATTAATTATAACTACTCACACTCGAGTGTATAAATTGAAGCTTTGATATTAAATTTAATAACAAATTCATGTTTAAAACCTCCAACAGCACCGGTTGGGCATTTTATATTAAATCTCAACCTCAAAATCCACTAAAGCCTTCAATTACAGGGTAATGAAGGTTGCTCTAGAATTATCTGTTCACGATTAAATTTTAATCGAGATTCAATTCTAATTTCCTTTTTTTAAATAATTTTGACCTTTTTTATTATACTTTATGTTAATGAATTGTTTCTATTCTTTTTTTAGAAAGAGGTTTATTAAATCTACTGAGGTGTACATTAGAACACATAGAATAAATTCTATGTTCGGTACGATTAACTTGGAACTTTTCTTTTCTTATTAAATTTTGCACTTAATTTTCTTATTCACAAAAATCGGAAATAACATTTGCATGAATTTCATTTTGATAAACGAGTATTTGGACTTTTGTAATAAAAATATTTTATTAAATAGTTTTTTTGTCGGTTAGTTTTGAACTATTATATCTCATATTTTTCACAAAGGGGATTACAGGCAAGCAGGCTTTTATGGTCACTTTAATGGCCAACCCGCTGATGAACTAAACTTTGAATAACTTCAGACATCATGTATTTATCACGGAATTTCTAATAGTTTAAATCTGATTTATACTCAAGTACCGGTAACTGTAAAATTTAGTTTGTTTGATTATTATTTTTAATATCATTATTTTTATCAACTTAAATGTTTAATGTTTTCATAATATACTAAATGCGGCTACTGATATCCAAAAACCCAATATGTAATTATAACAAACATTTGTTTAATAAAAACTCTGTTGAAAAGCATTCATAAAGGCAAGAAATATTTTTCTCGCAAAGGATAAACCTTGTCAGATGTTACAAATAATAATACCACAATGTCACATTTACCTTTTTAAGTCTGTAGAACAACAAAGGGTCTACTTTCTTGAATAAAATAGAGAGTTGAGACAGAATCTAGATCACTAGATGTTGAGACAGAATCTAGATCACTAGATGGAGCAGGTTGTTGAATTTATTTGTAAGCTGGTAAGACTGAAAACCGAAATTATGCTGAAAGATTCAGAACATAAAACTAGACTTCGGATGGCTCTATTTCCGCAAGAAACAATGTATTTTCGAAGAGGGATTCAACGAGGAGTTTTAGTTTGTATGTTCTCGAGATAAAAGACTTTGAGCGTATCATAAATTCCCACATCAAGAATTTTAATTGGCCATTTGTAAAGACTCGGTAATTTTTTTCCGTGGTATCGATCAAGGTAATATTTTTCCTTCTCTTTCTCTTATATTATTTTTGTCATATGCTTTTGGTTCCAACTATTAAGACCAATTATGTCTTATTATGACTGACATTCCAAGTCCTCATTAGTTATTCAGTTAGAGTTAATGAAAAAAAATTAAATTTTGGACCAAAAAATGCCTTGACAACCACATTAACAAGACGATAAGATTACAATAAAAAATAAAAGAAAATGCACAAAAAAGTACCTCCCAGTATGTGCTTCATAAATTCGCAGCGTCCATAAAACTACGGTTGGCTATAAATACTTAAACACAGATTACATTGCGAGATGTAATTAGAAATGTCATATTAAATTTAATAATAAAGTTAAATTCAGGGTTTCTAACGGCACCACCGGTGGTCAATTTAAAATGTCTACGTCAAAATCCCTCATGATTTCGATATATTAAAGAGCGGAGGCTCAAATCTGCACAATTTTAAAGCGTGACAATATTAAATTTATTTCAATCTCTAATAGCAGTAAACTCGAGAATTTTGTTAATAATTCTAAAGAAGAACATGTTTAATAATTCTATCAGAATGTACTGAAAAGAAGATTACAGCGGTCAGTTTAGATTAGAGCAAGAGTTCTTATTAATTACCACTAAGTGTTATGCAGATCATGTCGGCCATACATAACGTTATCGATTAGTACGTTAAACAAACTTTCATCCTTGTAGCCCGAAATAAATCTCAAAAAATGTAATTTATCACAAATATTCTATTTCGCTGCGTATATATATATATATATATATATATATATATATATATATATATATGTATATATATATCATTGTCTCAAATTTGGAATGTTCCAATTAAAATAAAAGTAAATAAATTAATAAAAGTCTTTAACTTTCACAATAGGTTACCGTCCTTCAATTTGAATACTAAAAATGAAAATGATTTTATAATTCATTTTCATTTTTATTGTTTTTAGTTTTTTAGATTAACTTGATTAATTTTATACTCTCAATGTGTATTTTAGAAAAAAAATCTCTTGTAAGGTTAAGTTCTTTTGAATGGTTAAGTTTTGAAAATATTCAAAATAAAAGGCTTTTCATTTTGTTTTTAGACGAAAGGGATTCCTCACATTTTTTTTAATGTCGAAAATTATAATTAAGTTCATCTAAATTTCATTTAAATTACGCAAAAAAAATTATTATTATTTTCTTTGCATAAATCCTTGTCCCGAATAACATAAAAAAAAATAAAAAAAATTTATAATTCTTATTACTAATGGGATAAGAATATAAGACAAGGCCTATTATTCGGATTGTTAAGTTGTGTTTCAAATTTCTGACAAATTACTAAGTTGTTGCTCCCATTGTAGGTAACGCCATCGATATTTTAATTTATATTGAAAATTATCATTATTATGCCCCAATAAAGATCCCTAAAATCAATTTAAACAAGTTAGCTTATGCCAAGAATATAGACAGATAATTGTACTGAAAAATGTTTACCATTGAACAATTGTAACCGCATTTATTGCGTCCATCTGCTATGATCTGACAAAGCTATGTTTCAATTATGTTAATTTTACGAAATGTTATTTATCAACTATATAGTACGTTAATATCAGGTTAAACGACTAACAAACTGGGGTATAAACACTTCTTTATAGTATCATCATTACTGAAGGTCATGCCAGTTTTAAAATGCTTTGCTAGGAGAGCTAACCAGCTGTGTCATGCTCCTGTCTTCGGTTTGTCTCAGATCAGATGTAACAAGGAGTTCAATGAAGAACTTAACCAGTGGGCAAGATATAGATCGCCAGGTCTTCTCTCATTGCCTTTCCTGCAGCAATCTGGTTATTTTATAGCCAAAGTTACGAAAAATTCATTGGTAGCAGATGTATGATAATTTGGTCTGAATTCAGAGTAGGCCGAAAATGTATTTGTTAGTTCTTTGACATTTTCTGGAACACTTGCATCAACTGGATAAATTTTTAAAAAATTACCCAGTTGATGGTGTGGATACCCTGACCGTGGCTTAGTTAGATAAACATGCTAATATTTGTTTGAATCTCCTTTCATTGAAACGCACCAACATTGGCTTGACCAATTAGTAACTGGAGACTAAGAGTGGGTTCTGTGCGAAAACCCTACGAGAAAATGCCAATGGCTAAGCTCATCAAAAGAAAGTTTTGTTATTTCTTTGTTTGAATGCATAAGTTCCACCAGGAACTTTGTACTGGGAGGATTCGACGCAAGTGTCTGGTGCATCAGATTTGTTCATCGTGTGAAACATTCGTTTTTGGGGTTCCTTTATTTTCCTGATTTTACTCAAATAACTTAACATTTTTACCCTGACGTCAAACGCTTACAATAGCTCATCCGTTATACCAGATAGGTATATTTCCATTACACTATTATTTTATTTCTCATTTAAGTTTTTAAAACATGAAACACGTCACCTTAACCCATTGCTTTAAGACCGATTTCGTTTTATCAACCAAAGCATACAAATGCGTGGTAGGCCAAAACATGGCATCGATTTCAGATAATTATTATTATATTTATTTTAAATCTTAAATATTTGAGGAAGAAATTTACAAAAAAAAGTATTGGGACTAACTATACACGTGTATTCATGAACCCTCTTTAGTTTGTATACCATGTCGCGTGTAGCCTAAATGGAGTCACGTACTCTATGTTGTAAAATAGGAGTTCTGTCTGTAACATACCGTGAAATTACCATAATGCTCTAAATATACTGAAATAAAAATAGAAATAAAATATGTATTGCATTTTGCTTTGAAGTCATTTTATTCCGAATACCGAACATAAATATATGAAAGCAAAACATATTCGAGTTTATAATAGACTACACCAATGACAAAATAACATAACGCAAAAGATAATAAAGCAGTTGGTACGTGATAAATTTATATTGGGTATTTACTGATGGATTCATTAGAAATAAATGCTAACTTAATTAATAAATAACTAATTACCTTAAAGAACCTTCAATTTAAAAAGCTTTGCAAATAAATTTTATAAAACGCCATCAGCCTCAATAACTTAAGAACCTCCAAGTTAAAACAGTTTTACAATTATGTAAAAAATAAAAAAAACTCCATCAATCTCATTAATCTAAAGAACCCTCAAATTAAAAAGTTTTACAATTATTCAATAAATACAATAAAAAAGACAAAGTCGTCAGTTGAGCAGATAATATTGAGGTAAGTGTACATTCGATACTTTTATATTTATAAATGATATTTGACGGACATTGCCGTGCAGGTTGGCTGAATTGTTGAGACTATGGGAAAATCTTAAAACAAATTTCGAATTAAATTGAGGTGTTCTCGGAAAAACGATTTATTTTATAATAGTGTTGAGTTACTATAGTTTTAATTGATAATTACAGGTTAAACGAAAATGGGAAAATCATTAGCAAGTTTGTTTTGAAAGCCATATTACGGCTTTAATAATGAGCTTGGCTTTATTTTTGGTTGGCTCTCTCAGATTCTTTGACAAAAAGATGGACGTTGATAATAAGAATTATGATAAATAGGATGGATGTTGACAATAAGAAGTATGACAAATAAGATGGAAGTTGATGATAAGAAGTATGACAAATAGGATGGATGTTGATAATAAGAAGTATGACAAATAAGATGGACGTTGATAATTAGAAGTATTACAAATAAGATGGACGTTGATAATAAGAAGTGTGACAAATAAGATGGATATCGGTAATAAGAAGTATATATACTTGATTTTAATTTTTATTTTGTGATTTTTCTCTTCATTTTTATGAAACACGCGTAACTATTTCCTTTTGAAAACGTATGCTAGTTAGAAGAAAGTGACAAAAATTACATGAAATTTCATTAAAACCTACTTGTCTTGGAGTAAATTTCTCAACAATCAAATGAAATATATGGCAACTGTCTGTCTTTGTAAATAGGAAGTTTTCTTTTAATCGTTTAGCAATATTCATTTTGGCAATAATACTTTGCAATATTTGAATTTTTAAAATATCAAAAATTTCCTAATTATACTAAGTAATTTCCTAATAATTCAAAACACTTCAATTAATATGACATAAAAACGCTTCTATATCTTCAACCCTACCGATTATACATTATTTTAAATGCTAAATATATATAGGTCTCACCACCTTGAAAAATCAAACCAAAGGCTAAATTGAACATCACGAACCCTATACCTTGAACAGACGTAAACTTTCTTTAGAAGATGAAATAGTCAACAAAGCACGGGATGTTTCATAACTAAAGTCTTTTTATCGACCTTGCTAAAAGCTTCGAGTGGATTATCGGAAATTTATGTTTCTCAAATATGCTTTTGACGATGAAAAGCTCTTAAATTCCACTGTACAGAAAGCTTATTCTCGACGTTAGAGCGTTCGAAGTTTGTGGTGCATATATCGGCTTCTATATTTTTAGATAATTTTCGTTACTCTAAGCTTTTATGTAAATAAAACAGATTTACTTCACTCTTTCAAGATTTTAGAATGTTCGATTTACTTTTGAATAAAAACTTTCATTCATTCCTAGTACTTTCTTTTTATCGTTTAGTTATTATATTTTACTTACTTTTGTGTAAACTCTTTCGGTACCATTTATTGAGAGTGTCACGATGTAGCTTGTAGCGTGTGACATGCAAATAAATGCAATCATATATAAATTTTCCGAAATCTGCCAAAAGTTGAAAAAATATAGATTCAGTACAATTGGAGTAAATCATATTTTTATTACAATTAATCATTGAAGAACAGTGTGATGCTTCAAAGATTATTTCACATATGTTTGAGATTTTTGTTAATATATATGTACTACATATGACAATTTATAATTTTGTAAATATTTTTTAGCATTTGATAAGCGAGCCACCAACTGGTGTACAAAATAAAATCTTGGACACATAATCTGTGTCCATTATATTTGAACTGTGACCAAATGCCCTTTTAAACAATTAAAATTAGAAATTTCCGAGAAGATATAATTATATATCACACTTACCTAGATTCAATTGAATAAAAATCCCAAAATCGGAGAAAATAATTTTTATTACGTCTAGCGTACTTAGTATTGTGGATAGATAAACTGGTCAGACTATGTGGTATGTATGAGTTACCAAATTAAATCATCCAATCAAATTTTGAAAAGGTAAATGAAGTAAAAAGTGGTTAAGGATGAATACAATTTGTAGGAATAAGTCAGTTTGTACAAAAACATGATGAGTTTGAAGGATCGTGAGTAAATTAAGCAAGTATAATAAAGTATGATTCTGTCCTGTTTCGACAATTGTAATATTAAAATAATTTTGAATATACGAGTAATTGGCGTTAGTTTTGTAGAAATTCATAGCATAGCAAAGATCTTTGCTAACAGCTCACCTGAAGATGTTGTAATACAACGAAACGTGGTAAAGAACTTAAAGAAGGTAGAAATAATACTACATCACGTAGTTTCATTTAATTGTGATTAAAATAATTATTAAGTAAAATTTATTAACATTGTTTCACGATCATATGTTTTATAGTATAGACTTTTTTAATTTTTTTTCACAATGTGTGAAGTATTCCTCACAGACTAGAGGGCTACATTAGTTTTGAATATGCCACACAATATTTTAACATGATTACAATACAATCGACAGAAAAGTAATTCCACGGCACTAAATCTGTATACTCTAAAAGGTTTCAGTCAACTCATAGATCAAACAATCAAGATATATCTAAAGGTAATTTTTCTTCCATTAAAATAAGGTCTGAAAAGAAAGCTGGGTAGAATATGTGAGCATTACACATATAATCACACTAAACTTTTCCTTGATTCTCAGACTCATATATTAACATGAAATTAGTGCCGCATTAGAATAGCTTGCTACTAGATAGGTCTTTTCCTTGTTAATATAACATTAAATTGACAAATAAAAGGCGACACAAATATAAGCGACTGAAGATCCGTCAACTTTCATAATGAGGAACAAAAAAGGTCATAGATAACTTAAATTAGATAACTTAAATTAATATATCGCTTAAATTAGAGGAAAACTAAATATTACTACTATACTTAGTATTTATAATTTCCAATATTGGTAATTAAGTTTTCTTTTTAATTTTAATTAAAAAGAAAATTTAATTACCAAAATTGGAAACAAAACATCGTTCCTTAATTGATACCAGGTTAAATAAAATATGGGTCATATTTTTAACTTCAAAACTAAAAACATACTTTTAAGTTCAAAAATTATTCGCAAATAAATTTTCCGAATAATATCACAAAATCTTCCAAGTAATTTGAAAACACTGGAAGGTTAATTTTAAAATACCATCGTTGATACCACTAAATTCTAGCGAAAAATAATTCTAATTCTAGAGGAAAATATAAGACATCCACTAGCGGCGCTCTAGAGCGTTCCCTGGTTATGTGATCCACAAAGTAAATGGCATTAAAAAAAATATTTAGAACAGAAATCATGTTGATAGTCCTTTAATAGAAATAAACTTACGGACAAGTTCACGTTACAAAACCATTTTGTCGTCGTAGAGTGAAAACTCCTGGTATGCATTTTTACCAATTTATACGTTGTTTGATTTTTTTAAGAAAACCTCGCAAAGCATACCATCGTTTCATTAAAATTCGTGGTTGGCTCGCGTGATGCTATCCATGGTATTTAAAGAAAACGTTCATTAAATGACAAGAAGCGGTAATAAAATTTCTCAGCACACGTTTTTACTTCCTCCTGATAAGTTACTTTCAATTCACGTACGAAGTATTCACTCCAGGGCGACGATTTGTAATCTTTTAGTAAATGTAGATAATAATCTTACAGGTTTAGGATTTTTTACTGCGAACTTCAAGTTAATTAGAAGTAGTTCCAAAAACTTTTTAAATACGATTCTTGGCTTTAAAAAATATTATAAAAAATATTGTGTCACATATATTTTTGTTATATTAAATAAATAATTTCAATACTTGTTTTAGTTTTTCTAAACACATTCCATGAGGTTGTTCAATTTATTTGTTTAATTGCAAATATTTGTAGGCAAATATTATTATGCAGTAATGCTCGTTTATTAAATAAAGCATATATTAATGTGTAAACACTGCTTGAAAGCCGAAAATGTTTTTTCCCCAATTCGTTTAACGGTCTGTTGAAGGGAGGAATGGGAAACTCCTCAAGAATGTGGAATGGCTGTCGCGGTTGTAACAATGTATTATGGATAGTTTGGCGTCTTTTGGGTTATGTGTGCAAGAGGAATTCAACTGCCTCAAACGTCTTAAAAGTTGTAATATACGTTGGATAGCCAGAACAAAGTGTTTGTTTAAATTATGCATTATAATACTTGGCTAACCAGTAATGGTCTCGAATTACTAGAATTCCTATGGCATTACAGAAACTCAAAAATTCCTTTATTATATTATATGATTACCACGCTGAAATATATATATATATATATATATATATATATATATATATATATATATATATATGTAAATGATTTCTCGGAAATGGCTCTAACGATTTTGATGAAATTTGGTATATTTATTATGTGGGTGATTATATTGATTATTAATTAAAAAGATGAGCCATGTCGGTTTATTATTTTGGAAATGGCAGCCATTTAAAATTTTCAAAATTACTATGAAGTGGGGTGTAGCGATGGGGAGGTAAAGGGAAGGAAAAGGTGATGGTTGAAGGGGAAGGAGAAGCGGTTGAGGAGGATGGGGAGGTAGAGGTAAGAGGAAGGTGAAGGGGAAGGTAAGGGGAAGGGAAGGTGGAGAGATAGGGTAGGGGGAGCTAAAGGGAAGGGAAAGGTGATGGTGAAGGGGAAGGAGAAGTGGAAGAGGAGGATGGGGAGGGGGAGGTAAGAAGAAGGTGGATGGGAAGGTAAGGGGAAGGGAAGGTGAAGAGGGAGTGGAAGGGAAGAGGAAGGTGAAGGGAAGGGAATGGGGAAGGGGAAAGGGACGGGGAAAGTGTGGGAGAGGGAGTGAAGGGGTATGTAGAGATGGATGAGTAGGGGGGGGGGGGTTAAGGTGAGGGGAGGGAAAGAGGAATGGGAAGGTGGCGTGGAAGGCGAAGAAGGCGAAGGGAAAGTGGAAGGCGAACGGGAGGGCGAACGTGAACGCCAAGGCAAAGGCGAACGTGAACGCGAAGGCAAACGCGAAGACGAACGCGAAGACGAATGCGAAAGCAAACGCAAACGCAAAGGTGAAAATGCGAAGGTGCACGCGAACGCGAAGGTAAACGGGAAGGCGAGACCGAAGACCGAACCCGAAAACCAAGACAAAGGGGAAAGGGATGGGAAAGGGGAAATAAAATCTAATACTAACTCTAATACTATGAAACAAGCAATTTCACTTTCCTATGGGAAACTCGAAATACACCGGGCATCGCTCGGTCACCTGGTACTATATATATATATATGTATATATATATATATATATATATAAATATATATATATATATATATATATATATATATATATATATATGTATATATATATATATATATATATATATATTTATATATACATATATATATATATATATATATATATATATATATATATATATATATATATATATACACAAAACAAAAAATATGCTTCAACGGAGAATATAAGGTGTAGTATTTTAAGTTGCCACGTTACGTACCCAAAATCTTAGCAGTCAACAGCTCGAGAGCGCGTAACGATTTTCGTGTCAGTTTACGACGTTTAACTTCGTGAGCGAACATTTGGACCGGCCCGGAAATAAAACACAGAGTCAAACTCGACAGTTTCCGGCTTTAATTGGGGTTGTAAACGAATGATTACAGGTACCTAAGTACAGACTTCCTTTGTTCTTGTCGCAATAACCTACTTATTTATAATTTGTGTTTATTTTTTATGGATGGTAAATAGAAAGGCTGAACAAACCTTGGATATGGCTCTTGGGAAATGCAAGTAAGTATTCAGAAGGCAAAACCGACTCAAGCTAAATTTAATTTGAGAATAACGAACTAATACTATGACGAACTCATTTAGTTCGTCATAGTATGCAGAAATCTATGACTACGTTAAGAAAGAGGATAACTTTCTTAGAGTTGTTTGTACTCTTGTTAGACATCAAAGATAGTATTTAGACATCAAAGATAGTATTTTAGACACAAAGTTTCAACAAAATATTTGTGCGATCAAATGACGGCTAATAATAGTTGATGGTTGAGCTGTCAGTCTTAATGGTAAGTCTCCCAACAAGCGAATTGAATTGAAAAATGATGTGATTAAATATAAAAGATTAAAAATAAATTTTTCAATTATTGGATGAAGCATCATGTTACTTTTTGCAGATTACATTATGGATTGCGACATAAACGGCAACGATGTTTCACCAAAACTCTAATGGCTTTGACTGTCATCAGAATTTAGATAAGAATTCCGTATAATTCATTCTATGAAATAGTTCATCATTATGTACAATTATCCAATGACATCATATTATGTAGGCATGCCATTACCGTCATAAAACTGGTTCCCAAAACACGAGGTATTGACTTGTCTCCAATAAGACTGATTCTTTTGCATAGGTGCTTCTTTATATTCTCCATATCTTACATCATAGTTCGCACGTGGAGCTACTTGGGGTTGATTTGTTCATTTCTATATTTTATAATGAGTTTATTTAGAATAACTTCGTTATAATTATTAACATAAATTGTAAATCTGGTATTTCCCATCGTTTAACTATTCTCTCATTTTTTTTCTTAGAACTGTAAAAGATATCCTAGGTAATGTATTATAAAGTTATCAATAATTATTAGTATTCGCAAAGAGTTAAACAGAAATATTAAGGAACTTTGAATGTTTGAAATGTTAAATGTACGAAACTCTCGTAACGCCAGTTTTATTCATAATTAACTAGTTGGCTTGACTTAGTTTATTGACTCGATTGGCTTGACTGAATCTACTTTTGCGACTCCCTGATTGGCTTGACTAACTGCAATGATTTGATTGGTTTATTTGACATCTCGCTAGTTGGCCGTTGATAGTAGTATCCAGGGTTTGCTACATAAGAAATTATGTTTTCTTAATATTCTGCTCAATTCATTTTCTACATTAAAATATTGAATTAGATACTCTATTTCTCTTTCCTTGTATGAATAATTTTTTTAAGTTTACTTCATAATCTTTTATTAATAGCTTATTTTGTGAGTTGTTATTTAACTACTAAAAATAATGAAATATGTCTGTTAAAAGGAAAAAAAAGTAATATGAAATATTCCTCCGAGGGATTTCTTGTTTGCATAACCAAATTATTCGGTTTTTCTTTTGGCTATCTTAAGATAATAAATATGTGGTACGCGGATTAAAGAAGTGAAAAGGAAAATTTTAATTATTATTATTGATTTTTCCTTAATTGCTTAATTTATTATTTATTAAGCAATTTAGACTCTTTACTCTGATACTTTCTTTAAGATGAGCTATTGATATTTCGGATATATTTATGACTCCTTTATTGTTCATTAAGAAATTTAGGTCCTTAATTTTGGTACTTGATTAAATATGAGCTGTTAATGTTTCCGATACATTTACACTTCTTTTTAATTTTAATTCCCGTATTCCAGCTCACAGGTGATTAGTCTTGTCGTAATCGTTCCCTGTGTGATAATTGGAACCCAACGTTGTTTCAATAATTTTGTTGAAAAAAATCGTTCCCTGTGTGATAATTGGAACCCAACGTTGTTTCAATAATTTTGTTGAAAAAAATCGTTCCCTGTGTGATAACTGGAACCCTACGTTGTTTCAATAATTGGAACCTGTTTCAATAATTGGAACCCAACGTTGTTTCAATAATTGGAAAAATCGTTCCCTGTTTGATAATTGGAACCCAACGTTGTTTCAATAATTGGAACCCAACGTTGTTTCGTAATCGTTCCCTGTGTGGTAATTGGAACCCAACGTTGTTTCAATAATTTTGTTGAAAAAAATGTATATTGATATTAATTTAAGTTCCATAGAACATTTTTGGAGAAAATATGAAATATTACTACCAAATTTCGATATCAAAGTGTCAGAGACACCGTTACAAATTTTTGAAAATCCAATCAATTTTTTCTAAGGAAGGACAAATATCTCGTGTTTGCTAATGCGCGTGTACGCGTATGTGCGGCCGCGCGTACGGTCGAATGTGCAGGCGCGCGTACGGGCGAACGTGCAGTGCGTACGGGCGGGCGTGCGCGCATGCGTGCGCGTGTGTGTATATATAAGTTTGTGCGTGTGTGTTTGCGTATGTACATTTTTTAATTGAGAATATATTATAAGCTCTTTCGTTCCACTTTAATTGTTTTTGTAACTTCATAATTCTACAGTAAAAAAATATAGTATCTATATAGAAATATTGTATCTTATAGAAATGTAGTATCTATATAGAAAAATTGTAGATTTGGTTTATCTGTACGTTGTACATATTTATGTTGAAATGATTTTTATAATAAAAGTAACAGGACGCATAAATATAGCTTTTGAATTATTATATGTTTGTGTATTTGTTTGGACAAACATAACTTAAAATTTACTGACCCCATTTGGCCTAAAATGATTTCTATGAAAGCATTGGAATTAAATCGTAGTAACATTTATTTTTTATTTCATCGCAATAAATTTGTAAATTAATTTACATTGCATTACCACAAAAACAAAGATGTGCTTAAAACATAGTAATAAACAATTGTGTAATGAAAATATGTACATAAATATATGATGCAAAATGTGTATTTCAAAAATCCCAATGAAGTTTTACACCCGAACATTCATTGATGAAATGGGACTTGTTTTATTTATTTATATAGATACACTTATATATTAATGCTTTACAGGTAACCTATTCGTAACGTTAAAAATTACAGGTTAATACATTTTAAATCTTTAGATTTAACGTGAATATAAACGTATACCAGAAATACAAAAGATAACGACGACCCATTTCGACAAATTTACTTTCAATCGTCATACGCCTATATGCACCACACATAGTCAAGACTATCAGTCAGAATTACTGACGGTTAAAAACGTATTTCTCTTTCTCAATAACTGTTAGTCGTGTCGCAATAAGAGTCTACTTTACCGATCGTTCTCTATTGCATGGTACAATTCGTAAAATATTCAGACAAATTGTGTTTTTAACTCTCAGTAAATCTGACTGAGTGTCTTGACCATATATGGTGCATACAGGCGATAAACAAGTCACACTCAGGTGCGACCGCGATCAAGTGGTTGAGCAGTTAAATAATGTAGGAATCTTTAAAGTTTAAAAATAATTCGATTCTAGAAGGTTATAGCAAAAAGGCAAAGACTGCATGAGTGCAGAATATTTGACTGCACAAAGAATGAAAGTTTACTCAATATTACGGGGCAGAGGATTTTTCATTTTAATGGTAGTAAGACAAATTTTATGGATAAGCACAACCATTCCACTAAGTTGCAAGGGATGAAAATCCAGCAAATCTAAGAGGAAATCGATAGAAAATAGAAGGGGGAAAATAGAAAAAGTAGGACGTGAAAAATAAAAAGGGAAATAACGTTTCATATGTCAAAGGAATGTCATTTGTACACGTTCACTCATCAAGCTGTATTTGACTTCTTGTGGCAAGTACAGCTTGACCACTGAACGTGGGTGAAATATACTTGACCACTGAACGTGGGTGAAATATACTTGACCACTGAACGTGGGTGAAATATACTTGACCACTGAACGTGGGTGAAATATACTTGACCACTGAACGTGGGTGAAATATACTTGACCACTGAACGTGGGTGAAATATACTTGACCACTGAACGTGGGTGAAATATACTTGACCACTGAACGCACAATAAAAAAAAGTAAGAGTCTCGTTATGAGTTCAAGCATATATTCGCCAGTCTATAAGGCGGCCAGTAACAGTCTTTTCTATTAGAATCCTTTTGGCGTAGAAACTTAAAATTTGGTGTGGTAACAAAGCACATTAATCCAAATATACATTTATATTCCAATAAATAATTTTAAAAAATATTTATGTCAAAATTAGAAGAGGTAAAATTAATTAATATGTTTTCCTTAATTTCACATGTTCCATTGATAATTTTATAAAAATAATCTCCATATTATAACCAATATTTTTGGAAAATTTAAAATTTAAAATTTAAAGAAAAAAAATTTAACGACATTGCAAAATATCAGTTATATAAACAACGACCATAATAAGTTTTAAAATTTATTTCTTTTTTGATCTTTTATAACCTATTTAGTAAATTTGTTATATTATTTATATGATTTCATTTTATTTATATTGACTTATTTTATCAATTATAATTTGTATTTTCACACACTTTTACGGCTCAAACGAAAAGATAAAATCTGATCTTTTTATATTATTATTATTATCTTATTATATACGCATTCATATTTAATTTCTGGTTATAGGATCATTCTAAAGACTTATACTGGCTTTCTTCCTTTATTTACTCTTTTTATTTCGGCGGTTTGAGACTGGCCCAAAGCACGCCATACCCTTAGAGTAGGAACTCATTTAAGAAAAAAATATTTACCGTTTAGTCATTTAAGAAATAAGCTCTCACTTAAATTCATATTAAGCCCCAAAGCAAAAGTGTAAACGAAATCACCATAATTAACTTGTCCTTTGTATCAGCTAACGACAGTTTACAGACATTAAGGTGTAAGATAACTGGTAAGATGCCAAAAGGACCGAGCAATAAATTGTCAAAGCACGGTTTAAGCGAGGGCATCAACAAGCTATTGTTATCGCCGGATGGAATTAATTTGCTTGAAAATTACACTGAATTAGTTTGTTAATCATTAAGGTGAGGTTTAAGATTTCATCACTTATGAGAATTTCTCATTTGTGTTTAGTAATGGCCTTAAGGCGACTATTCATTTGTTATTGTAGAAATATTAAAACAGTTACATGTAAAATTGAATACGCACATTGCCGAACGATACAACGAGTGCAATAATCAATCCATTTAAAATTAAAGGAGGAAGGTAATACAATGTAACAACAATTATATAATTTAAAACTAACTTGTAGTAATTGTATTAATATTAAGATTAATTGACGCAAAAATTAAATGCGTGCGGAAGTACCTCTTTAGCAATAAATCATAGCCTTCGAGAATTAATTCGAGGTTTCCTTTCTAGGATATTTATAATGAATATGCTAGAAATATCTAACAGGTTCGATGTAAAAATGTATATAAGCAGCGCGAGTGATAAATTAATGACCATGGTTGTTATTATTACTATGCTAACGTAGCTGTTTGAGAGTTCGTGTTCCAGACTCGTATGTTACTATTGGTTGCGAGATTGTTTTCTGCGACTGGATGTTGCTTGAAATTTACTACACAATTGCTAATAAATTCATTTTTATTTTAAAAAGGTAGCTCGTATTTGTAAAGAACCCAATACAATGTGAAAAATATAACACTTTTTTTCTCACTTTAACGATGAGAACGGAGTGTTTTTCAGAGATATAAAATACTGCCTATCTTCGATTAAAACCATGTTAAAATTTACTTTCTCGTTTATTTGGTATTATTTAAGAACTCATTTTATACGTTAAGTATAAATCTTTGCTTTTATGTCTCGAACTGGGATAGATAAATTATTTAGTCAAACGAAAAAAATATATTTTATCTCGTATATGACCGTCACTGTAAATGTGATATTATAGTTCGATAAGCGCCTTGTTGGAGCATATGATGCACTCATCTGAAATTACAAATAGTTCAACAAATAGGCAAAAACCGACTGAGTACTGTTAGCAAAAACCGACTGATTACGTGTTGTTAATAATCAATTTAGACAAAGAGGAAATTATCTACATGCTAGCTTTTCCCCGTGACTTAATAATTATAGAATATTCCAAGAAAGAAAATAATTGAATGTTAGCTATCGTGTGCTGATTAATATTATTAATCACTAAATATTCTAAAATAACATATCTTTTAAAAACCGATTTCAAAAGAAGAAGGTTTAGTACCTTCTAGTAGTAAAAATAATTAATTTAATATGGATATCCGCTGCGGCAGCTCTACATTACTTATTCGCAATAAATAATCAACTTACTTATTTTTGAAGCTGACGCCAGCTCTCACGATCAATTTATACAAATATAACTTAATGAAATCCTCGCACTACGAGGATTTCATTAATTATTTATAAATATTTAACGGCACATAATTACGATTAAATTAATTAGAAAATTTGCATTTTTTAGAACGAAAATATATTGCCTACTACATCTTTCACAGGCGCATATGTAAAAAAAATGTATGCTATAACAAAAAATTAAGGATTTTCGGATTTTCCCATTCACTTGTGTAGTAAGACCTAGCTTTTTCCCAAAATTAATGATTTTAAGTCAACCAGAAATACTCTATAGCTTTTGGTATACTTACCAGCTTGGCCGTATTTTGAGGGTTTTTTTATTTCGTTGACTTAGAAACTAGATTTTTTACAACTTCAAGGGACCGTAGACTTAACTATTTGATATTAATTTCAATTTTATACCTCCACGCGTTCCTGAGAAAAATTAAGTCTTGACAGATAGACAGATAGACAGAATAGATTTTTCATTTTGAGATATGGAACCCTAACAATTGATCAACTGCTTGCTGCTTTACTGCAATTGATCAATTGTTAACGCGAATTGACCAAAATAATTTAAAGTGAAAGTGCTAAACATTTTAATTTAGAAATTATTTCAGTAAGTTCAAACCCATCATTTAAAACTTAGAGTGAGAAGGTAATGGGCGATATCGAAGCAGATTTCTCGGTGACTCCAAAGTAATGAAAACGGAGATTAAGAATGGAAAAAAGGTTCTAGTTTCTAAAGTTTCTAAAATAAGGTTCCAGTTTTATGTTAAAAAACTTACCTAGTGTTATATGGAGGTTGTCTACCTCAGGTATACCTTGTAGGCTGTTTAAAAAAAAACATTAATTTTTATACAAAAATCTTCATTTGTTTGTTATATATTAATTCGGACACTTTTTTGAAAAATTTTGGGTACATAAATCTAAACCTCTAAAACAGTCATTTTGCGACAGATGAACGTATGGATGGGTATGGTAAAATTATGAGTTCTTTGTGTCGTGACGCTACCAAAGAATATTAACTATTACGTAAAGAAGCGACACTCGCCTCCCCTCGCCAATTTAACGTCACCCGCAGATAACGGGTACGATCATTTGTATGCGTTCCTACTCGTAGCTTGCCGCTTGCTTAGTGTCGTGACGCTACCAAAGAATATTAACTTGTGTCGTGACACTACCAAAGAATATTAACTATTACTACGTAAAGAAGCGACACTCGCCTCCCCTCGCCAATTTAACGTCACCGGCAGATAACGGGTACGATCATGTGTACGCGTTCCTACTCGTAGCTTGCCGCTTGCTTAGTCCGCTTGTGATTTGTTCAATTGTGCGATGTTTGGTTTTGTTTAACTGATATAATTCGGTGTTTCTATTATAATATTACTATTATAGTAATTAAATGTTTAATTATAATTAATTATTTATAGTAATTCAATATAACAGGCCGTTATTGCACTATGTACAAATGCTTAAAAAGCAATGAAATCACTAAGGATAGGAGATTGTTTTGTCTCCATTTCTTTATTTGTTGCAAATAATTTTATTTTATATCACCAACTTATTTGGTTAGTACCTATAATTATGTCAATTAACATGTCACTGAGCAGTTTTAAATTTCAAACTGTTCTTAAAAGTCATTGTTTCCTTTGAACGCGATGTGGTTGAAAAACGTATTCTTGTAGTGTCGGCTGTAGGCATGTTATATTGTTTATTAAGTGATCTTTCACATGAAGCAAATCTAATCAAGTCAAAAGTACAACGAAGGCAATATTTCAGTGTATCACATTTATATATAAACAAAATTTATTTTTATTTAAGATTTTATTTCGTTTTAAGATCCATACATTTTTACATTATATTTTTTTCACATGCTATCTTAATATTATTATTATCAAATCACTTTCACACAATTAAATGTATAGTGTAAAATATTTAATGATATAATTACATTTTTACAATTAGATAATAACAAAGCTACTATGCCAGCGTGCTATCGAGACAGTCATTCGATCGACGCTATTGGTTAGAAAGAGAAGTAGCTATGTTGCTGACGTATAACGTCAACTCGCTTGACCGGTGCGATTCTCCGCAACGATCGAGACCGATATGTAGTAATAGTAAATATTTTTTTCCTGCACGGTGCTTACAGCCCTACGTTAATTTACGCACACACACAAACGTATACGGATAGGCGAGTACGTATGTAATATTGTAGGTAATGAAGTCTGTTCCCTAGTATGGAGAGTCAGGGGTGTGACGCTATTTTGGAAATTACGTGCTTAAGTTATTTATCATATTAAAGGAATTTCATAGAAAATGACTTATCGTTAAAATTACAAAAATCTGTTAATTATTGGTAGACATAGCACTACGATGGTTCTGTACACATTTAACTACTTATAAAAATTTGAGGGTACATAGTATTGCTATTAAACAATTTTTAAACATACATTTTTATAACATAAATATAATGACTATATGTATAATAGGAATTATGGTGCAAAAATTATATAATCTTGGTTAATAACTGTAGTTTAGTGGCGCGGGGAGGGGAGTGGTAACCTTTATAACAACGCAGTTTATAATCACAAAAAAGTTTATGCATTCCACATAATGAAACCATTGAAATGATATGTTTCTTAATGTATATATATATATATATATATATATATACATACATACATATATATATATATATATATATATATATATGTGTGTGTGTGTGTGGGTGTGTGTGTAATTATTTACCACACCCTTATTTATTTTATGAAAATTTTAATAAAGTTAATTAATACATAACATGTATATTAATAAGATGTATTTTCAAACCAAATTTCAAAATATACGTCGCATAGTCTGCAAGAAAATTGGCCGGTGGAGATGGACAGAGAGATGGACGATGAGAGTTCGACAGAGAGACACATGACGTTAAGAATCTTGTTTGTTTTTTTTCCTTTTTGGTTTTTTAAAAACAGACAAATTTATGAAAAACTAAAAAAATAAATTACAGTAAATTTAAATAATATAAATAAATTGTAATATTAATAAGACGCTACACCATATTACATAAATACTTTTATGAAAAGTAAAGAAATTCTTATAAATAAAGTTTGGTGTTGATTGTTATTTAGCAGATCGACAATCAACATTGTATAACCATTTCAAAGTGGAAACACAAAAAAAAAATTACTGCCTTAGGCCAAAATAATTCGACGTTGCATATAATTATAAGTTTAGTAAATTTTACCCATATCGATGCATATATAATTAGTGGCTTTATCAAGTTATACCCATACCGATATCTAAGTTTTTTATTATTTCCTACAGATTTTAATAAAATGGAATATTCACATATCACGTTATTCCGAAAATTTTGAAAATTCGTAATACAAGAGCGCATCGTTCTAACATGAATTTATTTGATGGATATCTTCTTTCAATGAAACAAATATTCCTCATTCCTCAAACATAATGGTTCTTTCTCAGAATATCGCAATATTGAAATTTATATTGGTAACCAATTTCTTTCTATGCTCCATTTCATTCATTTCAATTCAAAGAGCGAATGTTCTCGTGAATTATATTTTACCCATTCACAATTTCAACTGTCGTATTGAACTTGAAAGAGAACCTTTCATTTCTTAAATTCTTGGATACTAATATTAACTTCTCGTGGTGCCTTCTCAAGTTTTTTTATGCTAATGCCATGTTAACATATGCCAATGCTATGCCAGTACCATGTTAATATATCATTTTTAGCTCTTATATTGGCCTCACTTCTTACGTTACTTTCTTTTTAGTCCAGCTTTTTTTCTACGCTTTTTCTATTTCTCTAACAAATCGAACCAAAAAAGTCAGCGCTCTCGTAGCACTCAATTACTAGAAACAAGTCTACGTATTTTTGAAACACTACTTCGTTGAGTGGGTAACATTATGTCCACAATTATCACGGAGAGATGTTACTGAGCTTAAGTGAACCAATAAATTTCTTCCAATGTTTTATCTTTTTTATTTTGAAATTAACTTTTATGCAAAATTTAGCTACTTTAACACTGACTGACAGTGATTATAAAAGTTCTAGGACAATTCTTGTTGTCTTTGAAAGCTGGAACTTGGCACACTCACGGTGTTTTGTAAACAATTGTAAATTTTTTTATTGTTCCTTTGTTATAAGTTTAAGCGAAGTTTTTATGATATAAATTGCTGAAAATATTTTGAATGAAAAAATAAAACTTACGTTGAAAACTGCATTCATGAAAAATGAGAATTTAAATAAATGTACATTTTTTTGGTATAACTTTGTGAAATTATGGTTGAATCTATATATGTTATAAATACGTTTAAAAAAACTCAAAAACGATTTTTTAAACCATGGGATTTTCCAACACCATCGGATTTTCCATTCTAAACCTTTTTTTGTAAATGAAAATATATTTTTCAAAATTTATTGACTTTTATATCTATCTTTCCTTTTACATCATCGTAATTTTCATTGGTATTATAAATAAATAAAATGTGTAGTCCGATTCTTCACTTGATTTTCATAGAGGAAATGTTATTGTCGTATCTAGTATTTTTATTTGTAAAATTAATACACATATCTAAGTAAACGAACAAACTCACTAGGCTTGTTAAAAGTAGCAAAAGCTTAAAAAAATAATTACACAATTGTAAAATGTATCATCTCACTATCCGGTAAAAGTATCCGTCAACTTGACTGAGTGAATTAAATAAAACAATAAAGTAATTAAGTTCAGAATTAGTTAATTAAACTGACAAATTATGAGTCATACATTGTGTGATCGAAGTAATGAAGCCACAATTAAATGTTTATTCCTTAAATATTTTTATTCCCACACAAATACTTCATTCGAATTTTAAGAAATACGTATTATTTTAATTAAATTAAAAAAATATTAATAGTTTGCAAAGTATTTTTATACAAGCAATGGATATGTAAAATAATTTTCGGATTGGTGTTTGTCGTTCAATGTTAATGGCGTTGACACTATTAAAAGGCACATGTAGTTTGATCATATAATCTAAAATTTAATTTCAATCATTTTAGTCTAAAATTCAGCAGCATGGAAATTTTAATTAACGATCCAAACATTAATTAAGCTAAAAAAATTTATTATATGAAATATATAAAATATATTAAAGCATTATTTCAATATAAAACAATGAAACTAAAATTATTCCAAAATGTAACTTTAAAAAAAAAGAAGACAGGAACGAAACTAAAATTAGAATTCAGTTCCACGTTTGGAATTACCTAAACATAACTTAAATATTTTTTTTAACTCAGTTCTGACCTTAATTATCTCAAAAGTCCATTAATTTTCCAAGATATGTATTATTGGTATGGTAAGCAAAATTATTAAACGCTGCTAATTCGATTATTTTACACAGTAGTTTTATTAAAATTAATTTCTTCCAAGCACAATATTTTATCGGAGTATCTATACGCAGTAACTTCGAAACAAAATAATCTGTGAGTTGGAAATATTTGTGGAACTATCTTATTCCTTTATTAAATTCCCCATTTTAATTATAAAAGAAAAATATTTAAACTTCATTACGGTCTATATTTTTATCCTTACTAAGGGGCTACTAAGATATTTTGTCAATATTTAAAATTAAATTTCCCTTAAATATTGACGAAACATCAATGCGCAAACAACAGTGAGAAAAATTTAATAAATTTTCTTAACACAATAATATTGAAAATAATTACAAAAATTTTATTAAAATAAAACCACATATACTTTTTTGATTCCGTTTTCAATAACACAAATTTCCTATTTTTTATTATATTAATATAGATGTGGAGTCGCAAAATCGATAAATTTAGTTGAAAGTTAACAAAATATCTTCTGACTGGTAAAAGTTATTCTTTGGCTAGCATAGTATCGACGGGTGATTATAGGAAATGATGGTTATTTTTGAACAGCTGTTTTGACAGTTATCTTGATATATCTATAAATATCAATTACAGTTGGTAGGCGACAGGTCACTAAACTAATAGATTGGGGTCATAATTAAATATTAAACTAGCAAGTGACATAGGTGAGGAGCTATTTATTAGGGATATCGGGAGTGCGACGCTTGTTAAATTGGAAAGTTCAGTGAGGATATCGACATGTCGTCAAAATATTGAATTATTTTCGAAATATGTTTTACACCCGAAAAATAGTAAGAGACAACAAATGGATAATTAAAAATAAGACAAGAGTTAAAAAATAAAAGTGAATCGATTATAAAAGTTTTTTCTCATCAGTAGAAGGTGATGTCTGCCACTTCAAAAATCATGTGATAGGATAATGTTTTTGTAGGTAAATAAAATATAAAGCCTTCTATTGCTTTTTAAATATGATGATTAACAATGGCATGATTATATGAAGAAGCGTCATATATATATATATATATATATACATATATATATATATATATATATATATATATATATATATACTTATATATATATATATACACACATATATATATATATATATATATATATATATATATGTATATATACATTTCCTGGAAACTATCCTTCGGTTGAACTTGTAGAAGGTGATGTCCACAGCTACCTCGTCGTAATCTATCCATATCATCGGTACTATTCTACGTTGTCAGTACTTTCCACGTTGTCCTGTACCAACATGCGTTCAATACTTTCATGTTGCCTGATGCCGAATTCTTGGAGTATAACTCAGTCCACCATATTCCAAGCATTATTCTCCTACACCACATTTCTAATTAGAACACTATGCTCGAATGAGTCGATTGTTATTCGTGTTCTAATTATATTGCGGTGATTTTATATCTTCCGCAGCTTGTCTAACGTAGACCTAGGAATAATCATAAGACTTTTGATTTCGTCAGTGCATGTACCACTATTAAAAATTAAAGCCCCCAAATATAGATATGACTGAATATTGACTGTTAGCATTATTAACAATCTTCATCTGCAACTTATTGAAATTAACTTTCAATTCAAGTTAGTGGCTGAAGGTTCCCATCCTTTATTTTTCACATGATGAATTCTAGTCGCGAATAAGGTGGTGTTATACACATCTAAAATTAAACATTTTCGGGTCATCGACTGTAAATTCGTCCGTTCATTCTCGAGGGTGATTCTCATTATAAGCTTCGAATAGATGTTATATTGTCTATAGAACTTCCTACGAAGAACGAATTTTTTGAAATTTGCGTGGAAAAAGTAATCTTTTTTAAAAAGTAGTCAAATATAAATTCCTTTAAAAAAAATTGTGGCGACTTCAAATAACCCTGAAAAAAGAGCACTAAAAAGCATAAAATAATGAATTACGACTTTTAAGTTGGAACTTTTGCTGTACAATATCATTTTCGAACATAAATAAGTTTGCAAAATACTGGTACCAATTCAATGCTGATATCTCCTGTTAATTCCATGCAGACCCATACATACATATAAGTGTTATATTCCATGTGGCTCTGATCCCAAAATATCTAGCAGCAGCACTATTTTGCGAATTTATTTATGTTCGGAATGGATTAGGTTCAATACTCAAAAAGTGTAGTACATTAAAAAAAATTGTAAAATATATGGTATTGAAAACAATTACAAAAATCGATCATTTATACAAAATCCACGATAATAATTCTCAATTATAATAATGATAATAATTATAAATACATAATAACAAAACAAAAATTAAATAAACCTGCAAAATTTCACTTGTAAGATGGGAAAAGTATTGAAAATTCCATGTACATTAAAAAAGGAGGAAAATTATAATGTCACATGGTTTCAAGGGACCGATAATTGTATAGTTTTGGTATAATTGATCGGTTTTATTGGAATAATGAACAAGTGAATATGTCTAGAGAATCGGATGCAGCGACCATCACAGAGCTTGTGCAGTGCTGCGCGGGCACTAGTATTGATGCGAGTGACACGTTGGTAGCCGCTCAGTAATGTTAAAACTTTAGAGACTTTATTATCAGATTATTATTAGACTGAAACCATCCAAACTCCATCATTGTTCTTGTGCTGATTAATGTTGAGGAATTCTATGATGTATAAACAATATCCAGGGTAAAATTGTAATGAAAAAAATATTCAAATTGATGATTAATGCTAGAGGTATGAGTTAACATACGCAAAACAGATCGTACCACTGCAGCATCAGGCTGAAGAATTAGAATCCAGTGTTCAATGACAAAGTCTTTGCTTGAAGTCCAAAATACTTATTTAAAAACTGCAAGTTCTCAAGACTGAGGAGTGGGAATCAGAACTTTAATAACAGAGTTCCTGCTTGAGACCCACAATAATAATTCAAAAACATCAGAGTCGGCACTCTCACAATTTTAACAGACTGTACCCCCACAGGCTCAAAATTGAGGAGTGGAAACCCGGAGTTTCATGGGAGAGACTCTACTTAAGACTCAGAATACCAATGTAAAACAGTAATTTCTCAAGTATGACGGTTTAGGCAGGAAATACGTTTGTATCATCAGAAGTGAGGATTTGAAACCTGGAGATCAATATTAGAGTTTCTATTTGAGACTCATAATAATTTAAAGAAATTGATCCTCAAGTCTCGGGATTCAAGTGGGTAGTATCAGTGCAGAGAAATTGAAACTTTAAAACTTTAAATTCAGTAGCAGAATTTGTTTGAAATTCAAAATACTAATTCGTCGATCATCAAGTCTTAAGGTTTAAACAGGTAGTATATCTGCAGTTAGTGATCACTCGTTAAATACCAAATAATTCCATAACCTTATTTCTGAAACTTTCAATGTAGCAAAAAACAATTCAGCACTGAGTGCATCTGGAATACTATGTTAAATGATGTGAGTGCACGAAAAACAGATATTTAGGACATCCGTTCGCGGTCTAGGAAGGTGAAATAAACTATGACATTGTATGTTTATGTAGCAGCCAAGAGTATAAGGCACCACCATAAACTCTTGATTGAGATTTTGCAAACGTAATAGTTTAATAAATAAAAAAAAATCCACGATCAAAAGTAATTCGTCTCAAAGTTGAAGGTATTTACGTACAATCATGACCATCTTAAAATGTGGGGTAATAAACAAGGATAATATCCATGTAATGCAAACCTATTTTTGAATATTTTCTCGAACATGAGGTTATGTATTTTGACCAAAATATGAAACATCGAGTTAAAAGTTTGATGACGATTGTGTCAAAATAACATTTTCAGTTTAATTATTAATGGTTTTAATCTGAAGTTAGGATAATTCCAACATCATATTTAATAATTATCCTGAATATCATATTATTTTCATCTAATATATGTCTATGTTTTTATACATACACATTTCTTAGTTGGAAATCCTGAAGATTTTTGAAATGAGACAAATTATTTGTCCTTTAACTTTAATAGCAAAAAAATTATGGTGTTTCCGAAAGAACATTAAAACCTTTTTTTATCTCTAATAACATTATTCAATACGCGACTTCAGTTTCTTTCTTAGAATAAAATTAAAAAGTTAAAATTATCAAAGCGTAAATAAGGAAAAGAACATTTTCTTAATTTCAAACTTAGAAAACCTTTGTGATATTTTAAACAGTCAAGATCGATTCAAAAAAGTTTCAAAATTTAATAATCAAATACTATAACTCTGTCCAGATACAAGAGTCGTGTTTATTTAAAGCGACTTCCACGTGTTGTTCTCGTATTCAAGCTTTCAAAAGTTACGTTCACCTGTCGCAGAGACTTCCGCCGGATGTTGACTTGCTAGTGAATTCATTATATACGGAACTTTAAATGTGAAAGCTCTTATTTAATTTTAGGACTTAAGTTGGAATATACTTGATATTTATTATTCACTACAGGAAGCGCTTCAAGCTTATTTCCTGCTTTCTTATGGTTCCGTGTGGCTCTTTATATCAATTTCCTGTTTATCTTCTAAATATTTTTAATAATTTAGTTATTTAAAATTTAAATATGTTTGATGTTAACGATATTACCATTCCTATATTATTTTTATATTTTAACAAACATTTTATGTAATAATTCCACATTCTTTAAAATTCTGATTTACAACAAACTTCCGGGGAAATGCACATCAAAATTCAGTACCGAGGGTCTAGTTTTTTACGGAATATAAAGATTTACAAGTTTTTAAACAATAAGTAACTTTTTAAATATTGCGATGAATAATTCTACGATATATAAATAACTAAAAATATAATATTTGTTTGTATCTACATCCTGATCTGAAGATTTGCTGTACCAAAGTTCAAAGGACATGGCCAAATTCTGCCTAGTTATACCTAGTAATGGGCATGAACATAAAGAGTGAAGAAACTAAAAATGATTTAATTAATTTTGGTGAATTTTTTACGTCTCTAGAGCGCGTGAGTATTTATTTACGTAAACCAAAAAAACAATTGTTTTAACGTCAGTTTTTTTTTACTATTTTAACATTCCATTCTATGTATCGAAAGTAAATCGAGTAAATTAATGTTAGATGTTTTTATATTGAAATGATGCAACTTTTTCATGTTAAGAAGCAATAATTATAATTTAAATATTAATATTATGTCAAAATCATAACGAATTGGATAGAAACATTTTACACTTGGTAACACTGACAAATGATAGCAAGTGTCTGTTTATTTGCATCTTTGCTTTCTGTTCGTGACTCTTCCTTTCGTTGGGTACTGTTCGATTTTAATTCACGTTTGGGTTCCATACTGGCTAATTATCCATGACACCTTTGTTTCTATTGCCAAATATTTCAGATATTGCGCGACATCTCATCCTTTTTTTCGTTTTAAATATATGATAAGATAGATTAAATAATTTTTTTTAATGTTTTGCAAGTATACATGTTGGATCCGATTTCTACATGATAATAAATTTAAATTATTTATTATGATGTAATCCAAATTCTACATGATAAATAAGTCTGAAACTATGGAAGGTATGAGAGGGTGGCAGACAGGGATGAATAGATGAACAGGATGACATCATAAGGGTTTCAATTTTGCTATTTCGGCTATAGAAACCTACAACGTAATCATGTATAATTCACAATAAATTGTTAAGTGCTCCGTATTGACACGTACATATAATACAATGATATTTTCCAGATATTTTGCTTTCTGATATTTTCCAGATACATTGAAGGATTCAAAGAGTCATACAATGATCATCAATGGTTAAAAAAAATATCGAAGAAACATTTTGAACATAAATATATATTTTATTTTTAAATTATCAATATTTTTAGTTTTTTTTTGTACATTTAATTCCGTAAGATAGAGTCAAAATTAAAAAAAAAGATTTTTCTTTTGCGTAATAATAAAATACATAACCGGGTAACTACAAGTAGAACTTGCACTACGAGGACTCAGTGCACATTGGATAAATATGACAATTGAAACATTTAATGGTATAGAGCATTTTCATTGAACCAAGTATTTCTATTACACTGCCTATTAAATTTATTCAAAATATATTTTGGTTTCAATGTATTTTCAGTGACAACTCAAAATTTTTTTAAATTTTTTATTTTATAATGTATAGCAATTTTTTTATTTGAAATAAAAAATATTAAAATTAATTTAAATAATTTCTAGTTTTGTATGAAGAGACTATACGTTATGTATTAATTTAAAGTTCTTACCTTAATTTTAAGCCCCGAACTCATTTAGAAGTTGGTCTGTTTATTTATAGACTTAAATGTAGACAATTGTTTTATATGGCTGGAAATCGTACCCCGCGGTGCACCGCAATGTCTTCTAGCTCTCATGTATTAAACCAATACTTGTAGCTCTGGTGTATTAAACCAATACACCAGAGCCACATTATTTATTATTACGTAAAAATTAAAAAAATTGTATTCGTAAGCACTTTCCTACAGATTTTTCTGTAATATTGAAGTGGTTATAAAAAGTGAAGTGTTTCTATTCGCAACTTTGAATAGTGACATAATTCAATGTACGAGATACTCTTTAGACAATATTTGGTTTTTAATGCTGGTAATTTTATTAAGAATACTGACGATATATGTTGAGTACTAATAATGGTAAATAATTTGTTTTATTATTAACACATTCTTTTTCTTACAGATAACCCTATGCGATTCAAGTGGTGACTAAACTTTTTAAACTAACAAGTACAATATGCTATTTTATTAAAAGTTACTTTATTAATGCTCGTAGGTATATTGGAACATGACTAGTATATTTATCTATTAGTACTATCCATGAGATGAAGAAATTCTATTTATAAACTTAGCTTCTGTTAAACTAACAAGTGAAACATGCTATTTTGGTAATAATTGTCTTATTAGTGGTTTTGTTCTGTTCTTATTAGTGGTTTTAGAAACAGAATTACTTATATATTTCGAGCAGATCCACTTTCTTTTCCTCATTTCTATAAAAATAAAAGCAAATGAAACTACGATCATGTGTATTCAAAAAGTGCGAATGAAATTTCCAATAGATTGTGGGCCGCGCTCAAGACGATTATGAGAACTGAGCGAAGGGAGGGCGAACGATCTGTCAAAGTGACAAAGTGAACTAAAGGGCCGCCGATCAATCCAGAAGCAAACGTCAATTAATAAACCTATTTTGTGTAACGTGCCAAGTTTGATAACGGTTCGAAAAATATTGAGAGTGATGACTTTGGTGAACACACATTGATTATTCTTTTCCTTGGAACGGATGAATTATACAGGTTGTCCAGTGGCAGATTTCAATGTTTGAAAAATTGTAAAAAAAAACTACACCTCTAATACAAAGTAGGTTTATTTTAACTTTATAACAACAAATGCGGATTTCATTTTTTAAAAACCAGGTTTTCCAAATGGCGGCCATCGAGTCTGACACACTCTTCGAATCTAGCACGCATGTTTTCAAAAACGGGTTTGCAGAGCGACTGGGATATCCAACTATATCTATATATATATATACTATAGTATCTATATTGACTTCCGCTCGAATATTTTCTTTAAGTAGTGTCACAGTGCTCGGATTTGTTTTGTAAACAACGGATTTTAAGTATCCCCATAAGAAAAAGTCACATGGGCTTAAATCGGGTGACCTAGGTGGCCACTGTACTGTACCGTTTCGGGATATGTTTTTTTCTGGAAATAACTGCCGCACTGCATTCATGGACACATTAGCAGTGTGAGCTGTGGCCCCGTCCTGCTGGAACCATGTGTTTTGGTTGAAGGATGGACTATTCTGTAGTTCTACTCTGAAAAAGTAATTTAATATCTGGGCATATCTCTCCGAATTCACAGTTACAGTTTGGCCAAGTTGATTTTCAAAGAAATAAGGCCCTATGATTGCAGATGCAGACATGGCACACCAGACTGTTACTTTAGGCTTATGTAAAGGCTCTTGATACATTTGTCTTGGGTTGTGGACATCCCAGTAACGAAAGTTCTGCTTATTCACATATCCTCCAATGTAAAAGTGAGCTTCGTCACTAAAGAATATGTTGCCCATCCGGGTAGCAGTACGAAATCTCAACAACATCACCTCCGCGTAAGTTTTTCTTAATTCAAAATCAGAATCGTGTAAATCTTGAACAATTTGAACTTTATATGGTTGGAATTTGAGCTTTTTTCGCATTATTACCTGTAAAGTTGATTTCGGAATTCCCAATATCGATGAACGTGTACGCAGTGATAAACGGGGATTTTCAACGACATTTTCATCCGTGGCTACCAATGGTGTAGGTCCTGGCCTGGGCCTATTTAATGTTGATCCTGTAGCTCTGAACCTTGCTACCCATGACTGAATGAGGTTGATCGATGGTCCATCATGTAATCGACGAATACTGTAACGATCATTAAATCGACGGCGTGCTACAGACAGCGAAAATCCACTCAAAATGTACGCCTCGACGGCAAAAGCACGGTGCTCTCCACTCCACTGTTCCATGGCTACTAAAACATCCGCACCGCTTGCACTTCTAACGACGCCCCCAGCGCCCCTCATATGTATTGCGTTCAGAAACTATGTTTGTTCAAACTTTGAAATCTGCCACTGGCCAGCCTGTATTAACTCTGCATTGATTCTTTAGATATAGGTCTGTTGCTATGAGTTTGTGGTTTTAGTAATGTATTAAAAATATTTATTTGTTTAATGTGTTCGCGTTTATAAAAAATGCCAAGTTCGTAATTGGAAAATTTAAAGGAAAAGAGATGTCGGTAACTGGTGATAATTTACTTAAAAATAAATTTAAAGGGAAGACTACAAATATGATTTATATAGAATAAACTTGAATAAGTAACTAGTGATAATTTACTTAAAATGAATATAAATTTAATGAGAAGACTACAAATATGATTTATCTTTATCTAGATTAGACGTTTATGAAAATGTAACTAGAATAAATTTGAACAAGTAACTAGTGATAATTTATTCAAAATGAATTTACGAAAAATGTAACTCGAATAAATTTAAACAAGTAACTAGTGACAATTTACTTAAAACGAATTTAAATTTAAAGAGAAAACTACAAATATGATTTATCTTTATCTCGATTAAACGTTTATAAAAATGTAACTAGAATAAATTTGAACAAGTAACTAGTGATAATTTATTTAAAATGAATTTAAATTTTAAGAGAAGACTACATATATGATTGATCTTTACTTATATTTAGCGTTTACGAAAATGTAACTCGAATAAATTTGAATAAATAACTAGTGATAATTTACTTAAAATGAATTTAAATTTAACGAGAAGACTACAGATATGATTGATCTTTACTTATATTTAGCATTTACGAAAATTTAACTAGAATAAATTTGAACAAGTAACTAGTGATAATTTATTTAAAATGAATTTAAATTTAAAGAGAAAATTACATATATGATTGATCTTTACTTATATTTGGCGTTTACGAAAATGTAACTCCAATAAATTTGAACAAACGCAGTTAGCGTCTAATACTTTGCACAATGTGATTATCTATTTAGTGATGATGTTCAACTAGGAACTGATTTCATAGTATAAAAAACGTAAATAGTAACTTGACTCTTTTTTTCTACGTGCCGCATATAACAAAGTGTGATAATATATTTAATAAGAATGTTCGATTAGGAATTGATTTCATAGTATAAAAAACGTAATTAGTAACTTGACTCTTTTTTTCTACGTGCCGCATATAACAAAGTGTGATAATATATTTAATAAGAATGTTCGACTAGGAATTGATTTCATAGTATAAAAAACGTAATTAGTAACTTGACTCTTTTTTTCTACGTGCCGCATATAACAAAGTGTGATAATATATTTAATAAGAGTGTTCGACTAGGAATTGATTTCATAGTATAAAAAAACGTAATTAGTAACTTAATACTTTCTTTATAGGTGGCGTTTTGATTTAAAATAAAGTGTGTGTTAATATGTTTACGACTTATTACTTTACACAGCAAATTTTGTAGTAGAAATAATAAAACATTTTGAATGAAACAATTTTTGATATAATAATGGATGCTCCGCAGTTTGTAATAAACTTATAACTAGTGTTCAACTTAAACGTATTTACGCTGAAAATAATAATTCAAAAATGAAGAGAGAGAGAGAGATAGAGAGAGAGAATAAAAAAGGTTTCTTTGTAAAATTGTCTCGGGTTCATGTCAAAATAATGAAAACAACATTTTTTTTTATATTTTTCATAGGGCAAAAGGCATCTAGAGTGCTCTGTCATACTAAGTGATCCTGAGCATCATGTTCACTTCACTTTAAATACTACCAACGTTTCGTTCTTCCGCCAGTTCGCAATAGGTCTATTTTGGAGATTATGCTTCCTCTTTGTTTGAAGTCTCCAATCTAAAGATTTTTTTAACAATAAGGATGGGTTTCGTACAGAACATATTTGATCAAGTTAATTCCACTTGCTAGATTTTATTTAACGATTCACTAAAGTGACCATTTATAATTCTAACAAATCTTTGTTAGATTATTCTCGTGAAAAATATTTGGAGAATATATCTAAGGTACGGATTGATGACACCAAGGTAGTAAGTACAGGGATTAATAATATTTTTTTCTCGGCAGAGAAACTTTTATTGATTAGAAATCCCTTAGCTACGATAACGGCGATCTCGTTAGCGGCTTTACGAGGATGATCTCGGGATACTTTTCTTAACGTTATCTATTCCAGTACATTACTTAACTCAGTTATGTTCTTTAACGTTTCTCTTAGGATAATAGGAGACCATTTCGTTTGCTCTATTATTTGAATTCTAACATTTATTTGGGATGTTTACTATCAAATATTAAAACCATTAACCATAATTTCGATAATGCCCTGTTATGGAGAGGATCAAGCTTTTATATATTTAAATTAAGTATATAATTATAAAATGGCACACATGTTTACAGATCTATATGTAATGTATTGTCATCATTATCTAATATTTTCTACTGCTCACTGTACTCTATATTTTAAGCTTTACTTTATAGTGTATCACCCTTTGAGTACTTATATTTTGGAAAAATAAGCAAAAAAATTAATAGACCAATCAAAATGTGTAAACATATAATGTTATTAGATATATTGTTTAGTCTCATTTAATTTTCGTATTGTCAAAAGTTAATGTGGATAGTTTCCTGAAAATATATTCTTCCATTAATGAAATCCATAACGTTTTAGCTTGTTTGTTACGTTTGAAAAACATTTCTAAATTTTATTTCTCCAGTAGAACATACGCTCTATAGCCAATATGGTTGAAAATTTCCTTAAACCAAATATTTTAATCAATATCCCTTCGTCAGAGTAAAGCATCCTGGCAGTCGGTCCCAGTCAAATATCTTGGCAGTCTCGCCCGCCAGGATACTTGAAGTATATATTTAGAGGACTAAGGACTTGTGTGACATGAAGTGAGTCGTTAGAGGTCCCTGAAGGAATCTTGAGACATTTTTGATGGTAGGTTGAGAATTGCTATTATGTAACATAGAGCTCTCAGCTACTTTATGTATTACGTGTTCAATTAAATGTAACATAATACAGTATAATTAAAAAAAAAAAACTCGAATATTTTAAGAATATATCTAATGGATACTGAAAATAATTCCGCAAAAAATGACAATGCATCAGATCGGAAATAAATGAATCTATTTCATTCATTTTATTGGCACCGGGCTCGACCTCGCCTAATAGCCAGGGCTCATGGTAGACAGAGGAGCGCCCGTCGGAGGTAATCGCTCCCTTGAATTAATTATCCTCATCAATCTTGAAGACGCGTCCATCAATATCCCACCTCGCTCTGCTAGAGGTGAAAGGGAGTCTGCTATTGTGCCGACACATTTAAATGAATGTCGATGGATTATGAAAGTGTATATGTTTATATAACTTCATTTATTTATATACCATATAGGTAATTGATACAACCTCTTTACATTACCGAGCTTGAATAACTTTAAATTATTCTTAAAATAAATGATAATTTTTAAAGATGTAATTATGTAAATAATTAATTAAATTTAAAACTAAATTCTGTTTAAGTAAGTTATTTAAAGCAAAAAAGTGAAAATGTTATTGTTAACCATTGGGTTTCGTACTTCAAGAGAAAAACATTTTTTATAAGATTACTTATAGTTTGTCTGTTTGTCGCAATCGTATTTTTTCAGAAAACATTTGAGTCGAAACTTGAAATTTGGCATAATAATAGAACTTATTAACCCGTATATAATTCAAGGGCTGAGATTCAAAAATATTTCGATGGAAAGTGTTTCAATAAATAGTTGAAAATTAGTATTTCTAAATGTTTTAATAGAAATTCTTTGTGTTCTTTTTTATTGTAAATACCCAAATATTTACAGAACCGTCGTATTATGGGTTCTACTCGAGCTGTTCGGTTTTCTTTTCCCTGTAATTACATGATAAAAATAAGTTCTATTTCATAACATCTCAAAAAATTAATATCAAACAAATGGAAATGAGAGTCGACGGATATGGCCACATATAATTGACGTAGTTTGAAGATGTCGCACGTTATAGAGTTCGATTACACAGATCGAGTCTATATGGTGGAAAACCTGACAGAACATGTATTATATGGCTTTTACGAGTGTGATTACGTTTTTAGATGAAAATTATTTCCTCGTTATTTCTCTGTTGTTTACTCCAATATTTGTGGAATGTGAGTTATTCTATAGACAATTTGGAAACTAACACGTAGATACCTTTAAGTTCGTTACTTAAAAAATAATAGTGTCATAATGAGAAACTTTTGTTTAAGCTTCACCGATGTATGTTATAAATATGAACTTAAGCTGAACGTGAAAATGTATGTAGTTTACACTTCCTGCGAAACGATTAATTTGAAAATGTTGATGAAAAAAATTATGCATGATCCATTTTTTCGATAGTAATCTATTAGCATCCATTCTTAATACTTTCTAATCGGTTTTTATTGCTAATGTGTTACATTTTGTGATCTATAAAGGTAGAAGTTAATCTAAATTTCATCTTCTCATCCATGAGAAAATATCGATTTTCAGTATTATCCATGACATGTGGTCAGTTTTTTCTATGAATAAAATCTATTTCAAAGTGATTTTTTTTACTAACCGGTATGTAGTAAAAACTTTCTGACATACGTTTACAATATTATAAAAAAATTCATCGTGAAATATGAATATTAAATTTCACTTTGGTAATCCTATTGATGTACATTTGATTTGTCTTGTTACAATAACAAAACTTATATGCGCACAATTCTATAAGAGCTATGTGAAAGCTTGCCTAATTGTCAAAATAAAAGCTTTTGAAAGTACTTTAAGTAAATTCACTATCAGTTTTTATAGTTTTGATGCTCAGATCTGATGCGATCATAATGATTATTATTCAAAACTTTATACATTGAAAAACCTATTAGTACAATAAAATTGATTTACTTTTGATCTCCAATTATTGGGCGGCATAGAGATCTTAAGTTACAGGACCAGCTTACTTGAGATTCCATTGATAATAATTTATATGGATACAGCGTAGGTAGCTCAGCGGAGAGGTGAAGTTAGTGGGGAGTTCTTAAATAAGACACAAACTGACATAAGAATTAACTGTATTTCTAATTATTTGAATTTTGTGTAGTAAAGTGATAAAAATGTCACTTTTAATGCCCACCTTAAAAGTAGCTTCGGTTGATACATCAGAGTTGGGTCGTAACTCTATGATGGGTGACAATTTTAATCGCTCTATTTTTTTAGCTGGTCACTGTACCGCCTGTTTTCTAATAAACTACTTATAAATATTAATATTAATTTTCATCATATTAAATGTTTTACGTAGTACGGACTTCACAGATGCTCTCACAAACTTCGAGATTTAGAATCACCGTTATAGTTTTCCAAAAAGGGTTAGGTAAAATTTGAGCAATACTGGTTTATCAGAATACTGATTTTTGCAGGTTTAGAGATGGAGAAGGGTACGTATCTTTGTAAGTCAATCTTCAAATTTATATGCAATGTATATGAAGTTTATTATAATCTAGTTCTTTTTCTCCTCTTCATTTTCTCTTTACTAATATTTTTGAGGATTAGCTATTTAAGATAAACGCGAATTAATATATATTTATTTATTTAGTTATTTACATACTTTAAGCGATACATTTATTTATAGACTATTCAAAATGATAAACTACACTACAAATTAAAATAAAAGAAGTTACATATTAAACATTAATACAAAATAGACAAGAACTATAAAACATAATGACTACACATTTCGTAAAATTTATTTTCACTTATCACTCACAAATAACACTCTGGTGCGACCATGATCAGGTAGTTGAGCAGTTGAATATTGTGGGACACTGGAGAGTTTCGATATAATTTGCTTCTGTAATAGTGTAATCAAATAGGTGATCATTGCCTTAATGCAAGAAATTGTCAGGTATAAAAATGAAAGTTTACCCAATAATGGAAGGTTTAGACTTTTTCCTTTTAATATCTTGAAGATAAATTTTATAAGGTCAACGTCTCTTCTGAGTTACAAAGCATGGAAATCTAATATACCTAAGAAGAAATCGGTAGGAAATAGAAAGTTGAAGTAACTGTACTGTCTCATATACAGATAATGATGGAACACCTTTTGCATATATTCAATAATCAAGCTGTATTTGGCTTCGTGTGGGTCCCAAATATTGGAGCCAGATCCTAATTGATTCTGCGTCAATGAAGTGTACATTTTTGTAGAGCCATATGCTTTATTACAGTCTCTATTCAAAATCTGTCGGAAAAGGAAATTTTGTACATCTTTAGTAATATGTCTATAAATAATATATGTAAAGTTAGAGAAGAAATGTTTTCAAAATAAGGGTTAATAAAAAAATAGAACTTGGAAGAACCATCCCTCTATAACTCTCACAGGAATATTTGTGTTAAATGACATTAATTAATTTGTTTGCATATTCACATGCCTCATTACTTTACTTTTCTAGTGTCTTCATCAAACGGTTTCATAAGAAATGTGACTATGAGATACAGATAAACGGATAAACACGTGGGTGAATTTATGAAGCTTTTCGAAGGTTTCGAAAAGGGAATGTTTGGGTGAAGGTCTGGTTTCATAAAGGGAATGTTTGGGTGCAGTTGGGTGAAGGTGAAGGTTTTGAGATACGGAATATAAGATAAAGATAAGATAAAGGGCGAGTTAGTACTAATAAACTGAACATATTCGAATGTTATTCTAGATTTAATAGGAGCATATGGAGCATAGGATGAGATTTCCTGGTGCGAAAAGTAGCCTGTCTCATTTCACGGCCCGCCAACCATCGCCGTGAAAAAAGAAATAAGTCAATTTGTCATTCCGTTGCAATGTCAAAGAAGGAGAAATAAGCAAATTTTTGCATATAAAATATTAGTCACGTTTACAATATTAGTTAGGATACGATTTCCTGGAATTTAAAATAACTTTTTTATTTCTCGGTCCTTCAACAATCTCTGTGCAAAATACACTTCAATTCTTTGGTCCGGCCCGACGTGAAAGAAGAACAAACACACTTTCGCACTTATAATAACTATTATAATTCTAATATTAGTTAGGATGAGATTTCTCAAGTCGAATTGAAGCTTGTATCATTTTCCGACCCGCCAACTGTATTTGTTATTCATTATTTCGTGTTGTTGTGATGTGAAAGAAGCATAAATAAATACCTTTTGAAATTTTTAATATTGGATTGTAATATTAGTAAGGATGAGATTTCCCGGGTTGAAAAGTCACGTCGACCCTTGCTTAATTGCGATATTGCTTCCTTATTCACTTTGAGTACTTTTTCAATTTCAAAGAAGAATTTTCTGGTTATAAAAGGTATTCTATATCATCTCTCGACCCTTCAGCTATCTTTGTACGATCCGATGCACCGTTGCGACGTGAAAAAGGGACAAACAAATATGCTTTAACATAATATTAGATAGGATAATAAAATTGTATAATTGGTCTGTCTATAGTTTGAAGATATTAAAAGAAAAATTTACGGCAACATAAAAAAGGAGTAGAATAAAAAAATATCAGTCAAGTCAGAATAGTTTTCTAGATTTTTTTAGCTCTAAGATAACATATAGGCTATGTTCTATCGCAACCGACCAAATAAAAAGAAGATATTGGAATTTAACGTTTCAATAAAAGTTATACTTACTTAACAATTTTACTTTAATAATTTTTATAAAAAGTGGCATTATGTTCATTAATCTTACAATTAATTTAATAACATTTTCTAAACAGAGCAAATCTAGTTAGAAAATAAATCGTTAGCCACTTTGTTTTATTTGCAGATAATCCAAAAGTATATATTGTGTTGTAGGTTTTATTATTTAAGGATAAATCCTAAGGTTTAATGATATTTCGTTGCATTCGATACGTGATGCTGTATTATTTTAAAAATAGTCGATAGGTGGCTTTGAGACAGTACCTTCGAATGAAAGCAACAAATGGCGTATTTGTCATCCCTACTATGTCGGTTTATTGAGATAGTTTGTCACGATTCATTAAAAGGACATAATTTTATTCTGGGATATGTTAGTTTACTGGAATTTAATTGTTATACTTATCGTTAGTACTCAATTCAATAATTTCTAATAAATACATTCTCAGTTATGTATTTCTTGGTTATATTTTGGAAAGGAAGATAGAAGCATGCGGCTTTAGAATATATAATCAGCTTTAAAATATATTCGAGTAGTATGGTTTGGGATTTTTTTGTTTATGTAAATTCTCATTCATATAAAAATAAAACAATTAGTGATTATATTTTTTCGCTCTGATTTTAATTTACACGCAAAAGCTAATAAGATCCAACAAAGTGCATGTCAAAAGGCAAAAGGATAGCGAACATTAATTGGTAGTCACGAGTTGTAGTGGCCTCAATAAAGCCGCATGTGGAAGATAAAATGATTGTACACAGACATTCTAGTTAGCTGGTGTAATCAATGGATAAAATCCTAATAAAAATGGAACAACGCTAATATTTGTCATTGTTACATCATCAAAAAATGTAAAACATATACATATTCATTTTAGTTATAATATAATATAAACGGTCAAAATGTGGCGCATGGGCTTTCAAGTTATTGCACACAAACAAGCTGTGGCATTTACGTGCGGTAGCGGCGTATTGGTGAGTTTACTGCTAGTAAATACACGTTTTTGAGCTGCGGCAGTTAGTAAATCGTCTTTAATATTAAGAGAGGTAAATAAAAATACTCACAAATGAATAAGGTTCTATGGATGCAGAACTCTAAAATCTAGAACATGGATTGAATCTATCGTATATAAAATAAACAAATTCCAACTATAAAGACCATCTTGTTTAAAGGGGAAGATGAATATCAAATAAAACTATCTTTATAATGGGTGGAAAATAGTTCGTTGTGTAAATATAGTGATGCGTCTCTGTACAAAGTATTAAACGCTTCAAAGTGAGAGAAGAAGTCAACTTCCCAACATGTACTGTCACGGCCTTAACCGCGGCTCTCATAAATAAGTCATTGGAAATACCCTTGAGCCACTCTACCGTTAGCGTCACAAGGTTCCGCCCACCCGATTTACTACTTAATTCAGGTTTTGAAAAGAAAATTTTTTATGAATTAACTTGTTTTTTTTTTAAATTCCGATCTGCCCTTCCGTATATTAGTTTTAAATTGACATTTCAATAAATAAAAATATGTGAAAACGGATAGATTATTCACATTATTAAATTAAATTGAAATTAAGAAGATGCGAATATTATGTAATCTCCAAAAAATCAATGGCTTAAATTTATTTTCTTCCAGTAAATAGAAAATATGCCAATTTATCTTCATAACAAAAGGAATTGTATATTATTCAAACTGATTGAATAAATTCCAATGCAGTTTTTGGGAGAAGATAGACTTTTTCTTCTTATAGATTTCAAGGTTGTTAAAACGAAAAACGTGGGTGTTAACGTATTAGATCTTTATCTATGAAGTCGTCGTTACATACAAAATAATTCAATGCAATATTTTCGTACTAAAATACTGTAAAGAGTGTAAAAACCTGACTTAAATAAAAACTTGATCTCAGTAAATATATAAAGCTATGTTTTGTCGTAACCGTTAAGCTAAAAAAAAGATATGACAATTTAATGTTTCAGTACAACGTATATTTACGTAATAATAATTCACTTTTAAATATTTTATAATAGGTGGCATTACGTATATTAATCTTATAAATCGTTAGCCGATTCATTTTATTTGAACTTATATTTATTGAAATCAGGTTTTTACAACCTGAGTTAATAATAAATTTATATTATAGACACATTTGGTATTTTGATGGTAATTAATTATCAATTAATTTTCTTTGAATTTGATGATACAGAAATTAAAATTATTATTTAAAACAACCCTTGAGGAATTTAATTTTATGTCATGTTATTAAATTATTAAAATAAAAAAAAAACTGCAAATCAATTGATGCAAGTCCCACCAATTATAATGAAAGTTGAACTTATTCCAGGATATTTTGTACATTTTAAGATTATCGGTTTAATTAAGTGCATTCACGTGTTGTCGAGTAGTATTCGTACGTATATATGTATGGATATATTGCACTGAATACCATTTATCTAACGTAAAACATCGCTGATGTTTTTTTTAATTCAGGTAAAATTTAAATAATGATAACAAAAATTGTGTAAAAAGGCGGGGCCGTGGACATGACCGTAAAGTTTAATTTAAAAGTTCGAAATCACAACCTTTATTATTAGAAGATTATAATGCAGTTCGAAATCTATTTTTGGAGTTCTTAATGCGGTATTCTATAATGTCAGAATCACCGTAATTAAGAATATTGTTACCTTCAACAGCTCTGTTCTGAAGACACTCAAAAATATCCATATGGAAATTTTGGAGAAGGAAAAAATAAATATCGTACAAAAAAACCAGTAATAAAGATCCCCAACTTTTTTTTATAATTTTAGGTAATATGTCTGCAGAGACGAACTGAAAAATATGCAGAAAAGTATTTTACTCTGTTATTTTAGAAACTACTCATTTTAAAATTATAAAAATATATAGTTTCGTGAAGTCTATACAAAGCTGATTAAAACTACAGCGATTATACTAGATCTTATAATTTTTGTAACGTACAAGTTGTTTTTACCCCTGAAACTATATAGTATGGAGGTAATGTGGTATTTACAACTGTAAATAGTTTAATAGAAATACTTTGTGCTCTTTCATGTTTATTGGCGCCTTAATGTGTACGGAATCTTCGTACTTCTAATCAAGTGTCACAGTTTTTTTTAATTATGAATATCTTTATTATCTTGCTCGCATACGAAAATTATGTATAATTAAATTGATGTGTAAAATATCTCTTTTTTTTAATTAAATTACTCAAAAGTCGTTAAAAATGAATAAATTATGTATTAATGAATTTTTTATTCCAATGTTGTACAAGATAATAATTTTATTCTCTGTTGTAATAGAAAATGAATTATGCAATATTTACAAGATACTCGTATATGTTTGAACTCTTTTCTTCCCAAGCACGTGTGTATCACTACTCTGTGTGCGGAAGTTCGTGCTTCGCGTGAGCCGGAAATTTGAGCTTCGTATCAGCTTCCGCCTAACGCAGACGCGCCGACACAGACGGGTGTGAGCTCTTTCACTGTAACAAGCTTTTAACTTCATCATATTTTCAGGAATGCGCATAATGAGATTTCCTTTTATGCAATGCAAAATACTTTCCCATTGTGAGAATTAAAAGACAAAATACATGTGCTTTAATCAACTCTTCGAGAGAAAGCCACCAGAGAGTTTTGAGCAGATAATTCCAGGTAAGATATATACTCAATAAATCGAGACTTTAACGGACAACGGAAATCGTGAAAGCTGACCGAATTGTTAATATAGTCAGAAGGGCATAAAACAAATTTCGAATTCAATTTAACGTCAAAGCTTTCGGCTCGTATCCCGGATAAGCGACTATAGATAAATATTTTCGGGCTACTATAGTCTGACGGATATTATTAGTTAAATGGAAATAAGAAAACGAATTATTGGTGCATACATTTTTAAATGAAAATTATTTTCTAAGCCACCTATTTCTGTTTAACCACATTTTTATTTTGGCTCCCTCAGATTTTTGATAAATAAATAAGATGGTCGTAGATTATAAGAAGTGTGAAGTATGTACATGATTTAATTGTTATTTTGTGACTTTTGTTAATTTCTGTCAAATGTTTAAAAACATTTCAGATAGTCGTAATTGTAGTTAGCTTACATATGTGAAAATCTTTGTAAAAAGCCTTATTTCTTCGGCAGTATTAACATATACTGCAAATACTACAAATACATTATTTTGAATCGATAAAGGAATAAATGTTGTTACTACAAAATAGAAAAAAACCATTTATGTTTAAAAGGTCGCGAAATTAATTATTGAAATAGAGTTAGCTTTGTCAGATATTTCTTAGTTTTAATGAACCGTAACACAATTGATTTGTACTAATTGTCGTTTAGTTATTGCGTTATTTAAATAAATATTATTGTAATGGGATTAACGATTATATTAACTGGAGATTTAATCATAGCTTCCCCCTTGTAAATATATTGTAGTTAGCCATCTAATAGCATTTTTTAATTTTGATTATTATATGTATATGAACACTTAATAAATTTATGAAACCCTTACTAGCTTTTGTCTGTAGTTTCACTTGCTTTAACCAATCTAGATTAAATCAGTAAGCAGAAGTTACTAACATAAAACAGTTAGTAAATAATAAGAGTTAAAATCCAATCCAAGTTCATTAGTTGAAAAATATATTTGATGCATATCCTTATTGATTGTTCTTTATTAGATCGGGACAAAATAACTCAACCCTTCATTTGCATTGCAATTACATTATTGGCGAAAGTGGTATTTAACTGTACTCTCGTAATATATATTTGTGGAGAGAAAAATAAATTTTCCTACATACTTTTTATAAAAAGTACTTAAAATTGTGAGTAAATGGATTTGTGTATAAATTGAAAACACAGTGCTACTTTTTACTTTGTAGTACTTACAGTTTTACTGCAATATGCAATAGCATAAGCCAATTATGTAAAATGAAATAGTATGAGACAACAAAAGAAAATTAAAACCACTGTTTATCGGACAGACAACTAAAATATATTGACAAAAGAAAGTTATGAGTAAAGACACTATATTTCCTATTTTTAAACCAGTACGTGTTTCAATAAAGCTTAAATTCAAGGACGAGTTTTACAGATCAATTTATTTGGCAAATATAACCTCATTTAGATCATCAATCTTACGATTTTCCATTAACTGGTGGTTCCCTTTATTATGTAGCAGTAATATTTTTATTTGTCTTGTGTCCCTTTTCTTAATTCCTAATGATTTCATTTGCTAGTGGAACAAAGTTTAGGGCCTAATAAAAAATTAACGTTGATTCTTGTGTAAAATTTTACATTAATTTTAAGAAAAATGTTAAATGTTTATTGATATAACTAATATGTGAACTTAGTATAATATATACGATATATGACGTAAAATAAGGAAAATAAAAGGATTTGGAAAATTTATATTTCGCGAGTTGGGCGAGGAACATTGCGTCGTTGAATTTTCAAGGCAAGAGCGAATTTTGATTGTCACCTGTGGTTAAAAGTGAATTATGTATAAAAATATTAAATTCGAGATACTTTCTATTATAGTGATGATACAACTAAGGTGTCTAAGCAAAACAATGTTCGCAACAGAAGATTAGCCACGAGAAGATCACTACTACAAATACGAGAAGGTATTGCAGTTTTTTGCAATTTAGTGTAACAATTTCGGAAGTTTTGCTCAGTCAAAGTGGCAAATGACATGACATCACAAAAATTCTAAAAAACTGATTTATTTCTCGTTTTTGTTAAAACGATGACCATTTCCAATACTATGAGTACTATTGAAAACGTACGGTGGAGTCGGATAATAGCGACAAAATTAAGTAGAATTTCATTATAGCTACTTGTTTTGGAGTATACTTTCTCAACAGTCAATTAAAATTAATATGATTTCAAAATAAAGAGTTTTTTTAAATTTCTTAGCAATATTCACAATTAAATGAAACTACGTGATGTAGTATTATTTCTACTTTCTTTAAGTTCTTTACCACGACCTAGGTTTCGTTGTATTACAACATCTTCAGGTGGGATATTAGCAAAGAATGTGATATTAGCAAAGAATGATTCTTGCTAATATCCCACCTGAAGATGTTGTAATACAACGTAACCTAGGTAGTAGTAAAGAACTTAAAGAAAGTAGAAATAATACTGAATTTCTACAAAATTAACGCCAAACATATTTAATCCTTAGCAATATTTATCTCGGTAATAATGCTTGTTCAGTATTCGAGTTTATAATATAACAAACATTTCCTAATAAATACTAGTCACCAATAACAAGAATTTCTTATTTTATTTTCCTTAGTATGCTGTTTGAAAAATCATAGCAAAAGTTGAATAGATTACCATGAATATACCTTAGAGAGGTAGACTTACTTTAGAAGATGAAATAGTCGACAAAGATGCCTTTGATGTTTATAACTAAAGTCTTTTTATCGACCTTTCTAAAAGCTTCGGACCACAGGTTCATCGGAAATTAACTTAGCGTCCGAGGATTGTGGTGTATATTGTCTGCTTCTATATTTTTAGATTCACTTCACTTTTTCAGAGCTTTAGAATGCTCTACTTTACTTTTGAATAATAACTTTCCTTCATTCCCAGTATTACCTTTCTATCGAAAATTATATTTTAATTTAATTTTGTGTAAACTCTTTCATCACAATTTATTGAGAAAATCATGAAATAACTTGGAGTTCGCGAGTAATACATAGAAATAAATGGAGTATGATAAACATTTTTACAGCATAGTTACCAGAAAAAATAATGACTCAGTGCAACTGGGGTAAGTAATATTTTCATATTAGTAACTAAAAATGTTTTTTTGACTTAATAAATATATTTTTTTGTTGTGTTTAAAGAAATGGACATTTTTCCTTTGAGTATTTTTCTTTTATATTTGATAACACTGCATGGCCAGGTTTTCCTAAATTATTTCAATTAACGATGAATTCAAATGTCAGCAGAATCTGCTATTTTTCAAACATATTAGCTGTTACCCACAACTTCGGTGGCATTCATAATTGATTTATAAATGATCTAACGTAAAACGGTTGAGCATATTAGGAAAAGTTAATAAACACAGTTTGCGGACCTGGACCTTGAACTGTCCTTGATATAATTAAAAATAAATGCAATTGTGAAGTTATTTTTTAAATTTATTTTTTCATGAAGCGACACAAACTACATATATGGTAAAGTGATGATCCTTTAAAAAATGTTTCATATATTGTTTTTAAATTTTTGTTAATTAAATTATTGAAATATATATATTTACATATGTTTTCGCAATTATATATATTTACATATGTTTTCGTATATATTTATATATATTTACGTATGTTTTCGTATATATTTATATATATTTACATATGTTTTCGCAAGTATCAAAATACATACAATATTGCTATTTATGATTTTGATTCCCTTTTGAACAGTTGAAATTAGAAATTTCCGAGAACGTTCAAAATTAAAGGGATAAATATACTTACTTAGATCTTGTTAAATAAAGAACCCAACCTTAGAGAAAGTAATTTTAATTTTTTTAGCTGTGTTTGGCTGTGTTTGATAGAGGGCCAAATTAGCGAGACTATGTGGCGCGTGTGAATTACCGACTAAATCAGCCAACCAATTTTTGTAAAGGTACATGGAGCACAAAAAATTATCAAGGATAGATGTAACTTGTAAGAACAAGTTAATTTATCTGACAACACGGAAAACGTGACGAGTTTGAAGGATAGTGAGTACATTAAGCAAGCATTATAAAGTATGATCCTGTACTGTACTGACAATTGAAACATTAAAATAATTATTAAGTAAAATTTATTAATATTGTTTCGCGACCATATATTTTATAGTACAATAATTTGAATTTTATTTTTTTCTCTATGGATAAAATTTTTCTCAGAAATACCAGAGGGCTACACTAGTTTTGAATATGATATAAAATATTTAAACAGAATTACAATTCACTCGATAATAAAGTAATTCCACGGCACTAAATCTATGTACTTGAAAAGTTTTCAATGAATTCATAGATAAAACAAGGAAGATATTTTTAAAGGTAATTTTAATTTCCTTAAAATTAGGGGGAGAAAGAAATCTGGGCGGAATATGCTGGCATTAAACATTTAATAACATTAAACTTTTCTTTATTTTCCAGACTCACGTATGAACATTGAATTAGTACTGCATTAGAATAGCTTACTATTAGATCGTGAAAAAAATTTCAAATCGATAAATAAAAGCAACGAAAAATACTAACAACTGCAGAGTCGTCATTTTCCATAATCAGAAAAAAGGTCCTAGATAGCTATATATTGCCTTAACTAAGTAAAAAACAAGATTTTATTATAAAAGTAAGATATATATATATATATATATATATATATATATATATATTTCGTCACATGTCCCTAAAGAAAACGTTCATAAAACAATAAGAAGGGGTAATAAACTTTCACACCACGCGTTTTTACTTTCTCCCGATTAGTTGCTTCCAACTCACATACGAGGTGTTCACTTTATGGCGAAGGTTTGTAATTTTTTAGTAAATTTTGGTGATAAGCTTACAGGTTTAGGTTTCTTTACTTCGAAGTTTATATCAATTGGAAGGTGCTCAAATGTTTTTCTAAATTTGTTGCTAGATTTAAAAAAATATTTATAAATACGAATCTTGCGACTTGCATTTATTTCTTCTTTACTGGTTATCAGAATTCTTAGGACAGTAAAAATACTTAGATATTCCTTTATGGTATTATGTGATTACCACGGTTTATATACATATAGGTTTACATACAAATATGTGTATATATATATACGAAACGAGACATGCCCCAACGGAGAATTTAAAGTGTAATATTTTCATGTTAATAATATATCCATAATATATCCATGTTGCGCACCCAGAATCTTTGCAGTCAACAGCTTGAGAGCACGTAACGATTTTTGTGTCAGTTTACGACGTTTAACTTCGTGACCGGCCATTTGAACTGGGCCGGAAATAAAACGCAGAGCTAAACTCGGCAGTTTTCCGCTTTAATTGGGGTTGTAAACGAGCGATTACAGGTACCTCAGTGCAGACTTCCTTTGTTCTTGTTGTAATAAACTACATGTTAATGATTTGTGTTTATTTTTTATGGATGGTAATCGGAAATCTTGAGTAGGGATTTCTTGAGAGATGCAGTAAGTATTTAGAAGGCACAATCAACATTAGCTAAATTAAATTGAGAAGGTCTGCATTTAGTACGTCATTATATACAAAATCTGCGTACGCCTAACAATAAAAAATGGATGACTTTCTTAGAGTTATTGTTAACATTGGGAAATATAATATTTTGAATATATAGATATCACAATTTCAAAATATTTGTGAGATGAAATGACGGGTAACCACGGTGACGACTTAGTTATCAGTCTTAATGTTAAGTCGGTCAGCAAGCGAGTTGAAGTGAAAAATAACGGTGTTTTAAAGTTGGAGAAAATAATAAAAGTTTCTAAAATAATTTCAATTATCAAAAATAATTTTGGCTAATTACTTTGGCCGATGTGGTCGCTCTGTTTCAGTTTTCGAACTGAGGTTTTATTCCATTAAGTTACTAATTATTAATAAAAAAATTAAGGTATATATTAAGTAAAATTGCTCTTATTATGAAATATTTTGAGGAATGAAATGTAATAATTAAATAAAACCCTTTTTTTCTTGCAAATTTAGCATAGTTCGGAGGTCATTTCAATTTAGCAATTTTTAAAATGGATTGCATACCAACCAAGAACGTAATGCTTGTATACCTTATTTTATATCGTTATCAGTTCTATTCTGGATGGCAACAAAAAGATTGTTTAAAATAGTAATACATCCATATGTCAGAGTAAAGCTGCACTTAAATTGCCACAAAATATTGCAGCTGCATGCAGAGTGCATATACTATTGACACATTATTGGGATTGCATCGCCGCAATGGAAAATATTGATGTCGAAAACGTGCCTGAATATCAGAGCTAGCAATTTGTTTTTACTGTTTCGCTTTGCTTTTATTTTTTTCCACACTCAATTATTACCTAGCACTGTAGTTTCGATGAACAATAAAAACAAAATACAATATAAAGCGTCAATATTTTTTTATAAATTCTGTGTACAGAGAAAAATTTAACTATATTTTCAGAAATGTGCCAAGAAATTTCGTGGTGCAATTCGATAATATTTTCATTTGCTTCAATTTCACTTAACTAATAATAGTAAGAATTTTAATTTCTGGTTATTAAGATGAATAAAAGTAAGGTAATTTTATATATATATATATATATATATATATATATATATATATATATATATATATATATATATTATAAAGCCTTGTTAAGAGAGGTGCGAAAAAATAATTTTGTTAAAAATGTACGTATATTTTTGCTATTAAATAAATGATATAATTACTGAACTCTTATTTTTTCGTATTCGTGTCTCCTCACAGGTTTTAATTAATTAAAAAATATTCTTGTTAAATTGAGTTGATATATTTCAACTCTAATAAAATTGTTCGTTTGCTCGTTAGAAGTGAAATGAGCTTGGTGAGTTGACGTTTACTATATTTTATGATTTAGTACAATTTTGTGAAAATGTATATTTATTGTAAACCAGTTAAAAAGTATTGTAAAAAACTATTTTTAAAAAATGCGTAAGATGCGAGGATTCATATTTAATGACAAGGATATCTCTCCATTTTCTTGAATTTTATGACACATCCATCAAATACTGAGAATTATATCACATTTTTATATTGACATCCTTATCGAAACCTCAGGTTGAACACATCTAAGTCAAGCTAACCCGTGTAACTCGGTAATTTATTAAGTTTAGGCTGGTTTTCTGAAGTAAAGGAATCAAAAAATTCGTCAAATATTAAATTTATTAGATTTTGGGAAAGACATATATGATAAGGAAGTGCCATTCCTAATTAAGATTATTTTGGAAGTTTCCTTATAGTACTTAATTACAACTTAGTTATTTTGTTAAAAATACTGAAAACAAGGTCTATATTATTTATATGAATAATTATCCATTCATTTATAAGACACTTCTGCAATCTTCAAATGACTAACTGACTTTTCTCTACTTTTGTCATAGTCATAAACAGGTCGAATCATACTTTAAATTGAAATTTGTGGACAAATCGACAGTAGCGAATAAACAATGTAGCCCTAGACCACATTTACAATTTTATGATTTTAACACAGTTTGCGTTTTTGATGTAATAATTTACACGGGAATTATTAATTCTATAAAATGTATTGGTAATATTGTACACGAAATGGTGCCTCTTATTTAATATACCGCAACTCTTTACTTTCTCGTTTCATTACAGTCTCTTTACTAATTAATTATTTATAACTCTTTCCATAGCGAAGTAAGGGGTTATGACGAAATAGACCTACTCAAAACATGTTTTTAGGACTTCCTACCGAAAGTGTTCGAATGTAACTCTGTAGCTCTCGCTGATCTTTTCTTTAGTCTGTTTTTAAGCCCCTACTTTACTATAAAGCACAAATGTTTCGTAAATACAATTTGTATAGGTTAAGTAAAATGATAATCCAAAGCCAGAATCGAATTGAAATTTTCGAAAAAAATCAGGGGAAATGGGGCGGTGCTAATGTATGGAAAAATGGTGATGAAGGTAATTTCTAGCGTTATATATGCATCAGATTGATTGAAATACCTATTTCTATATTATTGTTTAACATTTTATAAAACCATCGTGATCTTAAAAGAAAGGAAGTAACTGACTTGTCTCTAATAAGACTATCTCTTTTGTATACGTGATTTCTTTGATACTCTGATTTATCACATCATAGTTTGTGCTTGTCGCTACTGAGGGTAGTTTTGTTTTTGTTATATTTTATAACGTGTCTATTAAGATTAATATGATTGGAACTATCCGTATAAAATTTTATTCTAACATGTCGTTTCGTTTAATTATTCTTTTATTTTTTTACTTACAACTGTGAATATAATCCTAAGTAATGTAATAATAAAGGTCTTAGTAATTATTGATATTTGAAAATAGTTTAAGAGGAATTGTCGTGGCATAAGTTCTATTCATCAGCAATAAGTCAGCTCGACTAAGTTTACTAACTCGACTCGCTTGACTGAGTATATCTTGGCTAGCTTGAATAGCACAACTAACCTGACTGATTCTTTTGACATCTTGATGAGTCCCTGCGTTTGACACATAGGAAATTGAGTATTTCTAGTATTCTACTTATTAATTTTCTACTTACAAATTATTGAATCAAATCCTTCTCTTTCTTTGTTTAAAGTTTACTTCGAAATCCTTCATTAATGGCTCATTAAACGAGTTGTTATAATAAAAGTAATGAAAAATTTTCTGTTATAAAGACAAAGAACGGAATATAAAAGTACTTCCGTGGGAGACTTCGTTAGCATAACCAAATTCACCCATCGGTTTTTCTTTTTGCTATCTCAAGATAGTAAGTGGCAAGCGGGTTAATGAAGCGAAAAGAAGAATAATGTTTTATCATAATAATGTGCACTTAATTGAACAAAGTTTACTTTGAATAGATCGCGTGACGTGTATTAATCTGACAGTCAACTAGCTATTTTCCAAAGATCTCCTCGATCAAAGCCTGGGTAAAGCTAGTTACTAATATATAGATTTGAAAGTGATATGACAGGCTATTTTAGTTGTTCCTTAACATATAATAATCAATGATAAAGTCAAACCTTGTCCTTTTGTCCTTAACAAACGTATGAAATGAGGGACTGCGAAAAAAATTTAGCATAAATGTACAATAATCCCATCGTATTAAGTCATTCCAGCTGATCCGTGAAACATCCCCAATTAATTAGTAAGCTCACAGAATAACTCTATTAGTGTACGTGACACTACAATAGAGTATCGTAGGAGGAATTTCGGTAAAAAGTGGACATGGTCAGTTTTCGGTAAATAGTTTTTTGTGAGGCTGAGTCACACTTTCTTCTCTATTATTTACGCTTTAGTAAATCAAACATTAAATATTTCCTCATTATTTTTCACGAAATTTTAAAATTTGTCTATAATTTCCTTGTACATACATACTCGTAAATACAACAATATTTCAGGGTTAGTGTAAGTTCAAAAATCATTGTTGTATGGTTGCTTTTCCATCAATCACTATTGGGTCAATGACCTCTAGATCGCACAGCAAGCATACGCAATTAAGTCAAATCGCATACTGGCTATAGAGATATGGCGAGAAACGAAAGAGGCGTATGTATCCTTCGTACACGCCGCGCGCCGCATTTTTTGTCTTAATCGGACACCGAAAAAATTTGTAAAAAAAATATTTTTTCGCCTTTTTGAAAATAGGAACCATTAGTTTAAGAATTTGAGTTTTTGCGTGGTTTTGGTTTGTTAAATAAATACTATTTTGGTAATAATAAAATGATTATTTTCTAAGTTCCGTCAATCAAAAACCTTTGAATTTAAACTTCTTCAGGTGCGACTCGCGGGTAACTCAATTTTTTTTCGGACGGAAATAACGTTCAGTAAAGTCTATATGGCTTACGCAGTTTCCCGTAATTGAAAGCATCAACTGACACATATTTACCTGAATTTATATCCCTTCTATTTTTATAAAGTTTAATACTAATAATTATTTTGTCTGAAAGCGTATACGGGCGAGGTGGTTCGTTATAAATATGGCGTGATCTGTCGATGAGGTTCCGAAATGAAAAAGCGAAATGCTGAACCGATGGTAGTAAACAAACCGTGATGAAGTTATTTGCTACTGATAGTTTTTACTTGGCAAAATATCTTCACCATAGACCAGGTCAAGATTTGATGATGAGTTCTGGTGATATATAATGTAACTTTTAACGGATGATAAACAGTGATTCAAGATCTTTGCTACTTATAGTTGTTACTTCGAAAATAACTTCACCATCGATCAGGTTAGGGTCTGATGATAAATTCTGGAGATGAACAATATAACTTTTAACGGATGATAGTAAATCAAGCGTGATTCAAAATATTTGGTACTACCGGTTGTTACTTTGCAAAATAACTTCATCATCGACAAGGTCAGGGTCCGATGATGAGTTTTGGAGATGAACACTGTAACTCTTTAACGGATGATAGTAAATCAACCGTGATTCAAGATATTCACTATTGGTCTTTGTTACTTTGCTAAATAACTTCACCGTCGATTTGGTTAAGGTCTGATGGTGAGTTCTGGAATTGAAAAATACAATTCCTTAACGGATGGTAGTAAATCGAGCATGATTCAAGATATTTGTTACTAGTCGTTGTTTCTTTGCAAAATAACTAAACCATTAACCAAGTCAGGATCTGATCATACACACACACACACACATATATATATATATATATATATATATATATATATATATATATATATATATATATGCGCAGTAATACAAGTAATGAGGGTTCCGTTATGAGTAAAAGCATGTGTCCGCACGTCTAACAGCTTTTTCTCTCAGAAAGCTAAACTTGGTGTAATAACAAAACATATTAATCCAAATATATATAGTTTCATATGTACTATCCTAAGAAATCATTAACCTGCATATTTGTATTTCAATAGATGACAGTCAAAAATATTTACGTCAACGCGTAAAAGCATTATGCATATTTAAAAAAATAATGGCATATAGCATAAAAGCATTATGCCTGTTTAAAAAAATATTGGCATATAGCGTAAAAGTATATGCCAGTTTAAAAAAATAATGGCATACTGAATCATTCCTATACTTTTCTTGCGTAGGTTTCTAAAAACACTATTTTTTCACAATGTTAGTTTGAGTTGTTTCTTATATTTTTTGAATCACATTTTTTTAATATTTTTTAATGCATCACTGAAAATAAACTAGCCACAAATACAAAAAACCTAAAATTAATGTAGAAATATATTTTTGAGACCTTTATAACTAATACTTTCCAACAATACCTCACACTATACATGAAATTTAAAATAAGTACAGTACTTAATATGAAATTTCCATAATTTCCATATTTCTCACTGTTGGAAATATCAACAAAAATAGGTTTGCTCATTAATCTGTGAAGCTATTATAGTCAAAATTATGAACAAATTGGATGCGTCGAAACTTACCTTAAACTTACTAGAAAACTTTAATAATTAGATGATATCTCATAGTTTTGAAAAATTCACGTTGTTTTAACCCATGAGAAAATGTGTATTGGAAAATGTACGTATATGGACGTGACGAAAAATAATATTTGCAAATAATTTAATACAGATACTACGTATTCTTAAGATGTGCCTACTTGTGTGCGAAACCACTCGTACTTAACTCGTTTTGTTATACATTCTATAAATTTTATGAATAAATTTTTTTTTAATTTTACCTCTATTGTAGTGTGTAATAAAATATATTTATTTCTAAGCCATAATATTATTAAAATATAATCCATATTGTGTCCAATAGATAGGCCTATTGTCTTCGGGATGATACAATAAATAATTTTAGGGCAAAAGAGAATTTTAACCACGTCGTAAACATGTATAGTTTATCTCTATTTTAACCTTATTGAATTCATTATACAGGCTGTCCAGTGGCAGATTTCAAAGTTTGAACAAACATAGTTTCTGAATGCAACACATAAGAGGGGCGCGGGGGCGCAAGTGGTGCGGATGTTTTAGTAGCCATGGAACAGTGGAGTGGAGAGCACCGTGCTTTTGCCGTCGAGGCGTACATTTCGAGTGGATTTTCGCTGTCTGTAGCACGCCGTCTATTTAATAATCGTTACAGTATTCGTCGATTACATTATGGACCATCGATCAACCTCATTCAGTCATGGGTAGCAAGGTTCAGAGCTACAGGATCAACATTAAATAGGCCCAGGCCAGGACCTACACCATTGGTAGCCACGGATGAAAATGTCGAGCGTGTTATGGTTTCTGTCGTTGAAAATACCCGTTTATCACTGCGTATACGTTCATCGATATTGGGAATTCCGAAATCAACTTTACAGGTAATAATGCAAAAAAAGCTCAAGTTACATCCATATAAAATTCAAATTGTTCAAGATTTAGACGATTCTGACTTTGAATTAAGAAAAACTTACGCGGAGGTGATGTTGTTGAGATTTCGTACTGCTACCCGAATGGGCAACATATTCTTTAGTGACGAAGCTCACTTTCACATTGGAGGATATGTGAATAAGCAGAACTTTCGTTACTGGGATGTCCACAACCCAAGATAAATACATCAAAGCTTTTACATAAGCCTATAAAGTAATAGTCTGGTGTGCCATGTTTGTATCTGCAATCATAGGACCTTATTTCTTTGAAAATCAACGTGGCCAAACTGCAACTATGAATTCGAAGAGATATGCCCAGATGTTAAATGACTTTTTCAAAGTAGAACTACGGAATAGTCCATCCTTCAACCAAAACACATAGTTCCAGCGCCACGGGGCTACAGCTCACACTGCTAATGTGTCCATGAATGCAGTACGGCAGTTATTTCCAGAAAAAAACATATCCCGAAACGGTACCGTACCGTGGCCACCTTGGTCACCCGATTTAAGCCCATGTGACTTTTTCTTATGGGGATACTTAAAATCCGTGGTTTACAAAACAAATCCAAGCACTGTGACACAACTTAAAGAAAATATTTGAGCCGAAGTCAGTAGGATACCCCAGTCGCTCTGCAAACGCGTTTTTGAAAACATGCGTACTAGAGTCGAAGAGTGTGTCAGACTCGATGGCCGCCATTTGAAAAACGTGGTTTTTAAAAAATGCAATCCGCATTTGTTATTAGAGGTGTAGTTTTTTTTACAATTTTTCAAACATTGAAATCTGCCACTGGACAACCTGTATTATCGAATTAATTACATTTTATTTATATTAACTTATTTGATCAGTTATTTAATATTTTCCTAACGGCGGGCACCGGCCTTTAGGCTAAAGAAGTAACGGGTGAAAGGTCTTAATTTCTTTTAAATCAGAATAACGATCATTAAAAAAACGTAAACTAGTCCTGTGACTCCAAGTGATAATGAGGCAATTTTAAAGTTTAACTCTTTGAAACATTTGTTTCATATGTATATGTACGGCCTTCTCTCCGGTGCACGGCGGGCTTATTACAGGTCATCCTAAAGGCGGACACAGGTCTCCCTCCTATATTTCTGGTAATTTATTTCCCGATAACAATTTGTATTGTTAGTAAGACGGCAACCCACAGGGGACGTGAAGTTAGCGGAAAGTCTAAACGTTAATTATCTGTTCGTCTTTCGTTCCTATTATTTATACATGCGTGTTATTTATATATGTGAATAACAGACGACTGACATAGGAATTGTTTGAATTCCGAATATTTTTGTTTTCTATACAGAAATCATAAAAAGTATCATACATATATATTTTTTTCGAAACTTTGATGTAAAATATTAATTTAATTATAGTTACAAAACCGATTCATAAACTGCATGTAGACAATTACAACATTTTTACCTGAATATTTGGAAGTGTGAATTCAGTGTAAGGTTTCTGAAAAATGTTCTAATAATCAAATGTTAGTTTCAATAGTGATTGTTTATTTTTGTTAATTTTTTATTTTAATATCATTGTAACTAGGAAAAGCATGGCGATGTTAAAAATTGGTATAATAAAGTAAAACAGAGTTATTATTTGTGGTACATGAAACCACTAATTTATACCTTTAAATTTACAATAAAATAGTAAGAGAAAAATTAATCGTAATATAGTCAGGGAATTATGGTCAAAACGAAAATAATAATAATGACCTTCCAACGAAGAATTCATAATTAATGTCATCATTCATTTTGTCATCATTATCACGTTCATTACATGAATGTCTTAAATTCATTTCGAATTCATATTTTAAACAAGTGGTCCAAGATTTACATTTAAATAAATAAATATTCTTAACTGCGAAACAAGCTCTCAGTTAGATTAAAATTAAACCCCAAAGCAAAAGTGTAAACGAAAATCGTGATAATTAAATTATCCATTGTATTAGTCAAGGACAGTTTACAGGCATTATGGTGTAAGATGTCAAAAGGCCCGAGTAATAAATTGTCAAAGCACGGTTTAAGCGAGGGCATCAGCACGCTATTGTTATCGTCGGATGGAATTAATTTGCTTGAAAATTACACTGAATTAGTTTATTAATCATTAAGGTGAGGTTTAAGATTTCATTATTTACGTGAATATCTTATTTGTGTCTATTGATGGCTTTAAAATGACTATTAATTTGTTTTTGAATAAACATTAAAATAGTTATGCAAAATTAAATACACGCAATGCGAAATTACGCAAAGTGTATAATAACAATCAAATTAAAATTAGATATTCATATTTGCGCGTTTAAGGAAAAAGTTATATAGTTTGAAACTAAATTGAAGTAATTATATTAATGTTACGATTTATTGAAGCAAACAAATTTTAAAATAGTTACAAGTAAAATTAAATATAAGGAATACGAAATTACACAAAGTGTATAATACAAATCAAATTAAAATTAGATATTCATATTTGCGCGTTTAAGGAAAAAGTTATATAGTTTGAAACTGAATTGCAGTAATTATATTAATGTTACGATTTATTGAAGTAAACAAATTTCTAAATAGTTACAAGTAAAATTAAATATAAGGAATACGAAATTACACAAAGTGTATAATACAAATCAAATTAAAATTAGATATTCATATTTGCGCGTTTAAGGAAAAAGTTATATAGTTTGAAACTGAATTGCAGTAATTATATTAATGTTACGATTTATTGAAGTAAACAAATTTTAAAATAGTTACAAGTAAAATTAAATATAAGGAATACGAAATTACACAAAGTGTATAATACAAATCAAATTAAAATTAGATATTCATATTTGCGCGTTTAAGGAAAAAGTTATATAGTTTGAAACTGAATTGCAGTAATTATATTAATGTTACGATTTATTGAAGTAAACAAATTTTAAAATAGTTACAAGTAAAATTAAATATAAGGAATACGAAATTACACAAAGTGTATAATACAAATCAAATTAAAATTAGATATTCATATTTGCGCGTTTAAGGAAAAAGTTATATAGTTTGAAACTGAATTGCAGTAATTATATTAATGTTACGATTTATTGAAGTAAACAAATTTTAAAATAGTTACAAGTAAAATTAAATATAAAGAATACGAAATTACACAAAGTGTATAATACAAATCAAATTAAAATTAGATATTCATATTTGCGCGTTTAAGGAAAAAGTTATATAGTTTGAAACTGAATTGCAGTAATTATATTAACGTTACGATTTATTGAAGCAAACAAATTTTAAAATAGTTACAAGTAAAATTAAATATAAGGAATACGAAATTACACAAAGTGTATAATACAAATCAAATTAAAATTAGATATTTATATTTGCGCATTTAAGGAAAAAGTTATATAGTTTGAAATTAAATTGCAGTAATTATATTAATGTTACGGTTTATTGAAGCAAACAAATTTTAAAATAGTTACAAGTAAAATTAAATATGAGGAATACGAAATTACACAAAGTGTATAATACAAATCAAATTAAAATTAGATATTTATATTTGCGCATTTAAGGAAAAAGTTATATAGTTTGAAACTAAATTGCAGTAATTATATTAATGTTACGATTTATTGAAGCAAATAAATTTGAAAATAGTTACAAGTAAAATTAAATATAAGGAATACGAAATTACACAATGTGTATAATAACAATCAAATTAAAATTAGATATTAATATTTGCGCATTTAAGGAAAAAGTTATATAGTTTGAAATTAAATTGCAGTAATTATATTAATGTTACGGTTTATTGAAGCAAACAAATTTTAAAATAGTTACAAGTAAAATTAAATATAAGGAATACGAAATTACACAATGTGTATAATAGCAATCAAATTAAAATTAGATATTTATATTTGCGCATTTAAGGAAAAAGTTATATAGTTTGAAATTAAATTGCAGTAATTATATTAATGTTACGGTTTATTGAAGCAAACAAATTTTAAAATAGTTACAAGTAAAATTAAATATGAGGAATACGAAATTACACAAAGTGTATAATACAAATCAAATTAAAATTAGATATTTATATTTGCGCATTTAAGGAAAAAGTTATATAGTTTGAAACTAAATTGCAGTAATTATATTAATGTTACGATTTATTGAAGCAAATAAATTTGAAAATAGTTACAAGTAAAATTAAATATAAGGAATACGAAATTACACAATGTGTATAATAACAATCAAATTAAAATTAGATATTAATATTTGCGCATTTAAGGAAAAAGTTATATAGTTTGAAATTAAATTGCAGTAATTATATTAATGTTACGGTTTATTGAAGCAAACAAATTTTAAAATAGTTACAAATAAAATTAAATATAAGGAATACGAAATTACACAAAGTGTATAATACAAATCAAATTAAAATTAGATATTTATATTTGCGCATTTATGGAAAAAGTTATATAGTTTGAAACTAAATTGCAGTAATTATATTAATGTTACGATTTATTGAAGCAAACAAATTTTAAAATAGTTACAAGTAAAATTAAATATAAGGAATACGAAATTACACAAAGTGTATAATAACAATCAAATTAAAATTAGATATTCATATTTGCGCGTTTAAGGAAAAAGTTATATAGTTTGGAACTAAATTGCAGTAATTATATTAATATTACGATTTATTAACGCAAACATTATGTGCGAACGAAAAACCCCGTTTGGCGACAAATCATAGCAGTTCGAGAATTTACAAGAGGTTTCATTTCTGGAACTGATAATGAATGTGCTAGAAATTCGAGACAAGTTTGACGTAAACATGTTTATAAACCGTGTGGTAGAAAAACGACTATGGTTATTGTGATTACTATGGTAATGTAACTGTTTGCCTCTTTGAGTTTCAGACTCGTGTACTAATATTGGTTGCCGGATTTTGTTGAGCCTTTTGATATTGATATTGAGCCTATCGAGCCCTCAGATATAACTTATAAGACATATTAAACATTTTTTTTTCTTTTTTAAATTGACACATTTATGTGAAAAATTTAGTGAAGGTAAATCTAAACATCTAAAACTGTAATGCTACGGCGAAGGGATGGATGGATAGGCAAAATTATAAGAGTTCATTGTTTCATGATGGTACTTTGGAAAATTGAAAATATGTGTTAAAAATTGTTACATTAAAGACGTTGCATAGTAAATAACTTATTGTTAAAATTATGAAGATACATCAAATACAAGTACAATACGCCCTCCAAGGGTTCTGTATACATTTTGCCCCTTATAAATATTTAAGTGTACATAGTATTCCTACTGAACTATTTTTAAACATAAATTTTTCACAACATAATTATATTGAAAATTACGATGACATAAAAAGAAAAATACATGTAAATGTTCATAAAGTTTGAAAAATTTTATTCAAAAAAGGTTTTATATGGAAAATACCATGGCGCCCGTAAAAAAACATTTTTGCGTTTTTAAAGCGTGTGTTATTACAAATACGTTTAACTATAACTTTACAGTTTAATTTTTTCTTAAATACAGGTTTTAACAAGTTATGCTGTATTTTTTGCATGTTTTTTAGGAAATGTTTTTAAATACGCAATTTAAAACTTAAGAAAAAACTATATGTTTTTATATTCTACATAATAAAATGTTTCAAATGATACGTTTCAAGTGGTAATAAAAATTGTGTACTTTATTTAACACTTCTTTTTATATTTTAATAAAATTAATTAGTATAAAATTTGTAGGCTAATAAGATGTTTTAGTGTACTTAATTTTAAATTTCGACGCGCGTCGCATAGTCTGAGAAAATTGGTTGTGACAGACGGACATACAGGCATGTGGTTATAAGAGTCTTAAGAAGACTTTCCTTCTTTATTTTGAGGCATGAAACTTAAAAAAGGTTCATAAATAATAAAAAAACAAATTTTAACAATATAAATGAACTGTAATATTAATAAAAGGCTACATTTTATTTATTAAATCCTTTAATAAAACATTCACTTTGACATTTTTATAAACAGTTTTATAGGCTGTCACTTAGCACAATTAATAGGTTGTCACAAAGGAAATCACAGGATTTGGCAAAAACACCTCGATATTCCATATATTGACAATTCCTGTCATTTTATCCACGTCAATACACAAATAATTATTGACATTATCAAGTTGTACCCATACCGATATCTAAGTTTTTTGTTATTTTCCTTAGGTTTTAATAATATAAAATATTGATATAATACATTACGGTGAATGTTCTGAAAATTTGGGACGAAAGGATACATTACAAAAGCATACCATTCTAATATGAATTTATTTGATGGATGTCTATTTCCAATGTAACAAATTTACTTTATTCCTAAAATATCGCGGTCTTTCTCCGAATATCAAAATATTGAAATTTATATTGGTAATCAATTTACTTTTGTGCTCCATTCCATTAATTGTGAACGAAAGAACCAATACCCTCGTTAATTATATTTTACCTGTCCACTATTTTCAATTTTGTGCCTTTTTATATTTATTTATATCATTAAGGTATGCTCGCCTAGATAAATTAAACAATGATAATACTATGCCATATTTCATTATCCAAATGCCACGTTAACATATTACTTTTAGCTCTTCTATTTACATGGTTTCTTACATTCTCTCTTTTTGGTGTTGCTTTTATTTCTTTACTTTTTCTGTTTTTCTGTTCTCTAATGAAGATATGAGCTTATGAGTATCCCCAAAAAGTCGAACCAGAAAGCAGCGCTCTCATATCATTAAAATATTATAAGCAAGTCTACGGATTTTTCAAGTATTATATCTTTGTACGGGATAATATTATTCCTAAAATTGTTATGCAGATAGGTTGCTTTTACTTTGAAATTAGTTTATATGTAAAATTTAGCTCTTTTAACGACCATTAACAGAATTATCAACATTTTACGGTCATTTTAGTTGTCTTAGAAAGGTGAGACTTAGCACATAGACGGTGTTTAGCGCACAAATAAGAGGAAAAGTCTAACATTTGTGACTTATTTGTGTTATGTTCTAGTTTAGTTAAACTATTCTTAATTGACGGCCAATCTTTAAAGATTGAGAAAACATCTTTCTCACAAAGTATTAGAATATTTATTCTATAGTGTAGAATGGCTCAGTATAAGGTCACACACCTTTTGATATCTGGAACATCACCAGACTCGGTCTTATTATTATGATAAATGTTTGCTAATAGCCCACCTGAAGATGTTGCAATACAACGAAACCTAGGTCGTGGTAAAGCACTTAAAGAAAGTAGAAATAATACTACATCACGTAGTTTTATTTAATTGTAAGTAATGAATTTCTACAAAATTAACGCCAAATATATTCAATATTTATATATTCTTTTAACCTTGTTTTTAAATAACAGAAATTTAAGAGAAATATAATAATCGACTCATTAGTAGTATAGTAAAAAGTTACTTCGTTCAGTATATAAATATTAATTAAAATTGGGACTTATTATAAATATTATTCTTAATTTTCTTATAAATTGTAATTCCTCAGTTTACATTATATTATGAAAAATATGTTTCACTGTTTCACAGGTGGCACCTAAAATGGTTATGAACGCTCTGCTGAGCGAGCAGCGGACGGTCGATCCATTAAAATGACAAAGGGAAGTAAATGACCCCATCCGCCCATCAATCTGCAAGCTAACGTCAATTAATAAGTCTATTCTGCCTAAAATGCCCAGTATTAAGATGAAGCATTGAAAAATACCCAACTTTCGACACGGCCATAAGTATACTCGGTCATGGAATTTGATGGATTTGTAATGATTATCTTAAATGTTTTCATATAAAGTTCATGTAGCCAGTTTTCAAGACTGAAATTTGTAATGTTGCACTATCAATATCATATGAAAAATGGGCAAATTCTATAGCAAAACTTAAACTTTTTTACTTTTGTTATCGAATTTTCCACTTCTTAAATTTAAAAAAAAACATTTTAGCAACTTCAAGTAAGCCTGAGAGAGAAGAGCACTAAACAGTATAAAATAATACAAATATGACTATTAAGAACTTTTGCGGTACAATATCGTTTTTAAAATAAAATTGTAAAATATTGGTGTGAATTCAAAAGCTCTCCCTCCTCTCAAATACATGCACACCCATATACAGATAAGTGCTACATTTCACTCTGCACTGACTCTTAAAATATCTTGCAGTATTTTGCAAATTTATTTATGTTCGTAAACGGTCTTTGCCGCAAAATTTTGAAATTGATACTATTTGAGTATCAATTTGGAAATTTTGCGATAAAGACCGTTTTTCAAAATACTGCAAGACATTTTCCTTAAAAAGTTTAATTTTTCCATTTTTAACGCTTCTGCTACACTATATTACTCAAAATGTCATGAACTTGTGTTGAATTCAATATCTTGTCGATATCTCATAGAAATAGACGTTTGCAGCATTTAATGAACATAAATATATATATATATGTATATATATATATATATATATGAATAATATTGGACAAATAAATCACATTCCCTCTTTTGGCTTCACTGTACTCAGTGTTTCAAGTCTTTTTTTATTTTTAAATATTACATATACACTTACTATTATTACAGTTACTATATGTCGGTATGTATCTATATATACTTACCTACTTATTTATGTTATTGTTTTCTTGCTCACGTTTAAACATGTGAAACAATTTCAAGCTCGATGTGTTTATTCATCGTCAGATGAATTAACTCGTCATGACTTTACTTGTTATTGTTAGAGTTCCTGTCAGTACCTCGCGGCTCCATTATAAACATTGAATTTTATTTTGTTTATTTTTTATTTAATTTATTTACTTATCACATGTGGAGAAAATCAGATAAAAATAATAGTGAGATACGCTTCATTGTACTCAGTGTCTCAAGTCTTTTTTTATCTTTAATATTAAATATACACCTACAGTTATTACAGTTACTATATGTCTGTATGTATCTATATATACTTACCTACTTATTTATTTTATTGTTTTCTTGCTCACGTTTAAACACGTGAAACGATTTCAAGCTCAATGTGTTTATATATCGTCAGATGAATTAACTCGTCATGACTTTACTTGTTATTGTTAGAGTTCCTGTCACTATCTCGCTGCTCCATTATAAACATTGAATTTTATTTTGTTTATTTTTAATTTAATTAATTTATTTATCACATGTGAGGAAAAACAGATAAAAATCATAGAAGATACAAGGGGTCAGATTTTCAGTTATCAGGTTAACTCGTATGTTGACATTTCCACATCAAAAAAATATTCTACGTCGATAGATCTTAAAATTTATGCAATTATTAATAGAATATATTAAATACCAAACAATTGTAATATATAAATTTAAATTATAAAAGATATAATATTGAAAATAATTACAGAAATCAATAAATTGTTTCAAAATTCACGACAATCGTTATTAGTAATGGAAAAAATAATAATAATATTCAATAATAACTTTTTGAAATATGTAACATTAGACCTACTAAATTTTATTTTCGAAAATGAGAAAAATATTGAAAATTTCATATAGGTCTGAAAAAAAAATAAAAACTATAATGACATAAGGTTTTAAGAGAGTGATGGTTTTATAGAATCCGTACAATTAACTGCTCGTATTAGAGTAACGAGCTAGCGAATATGTCCAGGAAGTAAAACGCTCTATCGCAATTATCACACCGCCTATGTAGTGGTACGTGGGGGAATTCGCTATTTGATTATTAGACCCGTGACATTCAAACTCCTTCACGGTACTTGTATTGTTCATTGTTTAGAAATTTTATAGTTTAAATTCAAAATCCATAACAAAATTGTAACCGAGTTTTATAATCGAACACTGGGGATATTCAAATAAAAAATTTATCGATTAGGACAAAAAATATGAGTTAACGTACATAAAACACATAATATTACTGCAGCATTAGGCTTAGGAATTGAAATTCAGAGTTCAATTACCGAGTTTTTGCTTCAAATCCACAATACTAATTGAAAACCTGTAGGTTCTCACGTGTAACGATTCAAGCATGTTGTATCTCTATAGGCTCAAAATGGAGAAGTCAAAACCTGGAATTAAGTAGCAGAGTCTGCTTGAAATTCTAAATGCTAATTTAGAAACATTAGATTCTCAAGTCTCACAATTTAGACAATAACAGGTATGAGGAGTTGGTACCCCGAGTTAAGTGACGGAGTACCTGCTTGAGAGCCTAAATTCTAATTCAAAAACAGCAGATGAACAAGGTTTAGAGAGAAAGTACTCTTGTACCACCAGGATTGAAAAACTAGGACCTGAAGTTCAATGAAAAAGTCTCTGCTGAAGACTTAAAATACTATTTAAAAAAGCATATCCTCAAGTCTCACAGATTAGATAGCCAATACCACTGAATCATCAGGACTAAAGATTTGCAACCAGGAGATCCATACCAAATTTTCTCCTTTACACACTAATTTAAAACAGTTGATCATCAAGTTTCACGATTTAAGCAGGCAGATTCTCCACAGCGCCAAGACTGAGAAGTTGTAATCCGGAGTTCAATGATAGTCTCTGCTTGAGACCCACAATACTAATTTAACAGAAGATCAGACAGACAGAGTCTCTGTTTAAGAATCAAAATACATTTTGAAAACAGCAGATCCTCATGTAATATAATTTGGGCAAAAGTGCCCCGGGAGTAACAAGTCTGAGGCGTTGGTATTCGGAGATCGATGGCAAAGATTCTGCTTAAAATTCAGAACATTAATTTAGGAACTCCGGGATTCAATCCTGACGATGAGTTAGAACTCGGATTCCGATGACAGAATTTTTGCTTAAAAAATATTATTTCAAAAAGATCAGGTTCTCAATCTTATGATTTAGGCAGTTACTACACAAGAGTTGAAACATAAAGTTTAATGATAAATTCTTTGCTTTAGACTCACAACTTAAAAATAATAAATCCTCAAGTATCGTGATTTAAGGCGGCAGTACTTTCATAGCGTCAAGATCGAGAAGTTGAAGTTCTTCTTGAGACCCCCGACACTCATTTAAAAACAGCAGATCTCCAAGTCTTACGGTTTATGCAAGTCGTACACCTGCAGCACCAGAACTGAGGAGTCGAAACCTGGAATTCAATGGCAGAGTCTCTCTTCAAGATCAAAAACATTAATTTAAAAACAGCCCACCATCGAGTTTAAGAGTGAAAGCAGGTTGTACTTCTGTAGCATTAGAACTGAGTTGAAACCGAAAGTTCAATGAAATAGTTTTGGTTCAGACCAAAAATCCTTGAATTATTTCTATTAGTATTTGAAAACAAATTTATTATTAGTATTTGATAACAGTATATCTTCAAGTCTTGCGGGTTAGGCTGGCTGTACAGCTACGGCATCAACGTTTATGGATCAACATTTTTCATACCCATATAAATTTATTAACTTATTTACCCTGTTACTTTCTTGCTACATACAAACAAAACAAAAGCATCCTATCTCCATAAGCTTATTCCTCATCACTGAAGAGTCCATATCGACACCTTCCGACTCCATCACCGAACCCGGGTTTGGTATGGTATATATCAAGTTTTCAGGATCGAAATCTAACCAAAAAAAGAATCATCAAGATTGGTTGCGAAATGCCGGAAATATAAGGTAATATACTTAAAAAGAAAATAGTCGAATTGATAACCTCCTCCTTTCTTGAAGTTGTTCAATAAGTGAGTTTGGTGGCCTACTAATTTCCTTAAAATAAAAACAAAAAACAATATTGTTTATAAAGAAAATTGTACTTACCCACTTCTTCATTTTTAACTTCGAAAGTTTTCATCTTTCCTATCATAAATAAATAAACCGCGTGTGAAAATTTGCCACATTAAAGTTTAATATTATCCTTTTTAAACAATATTATTTTTCCGGAAGTTTTAATGAAGTATAATCTAAACTCTTTTATCAGCATAGCAAAAGGAAAAACTCCCTTGTTCTTCTTGTCGTTCTTTTTTACATTTATGTTTTTAGTTGGATATCAATACTTTTTGCAGTTTTATTATACTTAAATTTTACATCATTTAAAATTTTTTTTTTCTTTTACGTGATACTCGTCATGTTCTATATTCTTTCATGATCCTTATTTTCTTGTATGGATAAAATACCCCACATACCATCTGACATATTTTTAGCAATAAAATATGCTATAATTTAATTTTCAGTCTCTGAACACATTTCGTGGTTTTCTGATCTTCCCTTTATGCGTATCCGAAGTCCTAACTTTATGTCAATCTTCAAGATTTGAAGTCAATTTAAAGTGGTCTATGTTTATGATGAGTGCATCAGTTGTAACTCTGCTACGTCAATTTTTCGCCTACGTTACATGCCTACGTCAAGATTTTGGACCACGTTTAACAAATTTAGGATTTTAGTTAGTAGTAGGAGATGATGAATGGCGGGTACTGCCAATGAAATACAATTACAAATCTGTAGGTCAAATTGACTTGGAGTTATGGAAAGGAGTGTAAGCCAAATTGACTTGGAATCTTTCGAAACTGTCTCGACTGTCTGAACTGGTTAATACTCAAACGATCATATAGAATAATGGTTTGTGGCATGTTATTAACAAATTTTCAATAGGGAAAATTTGAGGAATCAGGAATTTTAGTCACTTTATTGGAAAGTCAAAAATAGGTAAAAGTATGTAAGTAATAGAATTTACAACTGGCACGGGTTTCATTATAATAATATAATGGTCTACTGCTTTCTTGAGTAGTAACTAGCGCAAGTGGCTACACTTTGTGCATTTTACACAGTGGTCTCCAATATTAGTTGAAGTATCAATACATGCGCCATTTTAATGGTATTTTCTTACTTAAAATACCAGGAAAAACAATTTTTTTCATTTTTAATAATTACAATGTTAACAACCAAATGGTTCTATTATATGTTTGCGATAATTTCTATATAACTAAAGATCTAAAATTTACAATTGGTGCAATTATCAAAAAGGACTGTTTTAATATTTAGTCATCAAGAATTGCAGATATTAGTATTTTTATAGGGAAATTAAATATCAAGAATAAAAATAAGTAAACACTCAATAATGGAATAAATATTGCCGAGTAATAATTTCGTAAAATGTATAATCGAACGCAATTCGTCTCAAGGTTGAAGATATACATACATACGACCATGCTCATCATAAAATCTGGGGAGAATAAATAAGGATAATACCCATGTAATACAAAACTATATTTTAATATTTCCTGGAATATGAGATAATATATTTTTGCCAAAACATCAAGGACTGAGTCAAAACTTTTTGATGATGACTGTATCAAAAAAAAAAACATTTTCAGTTTAATAAATAAATGTTTTTAGTTAGTATAATTCCTGTCATATTTAACTATTATGCTGAAATGTTAGATCACTTTATTTTCATCTAATATAATGTCTATATTTTGATATTATACATATTGAACATTTTTTAAATGAGATAAATTACTTGTCTTACAATTTTAATAGCAAAAAGAGCATTAAAAATTATATTTATATGTAATATCATCATTATATTTGCGACCACAGTTTCTTTTTTAGAACAAAACTTATAACTACAAAACTTTAAGTTATCAAAAAGTAAATAATGAAACAGTTCAATATCTTTTTTATTCTAAACTTAGGAAAGCTTTGTGATATTCTCAATAGTCAAGAGCGATTTTGACAAATTTAATAATTAAATAAATCTAACGCTATTATTCTATCCAGATACGAGAGTCGTGTTTATTCAAAGCGACTTCGCGTCCTGTTCTCATATTAAAGCTTCCAAAAGTTAAGTTCACCTGTCACAAAGATTTCCGCCGGATGTTGACTTGCTACTGAATTCATTATGTATGGAGCTTTAAATGTGAGAGCTTTTATTCAATTTCAGGGTCTAAATTGGAATATATTCAACATTTATTATTCATTACAGGAAGTGTTAAGCTTCTTTTTTGCTCTTTTATGATTCCATGTGGCGCTTTATATTAGTTTCCCTTTTATCTCCTAAACATATTAAATAGTATAGGTATTTCAAATTCAAATAGGTCTGATAGGAACGATGTTACCATTACGATGTTATTTTTATATTTAAAAAAAGATTTTATTGAACAACTAACAAACTTTAAAAATTTGATTTTAAAAAAATTTGTGAGTACCTATAATCTATGTCAATATAATAAAATAAAATCCATTGGTCGTGGTAGTTGTAGCAAAATATAAGAATGGTAATAAATGTACTTCGAACTTCAGCAGCCGTGGTCTAGTTTACTAGGATCTCTGTATTTACAAGTTTTTGAATCATAAGTAATTTTCCAAATTTTCCAGTGAATAATTCTTCGTTAAATAAATAATTGAAAATAATAATACTCAAGCCTCTACAGCATGATTTGAAGAGGTCCTGTACCCAACTTCTAACTTCATGCTGACTATATGACCGCAAGTGTGAGTTCGATACTTGATTTTGTCTTGAAGCTTTGTGTTGAAGAATTTTTGTTTGAAGCTGCAAAACAAAAATGACACCACAAAATTAAATTTATATCATCCAGTTAGTGTCATGTAGGTGGATGTAGGATGCATTCAATACAAATAACAGGGATTGGTCTCGAGAAGTGCCAAAAATTATGGTGCAATCTTTCTAAGCAATTTGTCTTCCACTTTAAACAATGAAACGTGGAATTTTCTGGACCTTAAATTATCGAGTTAATTTAGGTAAATTTAGTACGCTTTTTAATTAAACGAATTTAATTATTTCTAATTTATAGTTCCGTGATGTACACGTAAATAACTTCTTACAAAGAAAAATAAATTAAACTACAGTCGTGTGTAGTCATAAAATGTGAATGAAATTTCCAATAGATTGTGAGCTGGGCTCGAGACGATTATGAAAACTGACGCTTATGAGAACTGAGCGAAGGAAGGGCGAACGATCTGTCAAAGTGACAAAGTGAACTAAAGGGCCGCCCATCAATCCGAGAGCAAACGTCAATTAATAAACCTATTTTGTGTAACGTGCCAAGTTTGATAACGGTTTGAAAAATATTGAGAGTGATGATTTTAGTTAAAATACATTTAATATCCCCCTCCGTTGTAACGGATGGATTATATTAACCCTACAGAACATCGGTTATTTAGATAGAGATTTGCTATGAGCTTGTGGGTTTGTCATTGCGATATTTATAGGCAAAAATTATATCCATAACTTGTGATTATTTACATAAAAATTATTAAAATTTAAGAAGACTATGAATATAACTGACCACTATCTACATTTAGCGTTTATGAAAATGTAACTAGAATAAATTTGAACAAGCGCAGTTAGCCCCTAATACTCTACACAATGTGATTATCTATTTAATGACTTCGTCTGAGAATTGATTTCGTAATATAAAAACGGTAATTCATAATTTAAACATTTTTTTACAGGCGTCACTTAAAATAAAGTTTTGATTTAAAATAAAGGACATGGTAACATATTTTCGACATATTACTTTGTGCAGCCAATTTTGTCATAGAAATATTATAATATTTTAAATTTATTTTAAAAAAATATAAAAAAAACTAAAATCTAGAGTTTAACTTAACCATGTTTAAACTAGAAATAATGAGAGTGATTTAAAAATAACGAGAAAGAAAGAATAAAAAAAGTTCTAATTTGTGAAATTACGCCGGCTTCATGCCAAAGTGATGAAAATATAAATCTTTATTCCTTATCTTCCCTTGACAGGGCAAATTACATCCACAGTGCTCTATCATTAAGGAATGATTCTGAGTATCACGTTCACTTCACTAGAAATTCTATGGACGCTTCCTATTTCTGCCAGTACAGTTCGCGACAGGTCTCTTTCGGACCACTACCCTTCCTCTTTCTTCGAAGTTTTCAATCTAAATATTTTTGGTAATAAAGATGATTCAAATCATATGAACGTTTTCTACTTCCACCACACTCCGTACAGTTCGCGACCGGTCACTTTCGGACCACTACGCTTCCTCTTTTTTTGAAGTTTTCAATCTAAATATTTTTGGTAAACTCCATACAGTTCGCGACCAGTCTCTTTCGGACCACCACGCTTCCTCTTTTTTTGAAGTTTTCAATCTAAATATTTTTGGTAATAAAGATGATTCAAATCATATGAACGTTTTCTACTTCCACCACACTCCGTACAGTTCGCGACAGGTCTCTTTCGGACCACTACGCTTCCTCTTTTTTTGAAGTTTTCAATCTAAATATTTTTGGTAATAAAGATGATTCAAATCATATGAACGTTTTCTACTTCCACCACACTCCGTACAGTTCGCGACCGGTCTCTTTCGGACCACTACGCTTCCTCTTTCTTCGAAGTTTTCAATCTAAATATTTTTGGTAATAAAGATGATTCAAATCATATGAACGTTTTCTACTTCCACCACACTCCGTACAGTTCGCGACAGGTCTCTTTCGGACCACTACCTTTCCTCTTACTTTGAAGTTTTCAATCTAAATATTTTTGGTAATAAAGATGATTCAAATCATATGAACGTTTTCTACTTCCACCACACTCCGTACAGTTCGCGACAGGTCTCTTTCGGACCACTACCTTTCCTCTTACTTTGAAGTTTTCAATCTAAATATTTTTGGTAATAAAGATGATTCAAATCATATGAACGTTTTCTACTTCCACCACACTCCGTACAGTTCGCGACAGGTCTCTTTCGGACCACTACACTTCCTCTTTCTTTGAAGTTTCCGATCTAAATATTTTTAGTAATAAATATGAGTTTCATAGTAAATATATTCCATCAAGTTAGTTACAATTGCGGCATTTAATTTAATGATTGACTAAAATGAGCAGACACAATTCTAACAGGACTTCGTTAGATAACTAATCTATCAAAAATATTCGATGAACTTGTCTAAGGCGCTGTTTGGATTTTGGATCGAAATATTTTAAATTTGATTTTCCACGCCATTTTGGTAATAAATATGGGTTCCATAGCAAATATATTCCATCAAACATATTCTATCAATAGTAAAAATAATAAACGTTTTAATAATAATGAAAATTTTCATTGCTGCAAATTATATTCGTGGTAAATTTTCACTAACAATATTGTAAAAAATTCCCAATATTTGTATAAGTAAATTTATACATTGCCAAATTTGTCTGAAAAAACTTTTCTCTCATTTTCCTAATACTATGAGAGCGAAGTCGCGAAGCAAAAGCTGGAAATCACAGTTGTGGCATTAGAGAACTGATGAAGAATAATTAAGAAGTAGGCACAAAGTGTTGAAAACGTATTTCTTACAAATTTACTAACCTTTATTAGAGAACACACATAAATACTTCACATTTCCACACCCTCTGCAGATAGATGTTGCAGCAAGTGGTTATTGCTAATCATGAGATTGGTAATTGCCGAGGTAAAAGTATTCAATTTTACAGTTTTACGAAAGAGAAAAAATTCACGGATCTCTTAATGTTTCAGCTTAATGAATTTTTAATAATATTTTGATTATTTCTAACTATTATCCTGTATATTTTAATAGAGGTCCGTTATATAAAAATCTTTTTAACGTCAAACGTAACATGAATATTGAGTAAGTTTGATATGTCAATCCATATAAATTTAGTTCATCCTCGCGAGTTGTAAAATCACTGATTTATATATATTCTCGTCCACACCGATGCAATTATTAAATTTGTTTGCAGGTAATGTTAAACTAGATATTATGAGATATGCTTCTCCGATGTCTGTCAATGTAATAGCTGACCAGGTCGCTCTATAAAGAAATATATGTACCATTGGAAATTGCAAAAAATTCTTTGTTTTCAATAGTCATGAAAAAGTTTGAAAATAAAATTATCATGCAAATCGAGCAGCAACTGCTCAATAGAATGCGGTATGTAAATAAATTCCTTTAAGTACTATTAAATATGTTACCCCGAAACTTTTATATCTATCCACTCGTATATCGTATATATTCTATAATCGAATTCTACAATTTCTTCTTTTGATATAAGTATACTCGTATATTTCTTCATTTCAAATAAGTATACACGTATATCGTATATCTTCTATAATCGAATTCTCCAATTTATTCTTTTCATATAAGTATACTCGTATATTTCTTCTTTTCAAGTAATTATGCACGTATATCGTTTATCTTCTGTAATCGAATTCTGCGATTTCTTCTTTTCATGTAAGTATACTCGTATATTTCTTTTTTTCAAATAAGTATACACGTATATCGTATATCTTCTATAATTGAATTCTACAATTTCTTGTTTTTAAGTAAGTACATCGTCGCCATGGTATGTTGGGTTGATCACAAGGCATACGGACTTTCACGATACGGAGCACCGCGAGGACCCGTGTTCGATTCTCGGCCGTTCGTCGAACGGGACTGGACTGGTGTTATGGTTGACTGTAAGTTATTCTTCTCGTAGCAATAAGTCCGCCATATGTTTCGATATGTATCTAACATTAAAGTAGGTAAATAAATAAACAAGTATAATCTGTATCAATTTTAGAATAGACGCGAAACAAAATTTGGAATAATCTCCGTAAAATATTTTGATAATTCCAAAATTGTACACCTGGATCACTGTTTAAAAATTGTTTTTTTCAAATAATACTATTTGTAGACGTGTAAAGTAACTAAAAACTCTTCAGCTTCTTAACTTCGTTTAGACGTGTTTTACTTATATATACCTCTACAATAAAATTCAAAGTGCGCACGGTGGAAGATACTTCTTGAAAAGTAGAAAGTTCCTTCCATAAAATACCTAAAAAAATTAATAAATCATGTTGAATTTTAGATAAGTTTTCTCATTACAAAATCCTTTAATTTTGAAAAGAAAATTAAATTGCTTAATTTGTCCAATTTTGAAATTCGCACTTATATAGTTATTATATTATTGCTGTTTATTTCCAGTTTGATGTACTCAAATAAAAAAAAACTGTGACAAAGTTTAAGATGGTTTTTTTAAATGACACAAAACTGTTACAGGTATAGAATTTGTAATGTGAAATAACGTGAAATCCGCCTTATGTCTTATGATATTTTATTATTTGAGATAATTAGGAAATTTACATAAAATAGAGTCAATATAACTTCAAGCTACAAACGATGCTAAAGCTTATGACGAAGTTCATATAATGCGATCAACCATATTAAATTAATCTCATAAAATCCATTAGCCAAATTTTCTTTCATTCTAAAGCAAATTTCAAACATTTTACAACGTGAGTTCCTTCATGTGTTTTGATTAAAGTCAATCATTTATGTAATTTTAACATTTTTTAAATAATTATTTAGACCTTAGAATATTTACTCTCGATTAAATGAAACTACGTGATATAGTATTATTTCTACTTTCTTTAATTTCTTTACCACTGGTAAAGAAATTAAAGTAAGTAGAAATAATACCACATCACGTAGTTTCATTTAATTGTGAATAATAAATTTCTACAAAATTAACGGCGAATATATTCATTATTTACTCTGTTTAAAAGGTTGATGTTGAAATCCTTCCCAGTTAACCTTGATTCTGGTCGTACATGTTTTTAAATATTTTATAACTTTTAAGGAATTTAAACCTACAGCTCTAACATCTGATTTAATTTTCGTTAAAAGTACTATTTGTATTTTTACATTTCAGATAAATCACGAAACAAAAATTTATTAACCAAATGTTTTATATGCCAGACAAAACTATACCATATAATGTGACAGTAACACATAATTTTTAAAGGCATTATTAATTTTTCGAGGTTTTTCTGGATTAATTTTTTTAATATCCTGTAGTGTGACAGCGATTTGTATAATATGATGGTAAAAGTAATTTATAAAATTAATATGAAAATTAAATCATTCCATACTCGAATTTTTACATTCACAAGCTTTCATTTAATACTAAGTGCCAGGAAAAGAAAGAAAACCTTAAATGTAACTTACAATGGATTATTAGATTTGTAAATTTTTTTTTTAATTTGGTACCGACTCCAAAAAAGGTAATAATTGTTTATACGCACTTAAAGGGATTCGATGTCAAATATTAATACAGTCTCATGTGTTATTATTTATTACTGCAGTTATGGGATATAACTAACTTGATTTCACTTTTCTGAGCTTGAAAAAAGTAAATTTTCTTTTTTTAAAACTTTATATTATTTTACGTCTGCAATTGATACTCTATATTAAATTTTACAAACTATAGTTTTATAAGTAAAATGGTCCCTCTCGGGAAAAACGTCTGTAACACACGGGCTAGTGGACATGTACTAAACCGTGACTTCCGTGACCACAGGCTGTGCAACCAGTCTGAAACGTCGGGACATGGTGAGTACTTAGTTTATAATATCTAGGTTTACTCATTAAATAGATAATTACCGCGAAAAAACCCGATTCAAATCAAATAAAATATGTGTTCGAATCGCGAAAGTTTAAAAAAGTCTATGTACTAAACCGATTTCATAAATGTTCAATTTTTTTCCCAATTTTACGAAAAGAGTAATAACGCAAAAGTGATAAAAACAATTCGATACAAACTACTGTCACAAATAGTTTAATGTTAAATATCGTCTTATTATCCTTGATGTTGAGGAATTACTAATAAGAGTTTTTCTCTCCAGAAAACCTTTTATTAGGAATCTGTTAGCTACGATAACGGCGATTTTGTTAATAGCGGTTTCGCGAAGATGATCTCGGGATATTTTTCTTAACGTTATCAATTCCAGCACATTACTGAACACAGGTATATTGACTGATGTTATTCCTAGCGTAATAGTAGACCATTTCTTTTGTTCTATCGTTTCAGTTCTAATATTTATCTGGAACGAGCTCTGTGAAATATTGAAACCATTAATCATAATTTCGATAATGTTCAGCTGTTGAGAGGTTAAAGTTTTCATGTATTTAATTAGGTAAGTAATTTTGAAAATTCATAAATATTTATGGACCTATATTTAGTTCATTGTAATAATAATCTCAAAGTATTCATTGTACTGTATATTTACCGTAAAACGGTTCACTTTTTATTACATTAGAAAATACTTTGATTTTAATTCATCATATTTTCGAAAATAAATAAAAAAAACCATGTGAAGTACGAGTGGATTTCGCACTACGAGAATTTCGTATATATTCAGGCATTTATAAATATTTAATGATTCATAATATTCTTCTTAAACTATTTACAAAATTTTAGAAAGAAAAAGAAATTTTTTATGTGATATATATATACAAGTTAACGATTTTTAAAATTTTCCAATACTTATGTTACAAGGTCTTGCTTTTTCTCAAATTTGATGATTCTAGATTAACGGGAAGTACCTTATAGGTTTTGATTTATTTGCAAGTATCAAAATATGCAGCATAAATGGCTAGAAGAAAAAATATTGCCTGCTATATCTTTCACAGGCGCATTTAGAAATATTTTTTATGTGATATAGCTACAATTAACGATTTTTGTATATTTCCCTTTACTTATACTGTGAGATCTTGCATTTTACTACAACTCATAATTCTGGGTGAATGGAAAGTAGCATTTTGATGTACTTGCTAGTGTTCAAAAATGTGGCGTAAACGACCGTATTTTTGAAATTTTTATTATTGCATTGACTTACAAGCTTGATTTTTGTTACTGTTTCAAGGCTGTAAAAAAAATAAAAAAAATATTTCAAGTTAATTGTATAATAATATAATAACTTGATACCTCTACGCTTTCCCGAGAAAAAGGCTCTTGTTATACGGACAGATATTAATTATGTTTTTGCGACGAGTGTTTTGAGACGAAAAACAAAATAATCCTCTAATGTTCCTTATTTTCTTTTGAGGTAGGAACCCCTAACAATTAACAAATTAATAAAAATATATAAAAAAAGACATAATTACATAGATAGTATAGTCTCACTTATATTAAAAGGGCGTGGGGTATTAGGTGAGTAAACGAATCAATATAATCAATATAGAATACTCACACACATAACTAAATGAATCATTTGAAGTCTTATTGATTAATTTCATGCTTTGATTTAACAACATTTCGGCGTAACAAATAATGGATGGATGGCTTGTGACTTGAATAGTATTGTTACAACGAATCATTGACTTGCTTGGTATTAAGGTTAGTGAAATGATTCTTTACTATTTGGTACGCATTGTTTAATCGTATTAGGTGCATCCTTTTCTATTTCATATATAATCACACACAGAGAGTGAACAGTATCTGTTTCAGCATAGTTCTAATGATGCATTATCAAGATTACCCATGATTAATATTTAAATTAAAGTTTCAACTCTGTGTTTTGTAACTGAGGAATATAACAGTTAAGAAAATAAAAAAAAATGAAAGAGATTTAATAGCGGTAGAGTTTTATGTTGAAATTTGAGGAAAATATGGCCAGTGTGTATTATTCATTCATTGTTTCTACATTTCACGTCATTTCACATTTTTTTTATTACGACAATTAAATTAAACCGGCGAATAAATTTCCTTGGATATTTTCGGGCCGTGTTTTAAAATTCTTTTATGAACGATTGAATATTATTGAATACATATTCATTTATAAATCTTCAAATGCTCATAGATGTTAGGTTTTAATTCACGGGGAAATTAAGATTAGTATTGTTCAAATAAATTATAATCGCAAAAACATAATTCACATTTTAATATATCACTGAAAATTAGAAATGAATAATTAATTAGAGATAAAAATATAAGTCCATATATACCTAGCAAGTATATCAGCCCCCTCCTTTTCTATTTCCAATCTATCTAATCTAAATATATTATTTCTAAAAGGTGTTTTTTGGTTGAGCGGCTCGATCTTTTTAACTACTGCACCAAAAAAAATAAAAAAAATACCCACTTAAAGCTTATGTTTTCTACTTTGGGCGAAAAATATAAAAAAATTCGAAAAAAATATTTTTGTTAATAAAAAAATTAATTTTTATAACAATTGGCATGAGCGCCATCTGTGGGCGACACATCAAATATCTTAGCCAAATTGTATACTTGGAACATGCTAGATGGCGATATAGTGCGAAGATTTGGCACGGGTCAGCTAGTATTTCATTATTAGGAATACTAATCTTCGAATGATGCAACTGAATGATTGTGATATTTGTCGCATTATTTAGTAATATTACATGCTGATTATACGGAGATAGCATTAAAATAAATGAATATTATTCAGAGTTTCGAATGAAATCTGAAACAAAATACCAGCCTCTGGAATAAATTTATAAATTTTTAGTTTGAATTCCTTGTCGAGAAATTTAATAGACTATTCTCATGGAATTTGTGGAAAATACAAACGCATTTATAATAGAAACATATATTCCAATTGAATTAAATTGTGTATCTAATTAAATAAAGATATATTTTGTAGGCGGTTTAGCAACCTTACATCTAGACCTAATGCCCACATATAAAGACAAAGACAAATATAAAATATAACCAAGAGTATACTTTGTTCATCAATTTACATCCAAGGGAATTGTGATTTAATTTTTTCTATCATATCTAAAATCGTCTTATGATAATCTCATCTTTTAAAGTTCCGTTACTCAAATTGAAAATTGAAAGTTTTATGGGATAACTTTGTTTTCCGTCCGTCCGTGTGTCTGTCAACGCACTTTTTCTCAGAAACGGATTAAGATTTCAAGTTGATAGTAATGTCGAGGTCCACCTTATATTTCTGTAAAAATTACGCAATAAAGATATATCTGCCTTTAAAGTATATTTCTTTTTATTTATACCACCATTGAAATGTAAAGAGTATTTCCAGCATAACGGTAAGTCTTATAGTACAAGTAAAGGAATAATCCAAAAACCATTCATTTTTAATCCTATGTGGAATTTTATATTATTTTCAAATATGCGCATCGAAACTTATACAAAATATATATACGTTTTTAAAAATTTGTAAATGGCTTAACAGAAATATTACGTATAATACAAATATGTATGTATAAAATGCCAAAGTGTGTATGAAACACTGGTAGTGTAAGTTCTAATTGTGCTTGACAGGTTTTTCCATATTAATTAGTTCAAGTTATTTCCTAAAGTTTTTTTTATTAATAATACGTGTAGATGTAGTATATCGCACATTTAATTTCCGAATATAATCCCTCTTAGCCAGTCGGTCTTTTTCAGTGTTACTTTCATACATCAAAACTATGGTAATGTTTAACTGTAATTAATGATATGGAATGTAAATATATACTTTTACATTTATAACTTACTTCCCTTATTTGGTATATAAGGAGTATAAGTTATAACTGGAAAATTGAAGTGTGAAAAACCGATTTATATAGAATTTTTATATATACCGTTGGTGCAGTGAACAATGCAAATTATTTCATCTCGTATACTAATTTATAAAATATGGAACTAAATTATTTAAGGGAAATATTAATTTACTTACTAAATTGTTTAAAATTAACTTGCATTTAATTGGGGTATTATCACCGTTAATATGAATAGTTTGCACAAGCATATTCTTCCATTAATAAAGTCCTCAAGAAATGGCTAGTGATATCAAGTCGACACAAAATTTAGCTTATTTGTTGAATTTTTAATTTCTTTTCAATTTTAATTTTCTAATAGAATATAAGCACCGTAGTCAAAATAAATAAGATTTTTGAATCAATATTCCGTCGTCACAGTAAATTATCCGGGCAGTCGGTCCCAGTCAAATATCTTGGCAGTGTCACTCGCCAGGATACTTGACAGGAGGACTAAGATGTACGAGGCCATTTCCTTCAAGATCAGACTTTCTTGTGTGCTTACTGAAGTTATGTGAGGCGGGTTCTGTATTAGTTTGCGGGATAGAATCACGCATTGCCTTTCACGCTATTACATGGAATACTTACGCGGACCTTGAATATCCCTGCATACTTGTATGATATGCAGGGATCTTCAAGGTTGTTGGGCCTTGAGGCAACTATGGTGGTGGACTAGGAGTAGCTATTATGTAATACAGGGCGCTCAGCGACTTTATATATTATGTGTTCTATTAAAGGTCACATAATAGAGTGTAATTAAAAAAATAAAGAACTAAATATTTTATAAACATCTCTAACAGATACTCAAAATATTTTCTCAAAGATTCATGATGAATCAGATTGAAAATAAATTAATATATTTCATTCGTTTTATTGGCACCGGGCTCGACCTCGTCTGATAGCCAGGGCTCGTGGCAGCCAGGAGAGCGCCCATCGGAGGTAATCGCTCTCTTGAATTAATTATCCTCATCAATCTTGAAGACGCGTCTGTCAATATCTCACCTCGTTCTGCCAGAGGTGGAAGGCAGTTTTCTATTGTGCTAACACATTTAAATAAAATTCCATTTGATGATGAAATTATATATATATATATATATATATATATATATAATTTCATTTATTGGTACCTAGTCTTGTCTGATTATCAAGGTAATCGTATCTGAAAGTACTTTATATAAATTGACTATCAGACTTTAACACAGATTCTTCGATTTGATTCTGATGCGATCATATGATTATTATTTAAAATACAATGTATTGAAACACGTGTTAAGTAAATAAGATGTTATTAACTTATTTTGAATCTCAAAATAATGGGCGGAATAGAGACATAACCATTTCGACTGGAGACTCCGTTGATAAAAGATTATATGGACACATCGTTGGTAGCTCAGCGGGGAGGTTAAGTTAGTGGGGAATGGAAAAAATAAATTTCTGTTTACCCACTCGATCATTATTTTTACGCTTGTATGAATAAAACAAATAAGTGACACAGTAATTGATTGTATTTCTAAATATTTGAATCTCATATAGTGATAAAACATATTACTTTTGCAGCCCACCGTGAAAGTTGCTTTGGCTAATCCACTAGAGTCGGGCCGTAACTCCATAATGGACGACAATTTTAATTGCTCTATTCTTTTAGACGTTCACTGCACCGACTGTTTGACATTTACCTAAAGCGCAATAATTTTTTGGAATCTCAATCGTAATATACCGATAAAATCGATACTCTGATGATGTAAATAATCGATACTCTGAAACAGTTGACATTTCCTGTTTACGGCAAAATAGAAGTATATGTTTCAGAATGAAATATGTCTAATTTATGTTTGTAAATTTACACGGTTTTGCTTAATAAGATTTGCATTGCTTTTCATATTTATATATCTTCCAATTTTTATCCTTTCATATCTTTCCTAATATTTCCCCTCATAAATATTAATAAATATTAATAAGACATATCACATATTTTTTAAACTTCGTACTTTATAAATGCTTTATGATATTAAAAACTTACAGTAAAGAGGGAATAAACAAGTAAACATGAACAGGGAAAAATATCGAATGATAACTTCATTTTCTGTAATTTATTGAGATAAACTAATATTTTATTTATTTATTATTCGCACACGAAAAGAATGTTACAAATTTTACAATTTATTTCGAGAAAACATAATTGATGGACAAATAGGTGTTATCATTATATTATAGTTTTACTCAAATACATTTTAATTAATTAAAATAAATTTAATAAATATTTAACAGTAGAGTTAGTCCATACAATTTATAGTCAAATTTGGGTTAATTATAGTGAAATAAGTCAATAATCAACAAAAGACTTACTCAACAAAACATAGAGTCAAATAAATTTGGAACAATACAATTTTATTTAATAAACTGAGTTAGATTAAATCGTATATATATGTTGATTCTATGCTATACATACGTTACAAAAATGTAATTGCAATAATCGTTAACAATCTTAACCGTTTGACTGCAGTAAGGACAGTCAGATATAAATTTAAAAAATCTTGAGTATAAGTTGAACTCATATTACGATGTTTGTATATACGCTTAGGCTTCATAAACAATTAAGAATGCATAAATATTCCGATTAAATTGCTTATAAATATCAATATTATGATTCATCTTATTAATATATTCGGCAGCACCTCTCTCATAGGCGTTCTCAAAAAGAATGAGATTTATAGTCATTGGCATAGTTTTCCGGTAAGGGTTAGGTAAAATTCGAGTAATGCTGCTTTACCAGAATTTCGATATTTGCCGTTTAGGACATGGAGGAGGACCTTTATAAGCCACCCTTTAATTTATGTACATTGTAAATGAAGTTTCATAAAATTGAGTTCTTTTTTTCCTTCTCTTTAATTCTTTTATAAATATTTTTGAGGATGAATTACTAAGATAAATGCGTATTAATAAGCTTCATTAAAGTCTTTGTATCAAAACCTGCATTTTGGAAGAATAAATTTTAGGTATTTTTAATATTATCTCTAGAAATAATACAGATAAAATTAGATAAATATGGTTTCACAATTTTTTAAGTAATTTTTTTCTATTGGTTCCCCGTAAGATACCGCACACGACATGCGTTAATAAAAATTGATACTAAGATGAAACATCCCTCCACTATTTCTACATGAATATTTTTAAGTGTTAATTATGTTCTTTGCAAATTCACATGTGTTATTACTTTACTTTTCAAGTTTATTCGTCAAATGGTTACATAAGAAATGCGCCTATGAGATATGGCTAGATGGAAGGATAAGTGAGTGATCTTATGGAGCTTTCGGTTTTCGTTTTGAGATACGGAATCCTAAATAGGATAAAGGGCTGATCAGTAAAAATAAAATTGAAAAACAGAATATTATTTTATGTTAATTAGGAGTATATTTGCAATTAGATGGAGATATTTTAGATAATTTGTTGAAAAGTTATATAATAATTATAAAGCTTTATCAGTGGCGGTCAATTAAGTGATAAGTGTTACTAGAAGTTTAAGATAATTACTGTTCTGTGGTTAATGTGAAAGTGTCTTTCTGCTTTCCGCGTACTTGTCGTATGTCTGTCGATCTGTAATATTCCAAGACTTGTTTTTCTAAACATGATGATGTGCACCTTTAGCATGCTGTCTGCTTATCAGATAGCTATCTCGTATGCGCTGGACTGCGCCAATTATCGTTCTGGCATTACGCGGTGCCCGCTGTTCCCCATATTGCCTTCGATAGACAGCTAATGTTCTTGACTCATTTCTATCATGTTCACCATACAGTAACATTATTTGCGTGTACAAAATAGTAACACAATAATTTTAAAAACTTATCCACATAACACGACTGAACACAAAGGGATTTCACAAGCGACTAAATTTAAGTTAATAATTGACCTCGCCCACGAATATACGTAACGAAATATGTAAGGATTCGTGCAGACAGTTTTTCTTCAAATTTTTATCATCCTATAAATTCTAAATTCCTTGAGATAACAAATTTTGGTTTTCACGAAACGGTGTCACAGTGTAACGGTGAAACGGTATCACGAATTTGGTCTACATACAATGGGAGATTGATTGGTATTCGTTTTCACACAGGGGTCGCTTAGATGGTGTATATATGTATGTATATATATATATATATATATATATATATATATATCCATGGTTATATATTATTGTTTGGCGTATAAGGTATAGAAAATCTAAAATAAATTGAAATATCTGGCTCTAAAGATTTGGCATTGTATAAAGATATAGAGCCATATTAAACCAGCTTTTTTTCTTAAAGCCTTGTCGAACGAGCCAACAAGAATAGAGAACAAATCTTTTTTATTCCACGAGTGGGTTTATATACAAGCGTTGTTATAAATCTAAAATTATTTTATGTCTATCAACAATTTCTGAAACTCGATTAAAAGGAGCATTATTTCGTCAAAGCGAGATAACTCAATATAAAATGCCATCTTTATACTGACTTGCTTTTCTTTTTGAGATCGATACTTTTCATTAATTTTTCGTTCACATTACGATTTCTGATTTTCTTAAGATGTCGCATCTTCAATATGTATAAATTAACTTTTAGTCTACGATTTATCTAGAGTTTAATATTTTGTCAAAAACAAAACTGATATACTTTTTATAACTAATTATTTAACGTATGTTTTTTCTTGTAATAAAAGGAAGGAAAAAAGTTTAAAAAATTGAATAGTCACTTCTTATTCATAATTATTTGATAAGTTACAGCCATAATAAATATTACTAAAAAGTCATGTTGACATTCTTGAATCAACGGCTAATCATATTGGCGTTATTAGAATGGTTTTCAGGGTTTAATTTTCATAAAGTATTACGATTTGTTCTAAATATATTGTTGTAAATATATTGCTGTAATTTTACGATGATTAATTTGGGTTTTTTTATCCATTACAAATCTTCAAGGCGATAATATGGGAAAGAACCGTGATATTTTATAATTATCAAAAACTTTTTACGTTCAGATTGATGAGAAGAAGACTGTTTTCTGAACAAATGTCGTACACATACTAATATTATAATAAATAATGTTAAAGTGAATTTGTCAGTTTGTCTATTACGTTTTCTTGTCTAAACATCCAAAAATAATTTTAATAAAATTTGATAGAAAGATTATTTGATATAGAAAGAAAAACTTATTATATATGGTGTTAGCAAAAATGTAATATGGTGAATGTTCCAAATCGATGGCTTACTTTTTCTTTATTCGGAAACTATCTGTATAACACTGAATTGCAATTCGTAAAATAAAAATTTTTACAATTTTATTTTCACTTTTTTTACTGGTAATTTCATAGCTGTTACATGAATGAAGTATAAAAAGGTATTGTTGCTGTATGAAGAAACTTAAGTGTCAAACAAAAATTGATGTCAATAATCGCCTGAACCTCTTTTTGACTACTTACGTGTCGATGTTGAAAGTAGTTCTTCATAAAAATAATTTTATCGCACTCTAACCTATTCCATACAACCAAAGCCATGGGAAAATCAATGCGAGTATCAAACAAAATAAATGTTCGCACATTTTTGACATAATAATTTAAATAACATTATACCATTTCGAACCGGATAATGTCTGTTCCTATTGCTTCCAAGTTGTATATCGAAATGTCAAGGTTTCATTTATGGCACATACACGTGTTAAATACAAATATCAAATCTCTATTAAGAGGTCTGATTTAATGTTATCTAAATATGCCTATTTACAATCAGATATTTTTAAAAAGTATTAGCGGATATTTAGAAATGAAATAATATCCATTCATAATTTTCTTTCATATATTTGTTGTGAGTAATGACTTATAATAATTGAAATTATGTATAATAATGAGCAATGACTTATAATAATTGAAATTATATATAATAATGAGCAATGACTTATAATAATTTAAATTATAAATAATAATGAGCAATGACTTATAATAATTGAAATTATAAATAAATCTAAAAAAAAGTACCGTAGATAGAACGGTCTTCTATTGATATTTGTTCGACACAACCGGTTCGCCGTGATTATATGACCCAATGTAATTAAAGTTACTGTAACTGCGTTAGTATTATAATATACTCCAATCCAATATTTGGAACGTGCAGTAATTAAAATATGCAAGCAGGATAATTAAATTATTCGTAAACATGCTAATTTATGTTACTAGTGATAAAAAAAAATTGTGTAAAAAGTTCAATATCAACAACTTTATTCCGCCATTAAAAAATATGAAACAATAGGAACATACGTCATATTTGTTTTTTTCGGGTAATATAAAAGAAACCACTGCGTCAACATACAAATCTAAAAAACGTTAGTCTATAGAATCAGTTACATATTTGTGTATTTTAAGGAAGTTATGCAAATTAATTCTGGAGTTAGGTTTATATTTATTATACTAGAGGGCTTAAAAGGCACAGAGCACGTGTTTGTCTTAATCGTCATGTGAAGGAATTAAACATATTTATTTAATATTTTGTATTCCCATTATGTTGCATAATTCGCAACTTCAGTTACGAAAGGTAGAATTTATTTTAGACCACAAAAGGACGCTATCTTGTTTGTGTATTAGAAAGAAATACGAAAGGACGCTATCTTGCTTGTGTATTAGAAAGAAATACGAAACGACGCTATCTTGCTTGTATATTCAAAAGAAACACGAAAGGACGCTATCTTGCTTGTGTTATTAAAAAGAAACACAAAAGGACGCTATCTTGCTTGCGTATTAGAAAAAACACGAAAGGACGCTATCTTGCTTGTGCATTAGAAATAAATACGAAAGGATGCGCTATCTTGCTTGTGTATTAGAAAGAAATACGAAAGAACGCTATTTTGCTTGTGTATTAGAAAGAAATACGAAAGGACGCTATCTTGCTTGTATATTAGAAATAAATACGAAAGGACGCTATCTTGCTTGTGTATTAGAAAGAAATACGAAAGAACGCTGTTTTGCTTGTGTATTGAAAAGAAATACGAAAGGACGCTATCTTGCTTGTATATTAATGATATATTCGGTTTACGAAATAAAACCATACCAGAAAGAAGATGTTAAAAAGTATTTAAAATAAAAAAAAAACAAAGCACTACAAAGTTTAAGTGCATTATGACTTTAAATACAAATTTGACAGCTATTATTTCATATGAAATGAGTTTCTTACTATGTATATACAATAATAAAATGCTAAATCGTGCTGTTCTACATTACTTACTGATTTAATTTTAAATACTAAACGTTTTTTAAAAAAACTCTTTTATTTAGAAGAAACTAAACTCTTGAGGTAATTGAAATGTTTAAGGATAAAAAAAGTTATATATATATACATATATATGAATATTTTTGCGTTGTCTCAACATTATCTATATATATATAATAAAATTGTAACAGAGTAAATTCTGCACATTGAAAATATTAAAAAAAGGGATTGATTTAGCCTATAGAAAAACTTTTTTGAATTTACGTCTGTTTGTATATTAATTTGAGTGGGTATTACGCAAAATCTACTTCACCGATTTTGTTGAAATTTGGTGTGGTAACAGTATATATCCGAGAGCAACAAATAAAAGAAAAACAATTTCTTTTTTTTTATTAAAAGCGAACGAAGTTGTAGGCACAGCTAGTTAATATATAAAGAAGAATTTAAGTTATGTAGCAACCAAGAGCACAAATGAACCGAAACAAACTCTGCTTACTTTAATGACGGGCATGTCAACAGGTAACAGCAAAGGAGATGTTTCTATATATCGCTTGTTCTCACCGCCAAAGGCATGTTTCATATTTTGTCATGGTTTTATTTCCAAGCATACAAATCATAATACCATATTAAAATGTCTTATTATTATCACGACATAAGGTACTCCATCATCATAGAATCAAGAATCTAAAAAAATGACGTAAATCTTTCATGCTTTATCATAATTTTTAAGGTAAAAATTTTACGTCTAAGTCTACCGGATTAAAAATATTAAATATTTTAACTTGAACTTTTAGACGAACCGTTATAATTGTCTCAACAATTCACATGTACCAATTTTATACGACAGCACTTTTTATTTCAATATTCTTAAGGAGTATGTGGTAAGGAACTTACTTCGATTTTAACCTGTGTCTAGAGATCACTAACATATCTGTGTGACTTTCACCGGTAAGATAAACCATTAAAGTCTGCACAGGTTTCATCCCTGCCATTCTTGTTTTTTCCGAGAAAAACTTCAGTGTTTTATTTATAAGTGTTCTGTATAAATTAACTAAAAACCAACTTTAACTTTGGAGAGATTTCTTTGCGTGCATTGCGTAAATCTGCCCGGAATCATGTTTGTACGCCTCAAATAAATCTGGGATAATATATATTTATCTGCTGAGGTTAGCTATCGCAAAAGAAATCTTAAAAATAAACGTGATTTAATACGTCAACTTACGAGAGTTTCAAACGGCTCCAGTTCCTATAAAATTACATTTCTCAATGACCATCAACAGAACACAAAGTCAAACGATAAACGTTATTTGTTGGTTTTGACCTGATATTCAATGTTTTTTGCATAGCTACTTGTTTATGGCCTTGTTATATCTTTATTATATTATAGTCTATTGCCTTGTAATATCTAAATACAATCAATTCATTCTGGTAGTCGGAAGAACCACCTGAGGTGATGTTTAAAATATATATAATTATTGAATATTGAGTATATTTGGCGTTAATTTTGTTGAAATTAATTATGCACAATTAAATGAAAATACGTGATGGAGTATTATTTCTACTTTCTTTAAGTTCTTCACCACGACCTAGGTTTCGTTGTGTGGTAATTAGCAAATATTGGAATTTTTGCTAATTGCTCACCTGAAGATGTCATGCAACGAAACTTAGGTCTTGGTAAAGAATTGAAATAAAGTAGAAATAATACTCCATCACGTAGTTTCATTTCATTGTGAATAATTTAATCTTTACTTGTGTCTATACTAAAACATATTCGTGTAAAGCCGAGTTAGGTATTCATATAAACGAAATTTTTAAAGGTAAATTAATACTCGTCTAGTAAAAAGACGTTGTAACGTACGTGTCACGTGAGTGTCTAAGAGTAAATTCCGTATCGTATATGATTTCGTCCATACTTGATTTATTAGACCCACAGATGGGTGGGGGAAATCCCCACCATATGCCACATGCTATAGTTTTGTGATTCGCAACCATGAACTAATATTCTGCGACATTCTCCTCTCACAAATGTTACTTTCCGGTCCCGGATTTCACCATTTCAGTTTTAGATAATAATTATGTGGTGTTTGAATGGTTCATTTTTAAATAAAATCATTTTACAAAGTATTTTATTAATATTGTTGAAATACACTGCTGAGCAAATGACAACCGCAGAGAAGCTCGAGAAAACCATAGACAAACCTTATATTCAGCTTACAAATTCAATCAATTTAGTTTAGTTTTAAGTATTTATTTAGTTTGTATACACAGTCATTAGAATGGCCAAATATTTTGGTGGACTCACATAAATGTTCTCTGTTATACCTCCGTATAGAAAAGCGGTATTCACATCAAACTGTATCCATTTTCAAGTTATTTTGGCACACTCCTAAAAGCAATACTCTACTGAATTATAACTGATAGTTGGTGAAAATGTCTCCACATAATCAATTTGACACTTCTGTGAACAACCCCACTTACAGCTAATTGTTTTTACTCCACGTGGCTTTGTTACTAACTCCCATATTTAATTTTTCTCGCGTGTATTTAATTCTTCTTTTATAGACTTTTTTTACTTCAATTTATCTGGTGATGATAGGGCTTTTCGATAAGTATTTGATATGTTATTAAGTTGCAAATCTCCAACTTGACAAAAGTTAGTATTAGATTCATTTCTTGTGTTTTTAATTGTATATCTAATAGCAATATTATAGTTTTGAAGATCAGGTTTATATTTTTTTTTGGGTACGTAGAAAGAATCATCATTAGAGTAGAAGAACTCCTCGTTAGATGAAGTTACCGAAGACATATTTTGACTATTCGACGACTTTGAGCTCTGGACTCCATATTTTTTTACCGTAGTTTCAGGTTTGTTTTTGTTTACATATCTGTTAGTGGAGCCATAGTACACTTTTGTTTTAAAATTTTTCTAAAAATATAGTATGTCAAATGATGACTACCTTTTTTATTCTAGTATCTAACGATCTGTAACCTTTAGATACCGTGCCTTAATAACCAACACAAATTATTTTACTTACTTTGGCATCCAGTTGCTTCGATTTTTATACCATGGCATGTACTCCAATACAAATATTTTAATGTATTTAACATTTTATTTATTCAAGGGCTATAACTCGTCAGGGATAATATATGAAAGGAATCTATTCGGACATCGATTGGTTAGATGTGCCGAATTTTTAGCGAAGGTCGCGTGAAGAATTACTATAATGTAGATATTTTACAATTCGTATCCTTGCTCGTGGCTGGAAAAATTTGAAAATCATAACTAGAAACTTGATTCCTCTAACATGAAATGTGGTTAAAAGAAAAGAAATCGTTATGGAGCCTTCGCCTGCACAATCAACCAATTTTAAGGAGTGAGCTTCTAAAGTACATACAAATTGCAGGCAATTTAATGCTCATGATTAAAATTAACCTATATTTGAAGCATGGTCTATAATATACTAATCATTCATATAAAAACTCATGTCAAAAATAAATCGTTACAAAAACGAATGAGAGCTGTGTATGATGAATAAGGAAAATGACACATTTTTGTGCAACATGTTATAATTGTAATCTTATGTTTTAAGAGCAGTATTAATTTATTTTAATAAATGAAATTCTATACGTGGAAATGGTAAGTCTGTATCGGGTATATAATGAACGTAAGAGGATAGGGAGATATTATTTGGGAATTATTGTCTGTTTGTCTGCTTGTGGACACAGATTACATAAAAACTACTGGCTTAATTCAGATGGAGTTTTTTGAAAAACAGGGACTAGATCAGCGCACAATTAATTTCTTACTTCATTAAAATGTGTATTGAGTTAGATGTAATGCGAATTTAATATTTTCAAATTAAATTTAGGTTGCATAATAAAACAAAAATAAAGAAGCGCCTGACTACTTGACGGATAGTAATCATATAAATATTCAGTGTATCTAAGTGCCTCAATAGATGGCGTTACGTGTGTTTTAAATCGTGGATCGAAATTTTCCGCCCTGACATAGATTGACGAAAAGGGAACGGCCAGAAGTGAAGTGGGGAGTGCTGAAACGGTAATTGCTTAAGCAAGTGATTTCAATGCAGGCGGATGTATGAGAACAGATGTCATTGTTGGTTTACTTCAGCATATGAACATTTTCGGCGTTGCATATATTCATTAAAACCTCACTTTATTTCGTTACTATGAATCTGTTGTCGATATTTGTAATTTTATTATTTTGGTTAGTTTTGTATTAGGCTGTGTTTTATATTACGATATTAATATATTTTAAAAGGATATATACATACACACACATATATATATATATATATATATATATATATATATATATATATATGTGTGTGTGTGTGTGTGTGTGTGTGTGTGTGCGTGTTTATATATATATATATATATATATATATATATATATATATACATAGGTGTTGCTAGTATAATATATACAGTCCATAGATTTTTGAGCCTTTACTACGAAGAAGTAATTAATTCTCCATATTTTCCCAATCAAAATTGAATTTAAATGATCAATTATTATAAATAGAAACTTCATGAAAATGGAAGTCAGTCAAGTAAACTTATCGCATGGATTGTTATGGAAATGATGTATGCTAGGTTTATTAGGAAAATATAGTTTCAAAACTTACTTCGATCCAACATTCTTAATTATACTGTTTTTTAATAAAAGAAAAATGGGAAAGCCTCACTTCAATGATGTAGGCTACGGAGCAACAAACTTTCTTTGCTATCATGACGAAACTGCACATACAGAATAATAAACTAATAACATAAGCGTAAATGGAAAATATGTAACAAAATAACTAATTCAGGGAATTAAATTCCCTGACAAACTATAACACGTATATGAATAACATTAAGAGCTGGATATTTTGAAAACACAGTTACAGTGATTCTAAGTATGTGTTATTCTAAGCATGAATCTAAGTCGTTACAGTGATTCTAAGTATGTGTGTGTATATAAACAGACGCCATATTGAGTTGAAATAATGCACAGGGAAGCTATAACTCCCCGTAACCTGAGGAATAATAGCCTTACTTTCTCCCTGCAAATCAGCTGCTTGAAATGGCGTAATCAATTTTAGTTTCTTATAGAAAATTTGTACGAAGAGAATTTAGTTGCAATTTATATCTCGCGAGGTACAAATACAGTATACACGTCTCATTTAAAATTGTACTCATTGGCAACTTTTGTGTACTCGGATTACATGTCATATATTGAACTATATCGAAGAAAATCTGACTTAATGGAAAATCTGAAAAGGTAATATGTTACAATGAACCAAAAATTTTGTTAAAAAGTTAAAATTATTTTCAAAATAATGTGCTCAATAAAATTGTGGAATAAAATAATTTACAATTCAGAAGGATATACCAAAAAAGAAAAAGTTATCAAAATATGGTTAAAGTGAGAGCTTTATTTATCATACTGTCTGTATAATGAAAAATAGACGAAGATAATATTGACAGCACCACTTTGCTCTCAACAGATGTCACTATTTACTTAATGACACTGTACAGTTAAACAAATACATATGTATATATAAGGTTAATAATTGGTTTATGATTTATATAAAATTAAAATATATAATATATTTAAAACTTAGGCCTATTATTGTACGCTACTAAGTATTAAATGTAACTATCGGTCACATTTAATATTTAACTTTATTTTTGATAATTAGTTGTTAACCAAATATAAAACAACATTATTTTTGAGATTTTGAACAAAAAAATATGTTTTTGTTATATTGCTAATCAATAAATAAAATAATTAAAAGCTAATACCAGATTTCATTTATTTTTATAAATATAGCACAATTTCAATAAGAAAAACATTATTTCTACCAATTGTCTAAAATCATGTCTTTCCTGGATCAAAAAATTTATCAAAATTTAACTATTTATTGAATGACCTCTTTGACGACATTTGAGTCGCATTTTGAAGGTTGGGTACCTGGAACCTCCAAAGGAAACCCTACTTTTATTATAACGTTGTTTCTTCGCGGACATAAAGATGGACTGGCTTCCTTCGCAAGCTTTTAAATATACTAAGATCGGGAATTATAAATAACCTAAAATCGGGAGATGAAATTTACACATAATATATAGTTCTCTGACCTAATAAAAAAGTAGGGATTGAAATGACATAAAATTGCTTTAAATGACACAAATCAAGAATGGTATTTCAAATAATTTAAATTTACATATTTCGGTCGCTCCTGTAAATAAAAATGAATTATGCGTAGGAATATGAGATATTATTGAAAAGATTAGGGTATGAATCCGTTTTTCTCTTGTGAGCAAAAATAGCGATTTGAAGGGCCATAAAGTGGCTATTTCTGAAGCAATTTAAAAAAAAATGTCATTGTGTAGGAACTGAATAGTTTAATAGAAACTCAATGTACCCTTAGATGTTTAAACTTTTATATTTAGGAAACCCCTAATGAAAGTTTTAATCGATAGTAGGTTTATTTCCAAATTATGTCTCTAGACAAAAACAGCCCGAAAATATTTAATTTACTTCGCAGTTGAATAGCTTTAGAAGAGATTATAGAAGATGTATTCGTCTTTTTTAGACAAAATTTATTTATCTTTTATACGATATTTAAAACCTATAACGAAATAAATGAAATAATCTCATGAAATTGTTTTAAAAAGCAAAAACTATATGTATATATATATGTATATAAGTGACAAGCGACATAATATTATTTTACTCCAAACACAAGCTCTTCCATTCCATCGCGTCTAAACATAGCATACACCTTATATTTCTTTTTTCCTTAAACATTTCACCTTTCACTTTTTACTTTCTTAATCAATTTTTTTAATTGCCAATTTAACCAGCAACCGATTAGATAAGAAATAAGCAACTGCTTCAAAATATTACAGTAGCACGTTCCGAATGATATACTCATGCGAAAGGGAATGCCTATTCCATGAACAGCAATCTTAAGCAAATATCCAATCCCTGACAGCTTTTATAACGGATAGTATGATTACGACAATCATAATATTAATTCACAATTAAATTAAACTACGTGATGTAGTATTATTTCTACTTTCATTAATTTCTTTACCACAACCTAGGTTTCGTTGTATTACAACATCTTCAGGTGAGATTATAACAAAGATATGTAGTTCCTTAATCTATTAATATCTGCTAAAATCCCACCTGAAGATGTTGTAATACAAAGAAACCTAGGTCGTGGTAAAGAAATTAATGAAAGTAAAAATAATACTACATCACGTAGTTTCATTTTATTGTGAATAATGAATTTCTACAAAATTAACGCCAAATATATTCAATAATATTAATTATTATATTGCTTTTTTTAACCTGAAAATATAGTCAGATATTAATAAAATTTTTATACATGTATCATCAATTTAAATTTCAGTTCATTGTATCATTGATATTATATTAAAGAGAAACTGTTAATCGCTTATTTCTATATTAAATAGAAACTATAAAGGTGATATGTCATTTATACTAAGTAAAATTATAAAAACAATTAAGTATTTTTAAATACAGGCATTTGATTAAAACTTTCAAATAAAATTACTACCTGCACAGCATAGAACTTATTACGGCATGAATTTAGTGGTTTCATATTTCAAACATGTACGAAATATGATTCTATTTTTTAAATCAAAAGCTTTCATGCGTATACAATTTGGAGATTCAGTTGTTTAAATATCCTTCAATAAGAATAACCTCTCTACTGTAAATATATCAAGTACGACTGTGAATTATACGAATAGGACTGAGCGCGCTAAAATATTTCAGGGTTGGGGATCAAGCTGAAAAGGATTCTGAGTATAACGGTTTGTAATAATGCTATTAAAGTAAACGGTTAAACCTCGTGGAGCGCATGGCATCTCAAGCATAGCATGACTAGTCTGCGATACAGAACGCTTGATTATTAGTTTACAATACCTTTTGAATCAATTTTAAATTTACTACCATGATTTTGAAACTGATCACTAATTTACATTTAATAAAATATTTTCTTATGCATAGTGTTATAGTTTATATATATATATATATATATATATATATATATATATATATATGTATATATATATATATATATATATACATACATATATACATATATATATATATATACATATATACATACATATATACATATATATATATATATATATATATATATATATATATATATATATATATATATTATAAGTTGTAAATCAAATTACGAATGTTGCCAAATACGTGGATGCATGGTCTTAGTCAACGAATTAGAGATGTGAGTATATAAAATTTGGCAACATTCGTAAATTTAAAGACAAACACGATGATCTAATTAGAATATAATTTAGCTGGATATAAATATTGGTAACTTTGTTTCCATCTCATAGCCATTTTGATCTTAATATTCGTCTTAAATGACTATCCGCCTTTGAAAACGTTTTATATTTAAATTTAATATTTAAACTTAGGGATTTTTTAGTTAATTATCTTATTTTAAATTTAGATGTATTTAAACGATACCGGCATATCTTCTTCTATTTTTGGGCCGTATACCACGTACATTCTAATATACCGCGAATGCAAATTGTTATCGGTTAAGGATGATTTCATTTGTGTTAGCAATATGTGGTAATGTGGATAAAGGGTCTGGTCTCCTTTAAAGCTTAGCATTTTACTTTTCTTAATGTTTAAATTATATTACTAAGATATGATCAATATATCATATTTTTATTTACGGAAAGTGTTCAAGAAATGTTATGGAAGTTGGAATCTATTGTCTTGAATTTTTCTTAACGTTTTTTTTATTTTTTTACATTCTCACAAAACGTACTCAATTCGTAATGTATCTAAAATTTCTGCTTAGGGTTAAATAAAGTTTAATATACGTTTCTTATATTCTTTATCCATTAATGTAATCTGTTACATTAATGGAGAAAGAATATAAGACATGTATATCAATGAAGTACCCAGTTAAAATTATTTTTAAATTACCATATATGCTTCTAAATTTGAAACAAAAAATTACGAACTCCTGTGCATTGAGTTCGATGAACGAAAAGTTTTAATAATGTGGTGCATGGTTATTTTTATTGACTTATTAAGGAAGACGCCATTTAAACCAAAACTATTTTTTTATAAATGGATAGTAGATACAGAATTAAGAGAAATTAAAGATTTTTTGATTAATATTTAAGAAAACTTTATTACCAATCAGAAAATTGTAACTCTTATTAATGTAAAAATAGTTTCTTTCAATTTCTTTAAAAAATAATTGTGTATGTAACGAAAATAAAAACGTGTTATGATACAAGTATCTTATTTTATGTAATGGATAGCAGATACGAAATTAAGAGAAATTAAACATTTTTTTGATTGATATTTAAGAAAACTTTATTACCAATCCAAAAAGTGTAACTCCTATGAATGTAAAAACAGTTTCTTTCAATTCCTTTAAAAAATAACTGTGTACGTAACGAAAGTAAAAACGTGTTATGGTACAAGTATCTTATTGAATGAAAAAGTGTAACTCCTATTAACATAAAAACAATTTCTTTCAATTTCTTTAAAAAATAACTGTGCATGTAAGGAAAATAAAAACGTGTTATGGTACAAGTATCTTATTTAAATATCAATTCTGAATCTCGATAACATTACATGATTTTCATGGGCATGATAATAAGACGTTAGATTTGGTAACAGAAAAATATTGCCCTTATTTCATTGTTTATCGCTTACCTTACTTTTTCTATTAATTTAAGTCATTTTCTATTTTTTTATGGCAAACCAATAATATGTAATTGTATTCGTAATAAGGTTTAAGAAACTGAAGTGATCCACATTATATTTAAGAAAACTTTATTACCAATGAAAAAGTGTAACTCCTATGAATGTAAATACAGTTTCTTTCAATTTTTTAAAAAAATAACTGTGTATGTAAGGAAAATGAAAATATGTCATGGTACAAGTATCTTATTTAAATATCAATTCTGAGTCTCGATAACATTACATGATTTTCATGGGCATGATAATAAGACGTTAGATTTGATAACAAAAAAATATTGCCCTTATTTCATTGTTTTTCGCTTACCTTGCTTTTCTTATTAATTTAAGTCATTTTCTATTTTTTTGTGGCAAACCAATAATCTGTAATTGTATTCGTAATAAGGTTTAAGAAACTGAAGTGATCCACGGAAATAGCCTAAGGAAAATATTACGAAAAATGTCGCATCGCTTAATAGAACTAACGAATCTAGCAAAAGATTTGAAGTTAGAGGCTGCTTGGTACCATGGGCAGTATTTCTATTTAACTTTAATTTTGTGAATTTCCATGAAATGAACGTGAAAATATAATGAATTATGAAATAATTTGAACTTTTATTCTAGAGCTGGGGAAATGACTGTAAAATTATATTGCCAAAATGTCTTCTATACCAGAGATATTACGCTGAAATAAGGGAAAATGCGTCAGTGGAGTCATTTCTGGATGCCACATTCACCTTTTATAAAAATTATGTAGTTTACGTAAAGTGTTATTGATAACCACATTTCTTGTTATAATTCTTATGAGTGTTTAATGTCAATGAATTTAAATTAAATATGTTCTTGTTTCACGAATGGACAAGGTGGTAGATAAATACCATGACTCCATTATAAAAAAATCTAGTTCGATACAAATAAGGGTAAATTGATTTCCGTCTTATAGCCTTTTTGATACTGGTAAATCGAAGGGTAGTCTTTGAAAACGATTTTATTTTGAAATTGGCGCTTGGAACTGCACTCTAAAAGAACATAGATTTACAATATTCCTTTTTAATAATATTTGAAACCAAAAAATGTTATAATACAGGAAATATTATATTGGCGTTAATAAGACTACACCTTAAAATCTTGGTAACGGTTTCTTGAAACTCAATGTAGACCACGTAGATCATATTAGATCAAAACCACCTTCAAATCAAAATTATGCTTATAAAAGATGTGTAGGAAATCCTGTCTTTTGCACAAATGTCTACTCGCTTGTAAGTTATATATATATATTATATATATATATATATATATATATATATATATATATATATATATGTATATATATATACAAGTTTTGTATAAACTAACACCAATATTTTTACTGTGATGTATACATTTTATTCATTTATGAATACAAATATTACTCAACATAATAAAGGGTGTAATAACTTTGTCCACGTCTCACAACTATGTAAATGAAATCAGCTAAGTATATTCTACTAAATGTGAGATCGATGAAAATAAATGTCTGAAATATCACTGAGAAATAAATGTTTAAATAAATTATTAAGAATACAGTTGAGATCAATTTGTGCTAATCATCGTTTACAATTCTCTCATAATATAAATTACACTATATTTTTCATATTTACTTTGAAACATGGTTACTATCAAATGTGGCCGAGTTATTTCAATTTGTAAATTGTATTTCATTCGAGTATTTGTAAAACAAGGAAAATGTGTTTTTAAGGTTAATCTATATCCAAACCAGTAGATATCCTGATAAATGCTACCAAAGTTCCATAAATATAATACTTCACATAATGCGAAAATTGCTTCAATGCTTCATAAAATGCTTTTTTTCTCAATTTGAACAGATATTGGCTATACGTCGAATGTGGTAGTCAATAGTACATGGCGTTAACATTATTCTAATTATAATCTTTTATTCGCTTGACATCATTGCAATAATATATTTTAAAAAATCTGACGTCATGTTTTATTTAATATCACAATTATATTTTGGAAAGATTTCCGAGAATTTTATTTAATATTACAATTAAATGAAACTACGTGATGTAGTATTATTTCTACTTTCTTTAAGTTCTTTACCATGATCTAGGTTTCGCTGTATTACAACATCTTCAGGTGGGCTATTAGCAAAGATATACAACGAAACCTAGGTCGTGGTAAAGAACTTAAAGAAAGTGGAAATAATACTACATCACGTAGTTTCATTTAATTTTGAATTTCCGAGAGTATAAATTAAATTACTTATATCTAATAATTTGGAATAGATGTATCAATTTGGAACAAAGGTACAGTTATTGTTTTTCAGTTACACGTATCACGATTTTCCAGTCAGTATATGTAGTGGTAGATGGGAATATCAAGTTTTCCATAATATTGTTCAATAATTATTTTTCTTGTAATCATAATTTGCTACTTTTAGAAAACACATTATTATCAGCATCAATGTTGGCTTACGTGATCAATAAACGGAATCAATAATTTACGGATATCAATAACAGTAAATTATAAGGGAAGAAAGAATAATGAATTATTAACGAACTCGAAAGACAAAATACAGAGTCATGCTCTTATCAACAAGGGCAATCTAAATATCAAATATATTTATTTCCTCCAATAAGAATCTCCACGAAATGAAATGATTTTAGGTTTATCGTCAAATCATAATTCAGTTCAGCTTACATTTACATCGTGAAGCTGAATTTACGTACAATACGCCAACTTGTCAATTTATTTTTGACTTCAAACGTGGGTGCGTTAAAACTAAAAGCAAGATTATACAAAATTCACTGAAAGCTTGCAAATACCAACCTTATTATAGGCTAGAATATACAGCATGCCTACAGGCATGGAATAGAGGACACGTGTAATAGTAACTTGGTAATACTTAATTAAAATAATTTTTGTAATTATAATTAACAGTATTACGTGAAATGTTACTTGAATTATGACATTTCTGATATGTGACATATACAGTTTGCTTTAGTCTTAAAGTACATATGTCTCTACGTTATTATATCACAATAAATACAGCTCTAGTTCAAAGGGCACACAGCTGAAAAACCTTCAGAACGGAACATGAGAAATTCTTCTTAAAAAATTTCAGTACTTTATAAGCTTCTAAAAAACATACTAAGCAACACGTTCGTGGTTAGAATCCCACTCAAACTTAACATAGCCAAATAATATAAAATTTCTGTGATTCGGACGTTACAGGTAGTCTGTCATTTGGTATAATGCTCATCAGCGTTAAGTATGTTTACTTATTTTAAAAAGGATTTTTTGGTTATTAAAAACTTCGTTTAAAGATCGTGGAATCGAAGCTCGCTTTAAAAGGGTTAAGTACATATTTAGGTTCTTATAAACTATTTACAAATATTAATTTTTCGCAACGTAAACATATTGACTGCTGTATATCTAACAGGCATAAAAACATGATGCATGTATAAATAATTTTACTTTTTACCTTGTAAATAAATAAACATATTGTTTGGTTTATTTTTAAAAGACATATTAAATATAAACATTAAAGTTATTTGAAATTTACTTGTAGGGAATTTCAAAACATGTCAAAAGTTGATTAAAAATCACTCCTAAACTAGTAGAGCCAATTTAGCTACGATAAGTTTTCTTTTAATTTCATTATATTCATATTATGTACATATATATATATATATATATATATATATATATATATATATATATATATATATATATATATATATATAAATATATATGTATACTCATATTCAAAATAGTGATTTGGCTGATAGTGCTGAGATGCCTATCGAAAAGTCACCACTTTCAGGCTTAAAACTTCATAAACGCATCCTGTATAAAATTTTAAAAATAATTATTCCATTAACATTTTTTTAAAGATATTTTAAATAAAATTTACCCCTACTATACCAGTGGGGGAAGTACCCTGAATTTTAAAAAAAAATTATTTCGTAATTTTGTAGGCGCTTTAAATGCAACATTTATCAATAAAATTTAAAAAAATATACACCAAATAAATTTTTGTCCATGTTAACGATATGTTCTTAATATGGTCATGTGAAGAAATCAAACCAAATTCTGCTTTCAAAAGTAATGTTGAATTGAAATAACCTCATCTTTCCTAAATATATTATTTAGCAGCAATGACCCAACACAAAATTACATATATTTCTTTAGAAAATAAACGAACCAGGGAATAAAAGGTACTACTTGAAATTCAACTTACCAAACGTTTTAATTGTTATTTATGTACGTAAAAGAAAATGTAGATTTTTCGCTCTACTGTTAGTAAGGTATAATACGATATTTTCTTATCCCTTAAATTTTCATCAATGATCCCGAATACTTCATTTTTTCAAAATAAAATTAATCTTGAAAATGTTTCTGATTAGCGCAGACATTTATCCGCTCCATTCGTTTGCTCAATAATCCATTTTCCTCCTAGATATAACTTCCTTACAAAGTTTTTAAATTAATTTTCAAGCAGCACAGAAGTAAAAAAAAAGGACATAAAATTTCAATGTAGTCAAATATCTAAAATACTTGCTACGATGAAATACAAATTTTGTTTTTACTAATGTTGCATTTGTTTGCTGGAAACTTCGTTTTCTGCCATGAACTGAACTAACTTTTATCTGACAAAAAGGCTGCTAGATAATATCTACTTGTGCTCCTAATTACAGGTAGGTTGTTGTGACAGGATTCGGCATTTTTTTCCTGAAAAATTAATCTGAAAAGATACACCTTTATGCATTGTTGTCCACGTAATAAAATTAAACCTTCCAGTATAATTTTTAGTGAAAATATAGTAATATTTTTTTACTATATAATTATAATGGTCACGTTTTAGTAGGTCCTTTATTGCAATATTTCTTTACGGTCATACCCTTGAACTAATCAAATTCAATATATAATCTGTAATAACAACACGGTATCCTTATAAATTAAAGTTATTTAAAAATTTCTATTCATTCATTGTAGATATTTCAGATTTAATTTTATGTGATATTTAATGCCAAAAATCATTGTAATCTGTCAAATTTGCAAGCGATATGACATGGTTCAAATTTTGGGATGCACGATAATATTTCTTCGTTCAAAATATTGTTGTCAATACTTAAGTTAAATGACTAATTAATCTCTAATAATCTCTAACAAACTAATTAATTTCCAATAACATTAAGCTAACTAATTAATCTCTAATAACAACGGACTGCAACTTTATAACTTTCCTTTAGTTATTTAAATATTTATGTTTATTTATTGTTGATATATTAATATTACGCGATATTTATCACCAAAAAACATTGTTGTCATTTAAGATAAGTAAGTAATATGGCAAGATTCAATTTTTGTGACGCACGATAATGTTTCTTAGTTGAAGATATTGTCGTCATACTTATATAAAATGATCAACGGGTGCAGTTACAATGGCGTTATATGCGGTTGAACCAAAATTATCTTTCAGCATTTAATCCATCGACACAGAATAAGTTTCGTTGCATAAATATATTTAAGATTAAATCAAAAATATAAAATATCTCATGGAGTAATGAAGCACGGCGAAAGGGCGTAATATATCGCCAAAGAGCGAATTAAATATACAATATTAATTTCGAATTTGTAATTTGTAGAGGAAAGCGATGAAAAAGGAAAACCTTCTGAAACAAGAAGAAATTTATAGTAAGAAACTTAAAAAAAAAAATTAATATCAGGACGAGTCTTTTTTTGCTTCCAGTGATATCCAATTTTTGAAAAGATATGACTTTTTTAATCAAAGCAGGGGCCATTTTAGTATTAAACCGTTTTTATACTCGATTTATGACGATACAATTGCAAAGGTGATTTAGTAGATTGGTTGTTTAACAGGTTTGTAATTTTTTGGTCACACATATTTTACGTTTAATCACACTTTTCATCTCAAAACATCCGACAAATGAATAAACAGATAAAATTAATCTTTGAATTTCTGAGAAAAAATTTCAAATATTTTAGTTAAATATTTTTCTCTATTTTATATTATTAAAGTTTTAAATGTTGTTTTTTAATTCTTTTATTTAATTATATATTAACATATAGTTAAGAAAACATTTGATTTGTATATATTTTATTAAAGATAAAAGACTAATAATTATTGTTAAGGAGTTATTGAGGCAGGTTTGAGACCGTCAGTAAGGAGTTTGGGCTCTTCATATATCGAAGCGAGACGAATCACCGTGTTTGTGGATAGAGCAGATACACTTATGTGAGACGGTTTTCTGAGAGAGGTCGAAGTGTTCGAGGAATTTAATTATCTGGGGTTCCTAATAACCACAAGCGGAAATTGCGAATAATAATTTTTTTTCGTATCGCAGCTACAAAGAAAGATTAAGTTGTAAAATATATGGGAGATATAAGAGAAAGAATTACATGGCGGAAGGCCAAGACTGATCTAGTAAAAGCTTTGATGAACTAAAAATATATTGAAGGTTTTGACACCTGGCCTATAAAACTCGCAGTGTTGGCATCGCAAGCTTTGGTACCTTGGACTAGTTACCGAACCAATGAGCCAATCATCAAGAAATCGGTATCGGCGATAGGTTATGCCCAATAGTTATCTAAGACACTTCACACATATTATCAGAAAGAAAAACAACTTCAATTGAGAAATCCTGCTGGGAAGGGCTAAAGGAACAAGTCCACGTAGTCGAAGACCGGTTTGTTAAGTGGTTGGTTCGACAAATTACTATCCATGATGCCGTATGATTAGTGCAAGATCTAAGAATCTGTCGCCAAGCAATTTACATGAAGAGGACACCAGTTGTAGTGAGTCACGATCTTAAGTAATGGAGGAATGATTAAAGAAAAAAAAAATGAAGAGGATTAATTATACGAAAGACATATTTACAAATGACATTGCTAAACATAAAGATGACACATTTCAAGAAATGTATTTTCAGTCATTCTAGACGAATTATAGTACGGTTTGATTTTAAATAACTGAAAGAGCAGTCAATACCGTGGGAAATAATAATTGGGTAATTGATAATTATATGATAATCAGCGATTTTTTTGAAATACTAGTAGATATAATTGTATTATATCCGAATGCACAGAATGTTACTATATACGAAGAACGATAGCCTTATCAAGGGTAAAAGACAGGGAATGATTAAATATAGTAATAACCCTGTATTAAAAAAATATCTTCACAGTTGCAAAAAGTGGAGAACTATTACACATAAGAAATAATAAATAGGAAAGATGAAACAGAATTAACTACAGCACTTTATGTACATGTGTTGAAAAAAATCTTTCTGATACCTTTAATGAACAAGTTATGCATAGAATTTTCAATACGAACCTGAGCCTTCTAAAAAATTTGCCACATCTGTCGGGTGACCAGGTCTCTACTAAATTTGAAATTATTTCCCAAATCTACGAAATCATCAGGTCAGCCTCCAGTCCTCATGTTGTCCTCTCATATTCTGTTGATATCTTTTAGAAGAATCATATATATATTTTAATTGAACCCTTATAATAGTCTTTTTTGCAATTAATGGTTTAAAATGAATACTTCTTTAAACAAAACAAAAATCAATGGAAGCAAAACGAATGTTAAGGACATAAATACTCATACCTTATGAGAGACGAGCTATAGAATCAAAAAATTAATAAAAAAAGTTACAATAATTTTTCTTTTATTTTGAATATTCTGAGAAATAAGAAATAAAAAAATAACTTGAAAACAAGTGAAACAAGTCCAAACTCTATAGATTCATTAAATTATTCTTTGTAAAGAAGGTTTTCTGTCTCCCACGCACCGAGGGAGTTTAATTTCATCGTCAGTATCATGGAAAACTAATATGTTTCAAGGCACTAGTATATTCGAAATCGGGTGAAATATAGATTGCGGAATTTGTAGCAGACCGACAGCAAAGCACGTGAAATAAACATTTTTATTCTAAATCTTCCGAATTGAGCGTTTTTATACTGGACAGTATCGGCGTGGTATCGATATGCTACCAGCACTGGCTTTTTTTTAAGAAACTAGGGAAGAAATAATTAATTATAAATTATATAATATTGCATAAATTGAATTAACAAGAGCAGATTACCTTCATTAATAAAAGAAACAAAGAAATCTGCCCTTATTAATTAAATTTATGTAACAGTACCATATTAAACGTTCTATAAATAGTTTATTTATTAACGTATTTAAAAGACATTGACAATTATATGAACGCCATGACAATTATACAGAACTTCGTTTCATTCTACACCCCCCCTGCGCACTTATATATACGCATATTATAACGATCTACGTAATTCCGTAGCGAAATATGGAATCATTATAATTTTGTCATGTCCGTCGGTCGACAACAGCCTTGTAGTTTCTGCAGTTGCAGATTTGAATAAAATATTATAAATATATCTCTACATGAAGAGATTGAGAGAAAGAGATCTCTCCATGAAGCGTAGAGATCTCGATTAATGCATGAAACAAATATAGTTTTTTATTGAAAAATATAATTTAATGTACAGTGCACTTAGGAGGCAATTTTTTTCAGGGAAACTGATAGAGTGGAGTTTCATTAGATGGGGCGTTTAAAATGAAACTTAAGTTCAATATTTTCACCATTTTTTTCATTTTGAAGCTGGGCTTAGATTAATGTTCAATCTATAAAGCGACCTGCAATGTATGTCCGCACTTCTAATTTTTCAACAATGGGTTTAAGAAATTCGAAAAAAGTAGAGACAGATTTTGGTTCAGAAGTTTCAGGAGATATGCGCTACTAAGGAATGATATTTTGTGTATTTTGCGATACGCATTTGGCTATTTTTTAGGGTTCCATAGTAAAACTGAGAACACTTATTTTTGCATCAGGTCCGTCTGTCAGTCTATCCGCCTGTATGTTACAGCTATTTTATTCATAGATTATTATTAAGCTGAAATTGTTGATCGTTATTTATATTAAAACCGCCTTCTGACTTTGAAATAAAATTAAAAATAGTTTTTTAAGTGTACCGTATAGGATTTGTATGTACTATCGTTAAACAAATTACAACTTTTTCTCTACAGAGATCCGTATTAGAAATATTAGGCCTCAAAGTGATGATTTTTGTTAGAGTTAGCTTTCGCCGCCCCTGTGCATTAAACCTTAATTTTAAAGATGTGAAAGTATTTAAAATAGTAGCATATATATAGTATAAATAGGCACTACTAGTGTACGAGTCACATGTAGTTTGGTCTGTAAAAATTAATGGAAACTCCACCCCTACTGATTAAACCTTAATTTAAAATATGTGAAAATATTCCCAATAGTAGCATATATAATGAAATTAAAAGTAAAATTATGATAGATAAATAGGCTCCACCAGTTTACGAGTAATGATCAATCAAATATGACATATAGTTTGTTTTGTAAAAATTAATGGAAATTCTGTAAAGGAAACTTAAATCAACCACAAAATAACTCTGTTATTTAAAGTGAATTTTTATTGTGTCTATATCAGGCTATATATTTTTATATTTATAAGACTGAAAATAACATTACTTAGATATGCACCATATCTTTACGCCTATGAAAGATATATCAGAAAATACATTTACGTTGCGAAAAATTAATATTTGTAAATATTTTAAAAATAATACTATGTGCGATTTAATGTTTATAACAAACTAAATATGGAATCCTTTTAGTGTCAGCTCTATTCGTGCTCGACAGGTATTATTTTGTTTAATTGTCGACCTTAAATATTTAAACGTGACCGTGTTCTCCAATTTATGTAATGTTGAACATTTTATAAGAATAACACATTACATTTAACAATGGAATCATAAAAATGTTATACTATGGCGTTGGTTTTTATATTATGTGGCTATGTGAAGTTTTGAGTAGTAGCGAGAAACATACTGCTTCACAAATATTTTTGGAGGTCCATAAAAGACAAAATTTTTCAAGAATTTCTCACATTTAATTTTGATGATTTTTCAGCTACGTACCGTAATTGAAACTAACGTACACTACAATAAATATATTTGTCACATATCAGAAATGTCATATTTCAAGGGATATTTTACATATACTTTGCCAATTATTACAAAAATTATATTAATTCTAAGTTAATGCTACACGTGCCCCTTATTCTATGCCCGTAGGCATGCAGAATATTCCAGCATATAATAAGGTTGACATTTGGAAGCTTTCAGTGAATTTGTGTAATCTCGCTTTTAATTTAAACGTAAACCGGAAAATATACTTTGAAAAGATAACACACCCACATTTGAAGTCAATAAGTAAAGGGATAAGTTAACTTACTGTAAGTGACGTGCGCGTCACGACGTAAATGTAAGCTAAACCACATTATGGTTTTAAAATAAAATTAAAACCATTTCAATTCATGGAGCTTCTTATTGGAGGAAATAAATATGTTTGATATTCATATTGTCCTTGTTGACAAGAATATGATCTTATATTTTGTCTTATGAGTTCGTTAATAATTATTCATTCTTTCGTCTCTTATAATTTCGTTTATTGAATTTTGTGGAAGCCATAAGTTATGATAGTAAGGAAATAATTATTGAAAAAATTATTTAAAAACTTAATGTCTCTAATATATTTTCTTACTCTACTGCATATGACGGAAAGACGTTAAATAAATAAAATTTACTGAGTGGAAAATCGTGATAAGAATGACTGAAAAATAAAATGGCCGTGCCTTTTTTCCGAATTATTTGATGTTCGATGTGTTATTTATATTCTAGGAAATATTTTGGAAATAACAAGTTAGTAGAGAGATGACACCATTTTTGTTTTAATTTATTATTGTGTATGCCATCAGGTAAAATACTTAATAACAATTGTATTAACGACTACTATTTTCGACCTATGGCCAATATCTTTTCAAGTTTTCAAGAATTGAGAGAAAAGGTTTTCGCATTATTTGAAGTAACATAAGTAACATAAGTAGCCTTTATCAACATATTTATTAGTTATTATTCAGATTGAACTTAAAAAACAAATTTGCCCAGTTTTATCCATCTTTGAATTGTAATACAGTTTATAAATAAAAATAACTAAGCCACATTTCATACTAATCGTGTATGTAAGTATCATGAAAAACTTAATTTATATTTTGAGGGATTCGCAAACCAATATTAGCGCAAATTACTGTTAACTGTATAACTCATAGTTTATTTAAAAATGAATTTCTTAGTCATATTTTAAATATTTGTTAAACTGAAATTTCTTTAAACTCATATTTACTAAAATACGTAACAGCTGTTTTCATTTACCCACGTTGTGAGATGTAAGCGAGGTTATTATGTATAGCGCCCTTTACTATGTTGAATAGTATTTGAATTCGTAAAAATAGGACATTTGTATGTCACAGTAATAGCATCGACGTTATTTTTTAAGCAACTGATCCGAATATATCGTAAAATCTGACTAACAAGCAAGCAGACATTTACACAAAAGACAGGGTTCATTAAACATTTTACACATATTATCGGAAATATAGTTATTTGAATGTGGCTGTGGTTTAATATAGTTTACGTGGTCTGTGTAATATTCCAAGAAACCGTAACCACGACCAAAAGGTGCAATTTCATTTACGTCAGAATAATATTTTGGCTTACAAATACGTACCACCTTACCTTGCCACCAAAAAATTGCATTTTTCATTTAAATTAATTGCCATTAAACCCTCATGACGATCATAATAAAAAATGTCGTTATCAATCACATTTCATATAAACCAAAAATCGCTGAATACTATAAAATGATAATACTATATCCAGAAATGACTACACTTACTCGTTTTTCCCTTGTTTCGGCTTAATTTATCTGGTATCTATAATTTTACGGTCATTTCTCTAACTATAGAATAAAGATTAAACTTCGATCTGCAATAATTTCCTTATATAGTGACGTTCATTTCATTGAAATTCAAAAATTTAAAGTTATATAGGAATAATACAAATAGTACCATGTACTTTCCAATTTCGAATCTCTTTTGCTAATTTTGTTGTTCTATTATGCATATGCATTGTATATATACAGAGGTTTTGCTTTGCCAACAAAAAATATAAAAAATAATTTAAAATAATGTAAAAAGAAAGGTACGTGACAGGTAATCAACAAGGGGTTATATTTTTTGTTGTCAAATCTAATGTCTTAATATTACGCCCATGAAAGCTATCTCATATTGATAAAGGATTTGTTATCGAGAGTCAGAAATTATGCTTAACCCAAATGCTACTACCATAATACGTTTCATCGCCCTTTAGTTATTTCCTAAAAAAATTGAATTTTTTTTTTTCTAAAAAAATTGAAAGAAACTCTTATTGTACTAACAGAAGTTAATTTTTTTGATTGGTAATATACATTGTGTAATACCAATTAGAAATATTTCCTTTCTATTAATATCGTATCTACTGTCTGTCGGAGAATTCAAGTAGAAATTTCCTATGAATGAAAATTTTTCTTTGAATAGCTTTCTACTAGATAGCCTATCATATTTTGCTTTAAAGCCTATATTTAGACTTGAAAGCAAAATATGATAGGCTATCCAGAGCTATACTTAGGAATTTTTGTTTTTAAATCAGTCATTCAATTTGAATTAACAAATTTATTGTAGTAGATAGATGAAAAACAGTTTTTTTCATAACCTTTTTGATAATTCTAGTCAAATGAAATAGCATATTAGTTTGTAAGTACCTTCTGTAATTTCGTGACTATAAATCTAAATATTTTGTATACATATGAACCTAAATATTGTGTTACTTACTATACCTATAACAATTCGGTTTCACAAAAATTGAGTATGAAAAATTGTCGACACAATTATTTAACGACTTGAAAAATTTGTAATTAAAAACAATCCCCATATCCAGGTGCTATTCGTTATCGGCTTGCGTTCCATGAAGACATTGTTTAATTTAGCCTTCAACAATGTGAGAAAAAGGGCATTATTATATGGAGACGATTGTTTCACAGTATTTTTTACCAGCATTGGAAATTTTAGTCAATATACGAGCTCTCCAGAATTTATGAGAACGTAAAATATTTTATCTCTGACATCAGTTTATATCCCAATGAAATTAAAAAATTAATTAAGAGAAGGTGCACAACTCATTAGCTTCATCTATTTGTCTTCATCTATTTAATGGTTTACTCGTCTCTTTCTCATTAACTCATATTTTTTTGGAAAAGTTTATATTCATTTCACCTTTCCTTCACATTTTGAAACAAGGAGAAATGTTTAATATAATATTTGAAAAAAATTTAATATTCCCGATATTCCGAATCTTCTTTTTGCTTTACTGGAAGCTGTTAAATTTTGAAAAGATATGAAATTTTGTTTTAAAAAAAGCCGTGACCATTTTGTAAGTTTGTAATTATATATACATACGTATTTCTTATTATATATTTAATGACATTAATCTCTTGTTAATCGAAAAGCAGACACAATCAATCATTTGAAGCAAAATTTAAATATTCGGTCAGGATAAATAATTGTAAGGTCGTGTCTTCTTTAAATATTTTATACTCATATTTTCATTCTATCATTTAAGTCCTAGTGGATGAAGTTAACAATAAAATATCGGTCAAGTGCAATTTATACACAATAAGTGTTCCATACTACTCGGTCTTTTTAAAATTTTGAAATAACGTATTACGAATATATACTTAAAAGGTGCCCATATGCCTCTCCACATGACGTCGAGTCACCAATTTTTCGATCTCTAAATTCAATGGTTTAGCGTTAACAAAGAAATAAAATATTAAATTGATAATAACGCTAAACTTTTAGTCATGCTTAATTTAGTCACGCTAATTTTTTCCCCTACTGATAACTTTGTTTCAATCTGCATCTAATTCTCAATGTTCAATATTTTTTTAGATTATTCTGTGCGATATTTTTGATGATAAGGGCAGGCGACAGCAAACTTTAAGTGTTTTCCCGAAAAATATCAAAACTATTTCATAAAAAAACACATTATATATATATTGTTGAAATAATGCTTCAACAAGTTTCTATTTAACACTTACACGATAAACGTGAAACAGTCTTTTTCTATTTCTAAACTTATCCCTGGATTCATTTCATTATAATAGATGGTAATTATGTAATTTACTTTTGAAATTCATTGCCATTATTCCACCAGATCTCTTCTGGTCATAAAAGGTGTCTCTCAAATAATCCGATAAATAAATAAATAAAATTAATATCTGAATTTCTGAAAAAAATTCAGATATGTTAACTATATATTTTTCTCTATTTTGTATAATTACAATTTTAAATGTATTTTTTAATTCTTTTGTTTATTTACTTACAAAACATATGTTTAAGAAAACATTTGATTTGGATATATTTGATTAAATATAATAGGACTAATCATTATTATTATTGAGTTATTTCGGCGGGTTCAACCCGCCAGTCAGGAATTTGGGCTCTCCATATGATTGAGCTAGATTAATCACCATGTTTGTGGTTAGAGTAGCTACACATAGACAAGAGATATTCTGAGAGAGCTCGAAGCGGTCGAGGAATTGAATTATCTGGGATTCCCAATAACCATAAGCGGAAATTACGAATAATAAGTTTGTTTTCATATCGTAATTGTAAAGAAAGTTAAGCTACAAAGAAAGTTAGTTTTATAGTAACAGATATGAAGAGAAAGAAATACATGGCGGAAGGCCACGAATAATCTAGTAAAAGCTTTGAAAAATTAAAAATTCTTCGGCGGTTCTGAGACCTGGACTATAAAATTTGCAGTGTTGGTAACACAAGCTTCGATACCTTGGACTAGTTACCGAATCAACGAGTCCATAATCAAGAAATCGGCATCCGTAATAGGTTTCCCCAATAGTTATCTAAGACACTTCAAATATATTATTAAAAAAAAAAACAACTTGAAGTGCGGAATCCTGCCTGGAAGGGTTAAGGGGACAAGACCCCGTAGCTGAAAGCCTACAAATGACTATTCATGATGCCGTAAATTAGTTCAAGATCTAAGAAACTGCCTTCAAGTAATTTATACGAAGAGGACATCAATTGTAGTGAATAACGATCACATCTTAGGTAATGGAGGAATGATTAAAGAAGAAGGAAAGGAAGGAGACTAATTATATGAAAGACAAATGTACAAATGACACTATTGAACATAACGATGACACATTTCAAGAAATGTAATTTCAGTCATCCTAAACAAATCATAGTACTGTTCTCGTATCTCGATTTCAAATAATCGAATTTGCAGTTAAATACCGTGGGAAAGAAAAGAATTTCTAATATTTCAAATAAAAAACCGATGATTATTTGATAATCAGCGATTATTTTGAAATATTAGGAGATATAACTGAATTATATCCGAATGCATAGAAAGTTATTCTATTCGAAGAACGATAACCGTATTAATGATAAAAAGTAAGAAATGATTTCATTTAAATATAATAATAACTCCGTACTAAAAAAATATGTTCACAGTTACAAAAAGTGGAGAATTATTAGCCATAAGAAATAATAAAAAGGAAACATGAAAGGGAATTCACGGCAGCATGTTATGGACATGTATTGAAAAAAATGATCAAGTTGTGCATAGAATTCTCACTTGTTTCGTAATATTAAATTGTATAGTAAATGCCTTGCAACGAAACCATTTTGAAAACCTATGACATTTTTCAATACGAACCTGAGCACATCTGTCGAGTGACCAGGTCTCTTCAAAAATTTTAATCTATTTCCCAAATCTATGAAATCATCAAATCAGCTTCCAGTCCTCAGATTGTCTTCTCATATGCTGTTGATATTTTAGAAGAATCATATATATTTGATTCGAACCCTGATAATATTATTTTTTTTACAAATAATGCTTTAAAATGAAAACTTCTTTAAACAGGAAAAAGATCAATGGAAGCAAAACGATGATGTTAAAGACGTAAATACTCATAACTCGCCTCATACATAGCTTTAGAATCAAAACATTAATAAAGAAAGTTATTTTAATATTTTTTTTAGGGCTCCGTAATCAAAATGAGAATACTTATTTTTGCACCAGGTCCGTCTATATATTACAGCTATTTTATTCCCAGATTATTATAATTTTTTATGTATATTTAAAACGCCTTCTGACTTTGAAATAAAATAAAAAAAGTGTTTTAAAGGTATCTCACTACAGGTAAAGGAGTAATTTTTTTTCCATATCCCATTGTATGCACTATCATTGCAGGAATTATAACTTTTTCCATACAGATATCCATATAAGAAATATTAGGCTTCAAATGGTGATTTTTGTCAGAGCTATGTGTCCCCGCCCCTATTGATTGAACATTAATTTTAAATATGTAAAATTATTCAAAATAATAGCATATATAACGAAATTAAAAGTAAAATTATGATAGATAAATAGGCTCTACCAGTTTACGAGTAATGATCAATCAAATATGACATGTAGTTTGTTCTGTAAAAATTCATGGAAATTCTGTAAAAAAACTTAAATCAACCCCAAAATAACTGTGTTTTAGAGTGTATATTTACTATTGTGTCCCCACCCCTACTTATTAAATCTTAATTTCAAATATGTGAAAGTATTCACAATAGTAGCACATATAATGAAATTAAAAGTAAAATTATGATAAATAGGCTCTACCAGTTTACCAATAATGTTCATTCAAATATGACACATAGTTTGGTCTGTAAAAATTAATGGAAACTTTGTAAAAGAAACTAAAATCAACTACAAAATAATTTTGTGTTTTGAAGTGTAAATTGATTATGTCTATATCAGGCTATATGTCTTATAAGGTTGAAAATAACATTAATTAAATTTGCACCATGTTTTTTGCTAGTGGAAGATATGGCAGACAATATATTTACAATGTGAAAAATTAATATTTGTAAATAATTTGAAAGAAATACTATGTGAAATTTTGATGTTTATTTGAAACTGAATATGTATGCAACCCTTTTAGTGTCAGCTCTATTTGTGCCTATCAAGTATTACTTTGTTTAATTGTTGGTCTTAAATCTTTAAGCGAAGTTTTTCATAACCAGTAAACGTGTTCCGTAATTGCTTATTTAATTGTGTTGAGCATTTTATCAGAATAACAAATTACATTTATCATTGGAATCATAAAAATGTTGTACTATGGCGTCAGTTTTTGTATTATGTCACTATGTGAAATTTTGAGTAGTAGCGAGAAGTATGTTGTTTAACAAATATTTTTGGAGGCTCATACGAGACAATATTATTCATAAATTTCTCATATTTCACTTTGAAGATTTTTCAGCTACGTACCGTAACTGAAACAAATTTACACTACACAAATATATTTGTCCCATATCAGAAATATCATATTTCAAGTGATATTTTACATATACTATGTCAATTATTACAAAAATGAAATTAATTCCAAGTTAGTAATACACGTGTCCCTTATTCTATGCCTGAAGGCATGCCGAATATTCAAGCATATAATAAGGTTGACATTTGGAAGCTTTCAGTGAATTTGTATAATCTCGCTTTTAGGTTAAACGCAAATTGGAAAATATGCTTGGAAAAGATAAATTATACACCCACGTTTGAAGTTAAACAGTAAATGGATAAGTTAATTTATGGTAAGTGACGTACGTCTAACGACGTAAATGTAAGCTAAACCAAATTATGATTTGAAGATAAAATTAAAATCATTTCAATTATTGGAGCAAATAAATAAATTGGATATTCAGATTGTCCTTGTTGACAAGAACATGATCCAATATTTTGTCTTATGAGTTCGTTAACAATTCATTATTCTTTCGTCTCTTATAATTTCGTTTATTGAATTTTTTGAAAGCAATAAGTTATGATAGCAAGGGAAATAGTTATTGAACAAATTATTAAAAATTTGATACTGTATCTAATATATTTACTTACAGTACTGTATATAATAGAAAGACGGCAAATATATGAAATGTGAATGAGAAAGACGGCCAATATATAAAAGTGACCGTGCCTTTGTTTCGAATTATTTGATGTTCGATGTGTTATTTATATTCTAGGAAATGTTTTCAAAATAAAAAGAACGGTGATTAGTAAAGACATGACACCTTACTTGTTTTAATTTATTATTGTCAATGAGATCAGGGCAAGTACTGATTAACAATTAGAATCTCACAATTAAATGAAACTACGTGATGTAGTATTATTTCTACTTTCTTGAAGTTCTTTACCACGACAATCTTAGCAATCTTTGCTGACCTGACTCTGTTTCATGTCATTATAATAGATGGATGGAATTCATATGTGATTGTTTAATTTGCTTTTGAAATTCATTGCCATTATTCCAACACATCTCTTCTGGTCATAAAACCTGCCTCTCAAATAATCCGATAAATAAATAAATAAAATTAATGTTTGAATGTCTGAAAACAATTTCAGACATTGTAATTAAATATTTAAATTTTAAATGTATTTTTTGATTCTTTTATTTATTTACTCCCTAACATATGTTTTTTGTATATATTTGATTAAAAATAATAGGATTATTACTTATTATTAAGGAGTCATTGAGGTGGGTTCAAACCGCCAGTGAGGAATTTGGGTTCTCCATATGTAGAAGCTAGATGAATCACCATGTTTGTGATTAGAGTAGACAAGAGATATTCTGAGAGAGCTCGAAATGGTCGTGGAATTGAATTATCTGGGATTTCCAATAACCACGAGCGGAAATTGCAAATAATAAGTTTGTTTTTGTATCGAAACTACAAAGAAAGTTAAGTTGTAAAAGATATGAAGAGAAAGAAATACTTGGCTGAAGGCCTAAATTAATCTAGTAAATTAAAAATTCTTTGGCGTTTCTGAGATCTGGACTATAAAATTCGCAGTATTGGCAACGCAAGCTTCGGTACCTCGGACTATTTACCGGACTAACGTGTCCATAATCCAGAAATCGGTATCTGTAATAGTTATTTAAGATACTTCAAACATATTATAAAAAAAAAACAACTTGAAGTGAGGAATCCTGCCGGGAAGGGTTAAGGGGACAAGACCCCGTAGTCGAAGGCCTACAAATGACTATTCATGATGCCGTAAGATTAGCGCAAGATCTAAGAAACAGCCTTCAAGTAATTTAGATGTAGAGGAGACTAATTGTAGTGAATCAAGATTTTAAGTATTGGAGGAATGATTAAAGAAGGAGACTAATTACAGGAAAGACACGTTTACAAATGACACTACTGAATATAATGATGACACATTTTAAGAAATGTTTGTCATCTTAAACGAATCATAGTACGGTTCGATTTCAAAAAACCATATGAGTATATAAAAGAAAAGAAAAGAGTCTCTAATAATTAAAAAAAATTGATAATTATGTGATAATCATCGATTTTTTTTAAATATTAGGAGATACAACTGTATTATATTCAAATTCATAGAACGTTATTACACACGAAGAACGATAGCTTTATCAAGAGTAAAATGCAGGGAATGATTTGTTTTAAAATATAATAGTAAACCGATATTCAAAAGAAATATGTTCACAGTTACAAAAAGTGGAAAGCTATCATACATAAAAAAATAATAAATAGGAAACCTGGGAGGGAATTAACCACAGTGTTTTATGTACATGTCTTGAAGAAAAATCTCTTTGATACGTTTAATGATCAAGTTGTACATGGAATTCTCACCCGATTAATATTAATGACAGTAAATGCAGTATAACAAAAGCATTTCAATAATTTGTAACATTATTCAAAACGAACACGAGCCTTGTGAAAAATTCGCTACATCTGTCGAGTGACCAAGTCTCTTCTATATCTGAATCTATTTCCCAAATCTATGATTTCATCAAGTCAGCTTCTGGTCTTCATGTTGTCGTTTCATATTCTGTTGATATGTTTTAGAAGAATCCCAGAGAGATAAGACCCGAGATTCGAGCCTTGATAATAGTCTTTTTAGCAATTAATGTTTTAAAATGACTATTTTTTTAGACAGGGAAAATATCGATGGAAGCAAAACGATGAAGTTGAAAAGGTAAATACTTGTTAAAACGGTAGTTGTGGCGGCGTACATAACGGAGAGGAATGTTAGAGTTTGAAAAAATTATAAGACAAAATGGTTATTGTAATATTTTTTTTTATCTTGAACGTTCTGAAAACTAAGAAACACGTAAAAGAACTTATCAAGACAAGTGAAACGAGTCGATGGATTCATTATTCATCGTAAAGTAGATCTTCTGTCCCCCTTTCATCTGTACCATGGGATTTTAACTTAATCGTCATTATCACCAGAAACTAATGTTTCAAGTCTCTATCCTATTAAAATGTAAGTGAAATATAAATTACGAAATGTGTATTCCCGATTGAGCGTTTTTACACTGGACGGTATTGACACTGTACCGATGATTTTGCTGGTACCATCACTGGCTTTTTTTAAGAAACTAGGGACGAAACTAATAACCATAAATTATATAATGTTATAATTACGTAAATTATATAATGCTGAATAAATTGAATTACTAAAAGTAGATTTCTTCATTAATAATAGAAGTGAAGAAATTTGCTCTTATTAATTAAATTTATGTAACAATACCATATTAAATGCCTTTTTTAATACGTTAATAACCGCCGTGACAATTATACAGAACTTCGTTTCACTCTGCTTGCCCCTGTGCACTCACATATACGCACGTTATATTAATCTATGTACCCCTGTAGCGAAACAAGGATTCATTATAATTTTGTCATGTCTGTCGGTCCGTCACAGCCTTGTAGTTTCTGCAGTTGCGGATCTATTTGAATGAAATATTGCAAATATATGCTTCATGTAGAGATCTCAATTAAACTATGAAACAAATATAGTTTTTTTTATTGAAAAATATAGTTTAATGTACCACGTAATTGGAATACATTTTTTTTTCAGGGAAACCGATGGAGTAGAGTTTCGTTAGATGGGGCGTTTTAAATGAAAATTAAGTTCAATATTTTCCCCATTTTTGCATTTTGTAGCTGGGTTTTCGGAACATTAATCTACAAAGTGACCTGCAATGTATCCCTGCACTTCTAATTTTTCACCAATGGATTTAACAAATTCGAAAAATTTAGGGACTAGGATTTTGATTCAGAAGTTTCAGGAGATATGGGCGACTAGAGAATGATATTTTTTGTATTTTACGATACGCACTTGGCTGTGTTTTAGGATTCCATAGTGAAACTGAGAACATTTATTGTTGCGTCAGGTCCGTCTGCCTGTCTGTTACAGTCATTTTATTCGCAGATTATTATAAAGCTGAAATTTAGTATAGTTATGCATATTTAAAAAATGTGTGATTATGCATATTTAAAAATTAGACCTCCTGACTTTGAAATGAAATTAAAAAAAAGTTTTTAAGGGTAGGTTGCTACAGGGGTAAATTTTTTCCATACCCCGTTGTATGAATTATTATTGCATAAATTACAACTTTTTCTGTACAGAGATCCTTATAAGAATTATTAAGTCTCAAAGTGGTGATTTTGGTTAGAGCTAGGTGTCCCCACCCTCATGGATTAACCCTTAATTTCAAATATGTGAAAGTATTCACAATAGTAGCATATATGATAAAATTAAAAGTAAAATTATGATAGATAAATATGAAAAATGACTTGTAGTTTGGTCTGCAAAAATTAATTAAAATTCTAGTAATGATCAATCAAATGTGACATGTTGTTTGGTCTGTAAAAATTAATGGAAATTCTGTAATTTAAAGTGTATATTTATCTATATCAGGCTATATATTTTTATATTTATAAGGTTGAAAATAACATTATTTAAACATGGATTATGTTTGTAAGCCTATGGAAGATATGGTAGACAATATATTTACGTTCTGAATAATTAATGTTTATGAGAAACTAAATATGTATATAACCCTTTTAGTGTCAGCTCCATTCGTGCTTGACAGGTATTAGTTTGTTTAATTGTCGGCCTTACATCTTTAAACGAAGTATTTAATAACCAGTAAACGTGTTCCCCAATTGCCTATTTAATTGTGTTGAGCGTAACAAATTATAATTATCATTGGAATCATAAAAATGTTATACTATGGTGTCTGTTTTTATATTATGCTGCTATGTAAAGTTTTGAGTAGTAACGAGAAACATGTTGATTAACAAATATTTTTGGAGGCTCACAAAGACAATATTTTTCAAGAATTTTTCACATTTTACTTTGAAGATGTTTTAGCTACGTACCGTAACTGAGATGGATGTATACTACAACATATATTTTTGTTACATATCAGTAATATTATATTTCAAGTGATATTTTACATACACTTTGTCAATTATTACAAAAATCATATTAATTCCACGTTACTACTACACGTGTCCCTTATTCTATGCCTGAAGGCATGCCGAATATTCAAGCATATAATAAGGTTGACATTTGCAAGCTTTCAGTGAATTTGTATAATCTCGCTTTTAGATTAAACGCAAATTGGAAAATATGCTTGGAAAAGATAAATAACACACCCACGTTTGAAGTCAAAAAGTAAATGGATAAGTTAACTTATTGTGAGTGACGTACGTCTAATGACTTAAATATAAGCTAAACCAAATTATGATTTGAAGATACAATTAAAATCATTTCAATTCATGGAGCTTCTTATTTGAGGAAATAAATATATATGATATTCAGATTGTCCTTGTTGAAAAGAACATGATCCTATATATTTTTTTTGAGTTCGTTAATAATTCATCATTATTTCGTATCTTATAATTTCGTTTATTGAATTTTCTGAAAGCAATAAGTTATGATAGTAAGAAAAATAATTATTTAACAAAATATTTAAAAATTTGATACTGTCTATAATATATTTACTTACTCTACTGCATATGAGGGAAAGACGTTAAATAAATAAAATTTACTGCTTGGAAAATGGTAATACGAATGACTGAAAAAAATAGCCATGCTATTGTTCCGAATTATTTGATGTTCGATGTATTGTTTATATTCTAGGAAATGTTTTCAAAATAACAAGTACGGTGATTAGTAAAGACATAACACTATTTTTATTTATTATTGTCAATGCCATCAGGTGAAATACTTAATAACAATTGGAATGTGGTTCCCTTCCTGTATTATCGACTACTATTATCGACTTACGACCAATATCTTTTCAAGTTTTCAAGAATTGAGAAAATAGGTTTTCGAATTATTTGAAGTAACATAATAAGGAACTTTAGTAGCTTTTATCAGCATATTTCTAAGTGTTTTATATGCAGATTGAACCCGAAAAACAAATTTACCCAGTTTTACCAATCTTTGAATTGTAGTACTGTTCATAAATAAAAATAACTAGGCCACATTTCATACTAATCGTGTATGTAAGTATCATGAAAAATATAATTTATACTATGAGAGGCTTGCAAAGGAAGATTAGCGCAAATCACTATTAACTGTATAACTCATAATTTATTTAAAAATGAATTTCTTAGTCATATTTTAGATAATTGTTAAAATGAAATTTCTTTAAATTCACTTTTACTAAAATACATAGCAGCTCTTTTCATTTACCCACTTTGTGAAATGTAAGCGAGGTTATTATATATAGCGTCCTTTACTATGTTGAATAGTATTTGAATTCGTAAAAATAGGACATTTGTATGTCACAGTAACAGCATCGACGTTATTTTCTAAGCAACTGATCCGACTATAACGTAAAATCTGACTAACAAGCAAGCAGACATTTACACAAAAGACAGGGTTCACTAAACATTTTACACATATTATCGGAAACATAGTTATTTGAAGGTGGCTGTGGTTTAATATAGTTTACGTGGTCTGTGTAATATTACAAGAAATCGTGACCAAAATTAAAAGGTGCAACTTTATTTACGTCAGAATAGTATTTTGGTTTACAAATATTTACCATTTTATCCTGACATGATGAAATCGTATTTTTCCTTTAAATTCATTGCCATTAAACCCTCGTAAGAATTATAATGAGAAATGTGGTTATCAATCACATTTCATATAAACCGAAAATCACTGAATACTATAAAACGAAAATGTGATTGACAAAAATGTGTGTGATAAAAATTAGTACACTTAGGCGTTTTTCCTTGATTCGGCCTTATTTATCAAGTGTAAAAGACTTTTTGGTCATAACCTATAATTTTACGGTCATTTCTCTAAGTATAGACTAAACTTCGATCTGCGATAATTTCCTTATATAGTGACGTTCATTTCATTAAAATTTACAAATTTAAAGTTATATAAGAATAATAAAAATAGTATCATGTATTTTCTAATTTCGAATCTCTTTTGCTAATTTCGTTGTTCTGTTATGCGTATGCACTGTATATCTATACTTCAGTTTATTAAACCTGGTTGCGAATATAATTATAGACGGTTTGCTTTGCCAACAAAAAATAAATAAAATAATTGAAATTAATATAAAAAGTAAGGTACGTGACAGACAATCAAACAAGGGGTTATATTTTTTGTTATCATATCTAATGTCTCAATATTCCGCCCATGAAAGCCATCTAATATTGATAAAAGATTTATTATCGAGAGTCAAAAATGATGCATAAATGAAATACTCGTGCAATAACACGTTTCATCGCTCTTATACGTATAGTTATTTTCTAAAAAAATTGAAAGAAACTATTATTGTAATAATAGAAATTAGATTTTTTTGATTGGTAATAAACGTTGTGTAATACCAATTAAAAATATTTCATTTCTATTAATATCGTATCTAATGTCTGTTGGAGAATTTGGGTAGAATCGTAATACAAAATGTGACTAACAATAAAATAAACACGCATGGAATAATAATTTTTTTACTGGCCATTTTGTTATTTGAAAGAGGTTATATCTACAGGGAAAGAATGGAAGATATATGTATTGAATTTAATCTAACTCTAAACAGAAACTTTAGATAGACTACGAATGAAGCACATTTTTGAATAATACCAGAGAAGAAAAAAATATTAAGAAAAATAAAATGCAGTAGATGACAACTACCTAATTTTTTTCTTCTTATTAACTTTACACTTTTTGCTGTAACGTGAGTGTTTGTTGATCCCTATGTATCAATTTCCTATAATTGAAAATTTTGTTTGGTGAGTTTTCTGGTAGATAGCCTATCATATTTTGCTTTAAAGCCTAAATATAGGCGTAGCCTAATAAGATAGGCTATAAAAGGTTATACCTAGGTATTTTTGTTTTGAAATCAGTCACTAAATTTGAACTAATAAATTGATTGTATTAGATAGATGAAAAATAGTTTTATTTTCATAACTTTTTTGATAATTATAGTCAAATATGTATGGATATGGGTTTCTAATTTCCTTCTGTGATTTCGTACCTATAAACCTAACTATTTTGTATAGCTATAGGCCTAACTATTGTGTCACTTACGATACTTACAACAATTCCGTTTCACAAATTATTTAATGACTACAAAAATGTTTAATTAAAAACGTTCTCCATATCTAGGTGCAACCGCAGGCTTGCGTTCCATGTGAGAAAAAGGGCATTGTTATATGGACACGCTTATTTTCCAGTATTTTTACCAGTATTGGAAGTTTTAGTTTATGTACAATGAGTTGTGCAGAATTCCTGAGGACGTAAAATATTTTATCTCCAACATCAGTTTATATCCCAACAAAATTCAAAAAATAAGTAAGAGAAGATGCACATCTCATTAGCTTCATCTGCTTATCCACAAACTAATCATTATATCCATATTTAGTAGTTTTCTGATCTCTTTCTCATTAATACATATTTTTTTGGAAAAATTTATATTCATTTCATTTTTATGTAAGGTGAACTAAATGAAGTTTCAGTTTAATTGAAGTACACACTCATGGCAATATAGTGATCGCTAAATGATAATTAGCAATAAGAGAGAGAGAGATAGAGAGAGAGAGAGAGAGAGAGGGGGAGAGGGGAAGGGGAGAGAGAGAGAGGGAGGGAGAGGGGCGGGGTGAGAGAGAGAAACTACTTATTGTAAGTGTGAATTATACTTTTTGTAAGTGTGATTTAACATAAACTCTTCTCAAAATTAAAGAAAAAATAATTTAAAGGAAGCTATTGCTCTGTGGAGACGTGCCCCATCCCAATTTAATTCTGTTGTTATTACTGAATACAATTTATATAATTATATATTAAACATCTTTATTATAGTCTAACATTATGGCCAAGTCTTTGTGACATAGACATAATTAAGAACATGTGTATTGGTTTAGGAATAACTAATGTAGTTCATCATAAGGAACTGTGGATTTTGGAAGAGAAAGCCTCATTTACATGTTTAAGAAATATTTCATTAATAATTATTTTGTGAAGCGAAAAGCAATGTTTAATGGTAAAATCAATGCAATTCTACCATGTTCCTTCTGATTGCTCAGCAATTCATTCGGGTCGCTGATAATATCTTTCTATCGTGTTTGGGAAAGTTCTTTCAATTTCAGCAGCATTTTAGTATTAATGTTGAACTTTGAATTATTGGTCATCGTTGGCACTTAGAAAGTCTCGCGTACCCTCTTTACAGAGATTAAAAATAACTTCGTTAAATCTGTTTAAATACGCCTATTAATTTGATATCACTAGAAGATAAAAACGTTTTAATTATTTTTTAACGTAGCTGAATATTTAGCTTTGAATTGGGTTTATAAGTATAATATTTAAGTAATTTGGTTAATTAAGCACTATTTTTCTATTTAAACCAAAAATTTCAACGCTTTATATGCAGACATATTTTCAAGCAAAAAATTTAATTTCAAATTTGGAAACCATTTCAGAAGATTTCAAGGGAGATATTATGGATAGTCACTACTTACAAACAACAGATTACAAATATTTCTCTTGCTAAAAAAAGAACTAAGGAAAATCGATATTATTCAACATTTAACAATGAGTTTTTTGCTTGTCCAACGCTGCTCTTTGTATATTGTTTTTCTTCGTTAAACACTTTTACTTCCAAAATAAAATTTTATGAAAAATTGTAGCAAGAAAATAGATTTTCGTCAAGTGCTGAATGGATGACATTTATCTGATTATTATTAGTTTCTTTTAGAATTTCTTTTCTTCACATTATCATTAATTTCGACAAAAATATAATTTAAGTCAATTAACACTATCTGTAAAAACGTATATATCATTCTTAGAAGTTAAGAAGGAAAGTACATTGTTGATTTTAATATTATTATTTAATGACATACTCCAATTTTTCAAAAAGTTTATATCCTTCATTTTTGCATTTTATGAAAATTATCTCATTTTATACCTTTATGAGAGCTACATAATCCAATATAAAAGCAAAAGGAAAAGGGCTTCTCAATTACGGACGAGTATAAAAACATTGAAGGATACCGCCCTCGCCAGCGCCGATTCTAATCTTATATTCTGTAGGTGATGCTGTATAAAATATAATAAGTAAAATATCTCGACCCGATATATAGCCGCCCGCTGCCCTTATTTGAGTAAAACATTGATAGACGGGTCGTCAAGATTTATGACTATAATTAATTCAAGGGAGCGATTATATCCGGCATTTTGCTATCAGGCGTAGTTCGATCTGATGCCTTAAAATGTACGAGATACATTCGTACTTGTTCAGGAAAGACTGATTGATACATTAAAGGATTGCAATTTACGACGATTTCAAAGCATCTTTTAATTTAAAATTTTTCATTAAGTAATAAACTTATGTATTCGCTATAACGCCTTACGTTTTGCTCTAAAATAATATACAATGGATTTTGATTTTCATTCATTTAACTTCTTAGGGCGTGGAAATGTAAACATATCGTACGCTTTATGAGTAAAGTAAATATGAAAGGCTATTTAACAATAGAATTTTGCATCTATTTAAAAAGTTAATTGTTCAAAGTTTGAACAAAGAAGCTATAACAAATATTTCTTTTAGTAAAATAAGAACTAAAGAAAATGGCAATTATTCAGAATTAAATAACCTGTTTTGTCTTTATTAAACGTCACTTTCTATAAAATTTTAAAATATTTCTTCATTAAACATTTTCAATTCAAAATAAAATTTCTCATGTTGTGGCAATAAAACAAGATTTCGCCAATTTTCGAAAATTTGTCCGATCATTGCTACTTTCTTATAGAATTCCTTTTTATTACGCTATGGGATATAAAATCTTTTTAATTATGCTTTTAAACATGAATTTTTTTAATTTTACACAACCTGTATCTTCATTAAATAGCATCATTTCAATCACAGCTAAAATTAATCATGTACACCCCGGCAAAATATTATTTTTTGAAATCAATCGCCTAATTTATAAAATAATTAAAGTTTAAAATTTATCCGAAATCATAATTATGTGTAAATTAGCACCCTGCGTAAATAGCGCTCATTAATAGATTAGCAACATCTAACGTATTGCATATTGTTTAATGTCTATGAATTTTCATATAAATGTTCGAAAAAAATAGGACACAAAAGCGTATATATCGTTTTTAATTAACTTACCATACTTCCCTTAAATATTACAATGGTAATAAATAGTAAATTAACGAAATACAGTAAAAAGGTGTGCCCTTAATTTCGATACATTTCCTTTTATCATTTATTGATATACCAAGTACGTATTTCATTTCGTGATATCCACATCTGTGTTTGAAAATTAGTTTGTCGCGTGCACAAACTAATACCAAATATACAATGTGAAACTATTTCTTTTGTAAGTTCTTTTTTCAAATTAACTTGTTTTTTTTAAATTAATTTGTTTTTGAAATTTTTTTGGATTTAGAATGTATTTCTGCACTTACTTAAATTTTATTCTAATCGCTTTGGTAACATTATAATTGCATTCGGTATACACTAAAATCATGCCGAAATATTTGCCCCCTTTTAAAATGACATAATATTCACTAATTTCACTTACATAAGAACATAGTATAATATTTAACAAAAAACACTAAAACGCATTATACAATAACACGAATCACAACTGGCAATCTAAAAACCATAACTAATTCTTCAAAAAGACGATCGGATTGGTTTAAATAGATATTTGGGAGTGTTACCATATTAAATATTAAATAAACAATGGGATATTGAATATATATGGCGTTAATTTTATAAAAAATCATTATTCACAATTAAATGAAACTAAGTGATGTAGTATTATTTCTGCTTTCTTTAAGTTCTTTACAACGACCTAGGTTTCGTTGTATTACAACATCTTCAGGTGGGTTATTAGCAAAAATCTTTGCTAATAGCCCACCTAAAGATTCTCTAAGATCTATTAGCGAGATCGCTATGAATTGTGATTGTAATCAGGAGTATTGACATCAGAAATTGGCTATTTTTATTCAAAGGTTATTAGAAGCATGGCTGTAAAAAAAATCAAACCCGAAATTTTTTTTTGTATAGTCGCTCCCAGTTACCTTTACGACTTGGCGTATAGACAATTGCCTTTATGACTAGGGATTTTGTTACGAGTTTTAAAACGTCGTTAAGTCGTATTTAGAAAAATGCTTCTTTTATAGTCCATTTTTTATATTATTATACGGGGAGATCGTGTTAAGTTACTTTCCTTCTCTGATCTAATTTTTTCCTGTAGCGAAAAGATTATTTTGAATATTTTTCTGAAAATAATACAACGAAATACAAAATAAACGTTATTAAACTAAAATGTTGCCCGGCATTAAGTGAAATGTTTCTGTTTAGTTCAAAGAGATGGCTAGTATTTAAATCAAAAGACAAAACGTGTGAAATTAATTCCTATGCGACAAATGTTCTTGTTGGAACGAAGTTCCTTATCGCGCGTTGCGAAAGGGGGCTAGACGGAAAAAATTAAGACCAAAAGTTGTAACGACACTTTTTGCTATAGTTGCTAGCGGGCGCGCTGCAAGCCGTGGGGCGTGCGCGTGTTTCTCTGTCTGTCTCTCTCTCTCTCATAGAAAGCAAGCCAGTTATTTTCGTTTCGTCTTTCTATTTCGCATTGAACAGTGTGGTGTCGCGACAATAATTTTTGTTGAGTGTATACAGGTTTTTTGTACATAATAAATAATAAAAAATAATAACAATAATTATTATTATAACTTAAAAGAAATAAAATTTTATTACAATTCCTTCACTAATTAATCGAAAGGAACTTCGTTCCATCCGGGTGTCCCTTAACACCTCTCAAGTTTTTTTATTTACTATTTGGGACTTAAACATCTCATTGTTTATACCTGGTGTTATTGCCGTCCAGTGTGGATTCCTCTTTATGTATATGATTCCTTACGTACGTGCAAGTACTTTCTGGCGTGTAGAACTCACAAAACTCCAAGATATACGCGGTACGATTCATACATTAAATTATCATAAAGAAAGAATTATTATAACGCATACTTCGTATTACGACCAAGTATTATCCACCGAATTATCAGCTTGTTGTTTTAAATGTAACCACTTTTTAAGGTTCCGCAATCAAACAAGGAAATTTTATAACTTTCTTACGTTGACATATCCGACCACCCATCCGTCCATCTATTTAGTGATTTAAGTGTATCGTTTAGATATTTCTCATGGTTATCTCAATTAGTAGATGGTGAACACATTTAAAAGAACTTAAAACAAAGACGATATTTTAACGTGGCACAAGCCCCTGAGCATCATTCAATATGTATTTTGAATTAAAGTTCCATTTACCTTTCCATTTTTAAACCCGTTAGCAAAAATCTTAAACTCCAAAATATGCTGAGCCTTCCACCCATTACATAATTTTACAACCGGAAAAAAAGAGGCTATTCATAATACGTAGCTAACTATGAATTTAATTTACGCATGTCGCAGCATGCACTTGGTTGGTTTTATTTAACTAGCGTGTTATTAAAATGAAGTCTAACCAAAACGGCGTAGAATTAAAAAAAAGTTAGAGATAATTTTGAATCACCAACTGAGAAATAATAAAAGAAAATATCAATTTGACTATCAGTTAATACTAATTTAATAATCACTCGTTTCTAATATTACGACCTGAAACCATGGCGTACCAGTATGCTACACATAATCTTAATTATATAAACCACTTCCCTTTGCGAAGAATGTCCAATCCAGTGAAATTTTCTAATGTTGTTTTTGATTGCTTAATATTTCATTGGCGTGACTCCTATTACTTCTTCGTCATGTTATTTTGAAAAGAGATTTCGGACTTCCACAGCAGTTTAATGGACAATAATGTGACAAGACTTTAATTATTGTTGATAGGCCTGAAAATTTTTTCAAATAGGCAATATCGCGTATGTCTAACTTAAAAACATCTTTCCGAAATTGTCACGAGAGAAAATTTCTTCAAACACTTCTACCTGTATTACATCGTTAGAAATTTAAGATATTTTAATTATTATTTGACATTACGCTGAGTTCGGCATTTCGAAATAAGTGTTTAAATTTCACCTAAATTAAACCATTTGTTTTCCTTTTTTAAAAACCCACTGATTTCACCTGTTTATATGAAGAAAAGTGTCAAGTCTCGAATTTGAAAGTACGTTCAGAAGGTTCAGAAGGAAGATATTCAGCAATGGTTACTACTAGCGATGGTTAAGCTGAATAAAAATAGCTAATGTTTGATGTCAATGCACTTGATAAGAAATATTTCTCTCGGGTATAAAAAGGCAAAAGAACTGCAGTTATTCGGCATCACACAATACATTTAGTTTTTATTGATTGCTACTATTTGTCTAATGCTGAAAAATTTTCTTCGTTAGACACGATTCGTAAAGAAAAATTTAATATTTTATCTATAAAACAAGTTTGCACCGAACAGGTAATAACGGCAATCGGCTTGTCGGTAATAACGAAACATTTATAACTTATGTTAAATAACACGACTTACAAATACACATATTTTATTAATTGGAAAAAACTATTAAAAAAACTATTTTGTTAATTTCAACATTTAATTCAAGAGCATATTCCAATTTTTCATAAAGCTTATACCTTCATTATCGTATATCACACAAATAATCTCATTTTATACCTTCCTAAGAGCTACTTAATCCAATACAAAATTAAAAGCACAAGAAAAGGGCTCCTCAGCACGGGCAAGTATAAAAACATTGATTGATACCGCCTAGCCAAAGCCGATCGCTCATCTTATATTCCGTAGGTGATGCTGCATAAAATATAATAAATGAAATATGTAGGTCCAATAGATGGCCGCCCGCTGCCCCTATGCGAGTGAACCATTGATAGACGCGTCTTCAAGATTGATGACGATAATTAATTTAGTGGAAGCGATTACCCACGAAAGGTTTACCCTTGTTGCCTCTCGTTGCTATCCGATAAAGTTGGATCTGGTGTTCATAAAATGTACGAAATGAATCCATATGTGTAAAGAAATGACTGATTGACATATATCAAATTGAAATTTACGAAATTTTGGAAGCTTTATCTTTTAATATTACGTTTTTTGTTAGCCAATAATTTAATGTAATTGCTATAATGCCTTACGTTTGGTTCTGAAATAACTTATGACATATTTGTTTACCAATTAATAAGGTCTTAGAACATATAAATATAAATTTATTGTATGCTTTATGAGCAAAATGACTACGGACGGCATTTTATCAATTTACTAGTAGAAAATAGTAACTATTTAAGAACTTAATGGATTACAATCAAAACTCATAAAATAATTAGACTGTGTAATTATGTTTTGAAACATAAATTTATCTGAATGTTTTCAATCTTATATAAAAATATCTCTATGTATTATTTTTTAAATTCGTTTTTTACAAAAATTATTTAAAACATCGCCATCTATGGGCAATCTGCTTAATTAATATTTGGTGACTTGCGAATTATTCGCCCGAGCCAATTGGTCAAATAATACTAACTGGTCCCAGACGGTAAGAATTTATTTTTCAAAACAATATGGAGCTCCGTTGCATCAATAAAAGTAGTTGCATGTTCTCTTTCTAAAGTACATACCTATCGGTGATATGTACAGTGAAGTTCTTTATATATTTAAACTTAACTACCTTGTATAAAGTTATGACTTTGCATTTAATAATTAAAGTTAAATTGTTGGAAATAACGGACGACAGATATTTTTCTTACACATGAGCGATGAATCAGATTCTCGGTTACCTTCCTTTTTCCAGAAGATTTATTTTCATATTGTATTAAACAAGGTATATGTAATGGTGATTTTCAATTCACATTTGTACACTTCTCTTGTTACAAAAATTTAAGTTAATTTAATCCATGCATGTATAGTTTCATATGATGGAAATTTTTTACGTGATTTTACTTAAAATCAATATTTTTTATTGTCATTCAAGTAGATCAATAATCTTATATTTGAATGCCATCTTCGATACAGTGAATGATATGATATCGGTCAGATTTAGAATAATTAATTTTGTGATTACTTTAATTATTAGGCAAATTATAAAATATTAGGCAATATATCATTTGTTATGCATTAAATAGTAGGCATGCATATTTTATGCATAGGTTATGCATAAAATAGTAGGCAATATATAATTTGTTATGCATGATATATTGCCTACTATTATATAAAGAACGATTGTGAAATAGTCTTCGATCGATATAGCGATGTGCAAATATCCAAAAAACATATATACACACACACACACACACACATATATATATATATATATACACATATATATATATATATATATATATATATATATATAAATCAGAGTAATGGCTATAATGATTTTGTGAATACATCGAGGTAAAAAAGTTCCCTCTGATTAAAACGATTACGTGAAAACGTGATTTATTTTGATATATAGCACACGTGGTACAAGGGCTACTTGCAATTGAGATGTTTATTTTGATATGTGTTTTTCTTTTTTTTGTCAATATGTTGCAGTCAATTTAAGAACTTTTATTTACGTCATAATAAAATGAAATTAAAAGGAAAACATTCACTTAACGAATTTCTTTTCCAACTAAGTCTTTATTTTATAGTACTAGATATTATTAGAAAATGCAAAAATTATAACTGTACTCTGCCGTGTTTGAAAAAAATCACGCAAAAGAATTATATAAATTCAATTTGCAAGCGCACAAGTATACACAAAACTACCCGCTGCGAGATAAATTGGAAAAGAACCGAGAAAACGCCAACAGGCTATTTCACAGAAGAATATCTGTGAAAGCAACGTCGGCTGCAACTCTCATAAATAAGTCATCTGAAGTGCCCGCGCACCGCTCTACCACAAACATAACAAAGCCCCGTCCGCACGATTTGCTGCTCAGTCAATTTCCAAAGAGAAAATCCTGACCGAAATACCTTCGATTTAAAAACACAAAATCCAATACAAATACTATTTTCTTCGACGTACTCTATCTCAGTTGGAGTTGTGTGATCTCTATACGGTGAATTTTATCAGAGCAGTGAAAATATGTTCCTTAGTTTTCAATAATAATTATTTTTCATATTATATATTCTTAGTTTGAAAATATGTTTTATAGTTTTCATCGTTTCAATGATTATTAATTTTCATATTATATATTCTTAGTTAGGTTCAAATATTTTTGTAGTCACATTTATTAATTATGAAGCCGTAACAAGAAGAATATGAAGTTGTTTTGGAGAAACCACACATAGAAAGAAATCGTTAAATACTAGTAAAACACGCAAGACGAGAGATCCGTGTACGCCTAGACACCTATAATCACTTAAGGGTATACAATCTTTCTATTAAACTGTTGTAAATATCAATATTTTTCTTCGCCATATTAGCGCATTGCCTAGTATATCTTTTACAGGAGTAAAAATATAATGAATTCCGCATAAACTATGGGATCAGAATCATAGTTATTGTTTTCCCGTAATCTCTAGATTAACTTATGGTAATGCATTTTTTCCTTAATTTTGACTTCGACTATTTCGAGATGGAATTGAAGAGGAGGATCATTGATAGAGGTGTGAAGGAATGCAAAAATATTTTTTATGATACTTGTATAATATGGCTACCACCATTTTCTACCGTGTCTCTGCTCGAGCATATGCGTATGTAAATGTGAAATATTTTCAGTGAATCAGAATTAGATCAAGTCCTATTGTATAATATTCTTGTCATCGCATTATTTTATTTAATATGAAGTTGTTGTTTGTTTTCTTTATCGTTACGTATTGGAAATTTGTATAACAATTGTATAAAATTGTGAATTAAATTATGAGGATATCAAAACTGGAATTATTTTTTTTTATTCCATTTGCACATTATACCATTCCATCCTCTTTCACCATAATAATATGTTAAAGTATTGACTATCGAAATATTAGTTTTAGTTTCAGTATACCACTTGTTAGTAGAATGAGACTGATTGACCAACCGAAGTACAAACAGGAGAGATTTCTTAAAGGTTCCGTTTATTTGTTTTGAGGTATGTTCTTTACATTCTGCTATATCATAGACAAGATGGGATTTATCATTTCTAACTTGACAGCAACAAACTGCATAAAATACGTTTTTAAGTATAGGAAAGAGCGAATTACATTAGTCATCCATTTCCAAAATTGAACTTCATTAAAATCTGTTGTATATACGTACTTACATACAACAAATTGGCAATCCAACTTTAAAGTCTATATTTTGAAAACATCGTGAAAAACGAAACATTAAAAAGCATATTATCGACTACATTACGTAATATAGAATACTGTTGTCATAATCATATTTCCAGTAGAGAGAAGCTACATGAAAAAGGTTTGTTCTATGTCTTGGGATACTCGTTTTGATATAGAAAGTCATTCGCCAAACTAAAAGATTTTCCATGAATTTAGGTTTCTGTAATGAAAATATAGGCCAATAGAATGCTTAGGCCTCGGACTAATGCCCTAATGCTTATACAAAACTTTAAGAAAATGCTTTTATTTCTAATGATCCAGTTTTTGTTGTGATGCGTTTGTTCCAAAAAAGGACACAATGAAGAAAAAAAGTATTGTCATTCGTTGAAGAGTTGTTTTATTTATCTCCGTAGAGACTAAATTTAATTTTACCACCCTTAAATTATACTCTTCTGAATTAAAAAAATACTTCAATCGGTTGCCGCATACCAAAGATATGCATTAACACAAGTTGATTAGAAATACATTGTAATTAAGTAATTATTAGTTATATTAAATTAATTTTGAGGGTAGTCGTATATTTAATAATCCCTGACCGTATACTGTCTATCGGTAGGTAGAATCTAAAATGTTGCCTTTTGCCGAAAAACCATAAATAACTTAGGATTAAATCAAGAAAAAGCTGAGTTTGAAAAGAATATTAAATTTTAATTCTAGGTTTACTCACAAAAATTCAGGATGGGATTGGGAAATTATTTTTGTAAATAATTTTTTTTATAATGTGAATTAAGGACTTTGACTTAGGCACATAAATTATTTAAATAATTTTATGTATCAAAATATGTCATTTTGTTTTGCTGACGTACTTCGTTTAAGAATTTTGTGCTGAGCTTTTCGTTTCGTAACTTAGATTTTAGATAGAGAAGTATCGCAAATAAACATTCATTAATAATAATATTAGCTTAATAATATTAGCTTGAATAACAGTGAAAATTTCGTTTTAAGATCAGTTGAATAATATCAGTATATTGAAAACCAAAGATTTGGACGCAGAACAGGGAAAACGAACATGTTAAAAAGTTTAATTTTATTATAAACACATATACTACTGCCCCAACATAGCACTCTTGACGAGCGGTAGTGGTTATTATGTGGAGCTATCAGGGTCTGATGTAACCCGCCTCATGATGTTTCTGCGTCTCTCACTGCCTGCCGTTAACCTGGTGCATTTGTGTAAGGGGCTGAGCAGATTTTATTTGATCGGTACATTGTGCTATCTACCGTCCTCTAATACCGTCTGCTGTAGACGACATGATGATGAAATGATCAATTTAAGAATCCCAGATTGCACTATGTTAAATAGATACTGCTTAATGCTGAATTATTGGAGTGTAGAGTCATTAGTTTTGAAGCGTGGAGACATTTGTTTATAGAATATTCCAAGTAGTCTTCCCCGGCATCCCATTTCCAGGGTATCAACCTTCTTTTTCTTTATTTCTCGAAGCGTTCATGTGTCTTAGACATACAGACATTGGAGAAACACAACCCGAACGACGTGGATCTTGGACGATACGATGGATTTGATAATGTTTTGCTTCCTCTATATTTCCTTTAATTTGTAATTCATAATAATTTAATCCCATAATCAATTCCCTTGATTGAATTTGTTATAAATGCTACACCGCAACATTTTTTTTAAATATTCAATGCGTAGATTACAGCTATTTTATTCTTGCTATTTTTTACTTTGTCTTGGAGTCATTATGATTTCGGCTCATATTTCAGGAACGTAATTTAACAATACACAGAGTGACTCATCTTCCAGGGCGAAATTATATTAAAACTATTTATTCATCTTTTTTATTAATGTCATCCGATAAAAAACTAAAAATATTAACAGAAAATGAGTTTCATACTTTTCTTTTGCATAAAAATCCACGTTGGAAAAAAATTGATCTTAAAAAAATCAGGATAAATTTCACATGAATATCTTTACTGTTTTAAATGTAACGATTACTACTAGTCACAACAAGATAGAATTGAATGGGGCAATTTAATTGAATATACTGAACTAAAATAAATTAAATAAGAGATAACTCTACCATGAAGGACACAAAGAATATTTATAAGCCTTTTTTATAATTTAATTAACCATTGAACGATTTCAGGGACGACATGCTATCAAGAATACAATAAAGTAATTTTCACTAAAAAAATAACACAATTACAATATTAAAGGTAAATAATTATTGCATTGTGAAAAATTCACTCTATTGGTACCTTTAATACCTCCAATTAAAATGGATATTAAGAAAAAAAAATGGCTAAATAAAAATGGTGTTTGTGCCATTAGTTACTATAAAAATGTTTCTCTTAGTTTGAAAATGTTGATTTTAAAGAAACTAATAAGTAGGTGTCCCACTTTCAACACTATAATTATTTTTATTTTATTCTTACTACAGGTATCAAAAAAGAAATAGGAAAACTATAAAGATACAGACAACAATATTTTCTAAAATATGGTTAGTTAATAAAATTGTTATTTAACATCTATTCACTGACGTTTTGAATATTAGTTCATTCCTAGATGTCGTATTTTTATAATTAATCGTCGTCGCAAAAGAGGGATGTTATAGGTTTTAAACCTATAATATTGAAATTATATTTATTATTAATACACTTGAGAATATAGGCAATTGGATAATCTTGCGTACTTTTCATTCAGATACTAAAATATCTTGCTAATTACATGTCGCTGGGAAAGAAAAAGATTTTAAAAATAATTTTTCGCCATTTTTAGTTCAGTTTATAAAAGCATTGTACATTTTTTATTTTGGTATGTAAGAGCTTTCTTTGACATGTTGAGTTTGGTTTATAAAAGCATTTCCTCAATAATTTGATAAATTAAACCCTACATTTTTTCGCGTTTTACCAAACCTAATGTTTTCATCGATTTACATCAGAAGTATTACCTTTAGGCAAAAAAGTTGCCAAGTGTTATTTGGAAATTTATTCAAAAGTTCTCTACAGAAATATTCGACGATGGTCGACAATAGCCGACGATAGTATCTATAGGAGATAATAAATATTTCTGTCAGGTTAAAAAAAGGAAAAAAAACGCAATTATTCAACGTTACATAATAAGTTTAGTCTTAATTGATCGCTACTATTTGTATTTGTATATTGCTTAATCCATTAAATACTTCGAATTCATAAAAAATTAACTTTGTAGCAATAAAAAAAGCTTCGTCAGATGTCATGGACGGATAGTTGTGATTTGACTGATAATTATTTATTTTTTTAGAATTTACTTTTTCATATTATAAATAATATCGAAATAAATATGATTTACTTCAAACGAACACTTGGAACAAATATGGATGCTTCATTCATAAAACGAAGTTAAGAAAAAATGGTTCTTTCCAATTTTGACATTATACTTAATAACGTATTTCAACTTTTCAGAAAAGTTGGAATATGTTATGGGCTCCTTAGTACGGACAAATATAAAAACATTGATTAATACTGCCGAACCAACGTCAATCGCTCATCTTATATTCCATAGATGATGCTGCATAAAATATAATAAATGAAATATATGGGTCCAATAGATGGCCACCCGCTGCCCCTATGTGAGTGAGACATTGACAGACGCGCCTTCAAGATTGATGACGATAATTAATTCAGGGGGGCGATTACCACCGACAGGTTTGCTCTTGTTGCCTCTTAGTAGTTCTCTTTGCTATTGGACGAAGTTAGATCTGATGTCCATAGAATGTACGAATTGAATCCATATTTTTACATGAATGACTGATTGACATATTATCGAACTGAAATTTACGAGGTTTTAGAATTTTTTTCTTTCAATATCACGTTTTTCCTTAACTAAGAACCTAATATAATTGCGTTAACCCATTGGATTTTGTTCTGAAATTACGTATGATATGTTTCTTTATCAATCAATTAGGGTCTCAGGACATACAAATATAAATTTATTGTGCGCTTCATGAATAAGATAACTACGAACGGAATTTTACCAATTTAGTTGTAGAATATCTTAATTTTTAAGAACTTAATTTTTTACAGTCACAAAATAATCAGACTTTCTAATTATATTTTGAAATTTAAGTCCATATGAATTTTTTCAATGTCATTTAAAAATTTCTCTACGTATTATTTCTCAAAGATGATTTCTAGTAAGAACTTCATATCTCCTTTAATACTTCATCGAAACCAATGATTAAGCTAACATTTTAGAAGATTTTCTTCACCGCTATATGAAATATAAATAAATATTTAAAAATAATTTTTTTATTAAAAAAATTAGATTTTTTAATTCTCTGTATTTTATTTCTCGGAGGTATTTATATTGGAAAGAGCGTCATCTATTGATTATTTGTGCCTGCTAATAATTATCTAAAACAGCCCCCAATTCATTGGCCATCTCATAACTAATAAAATCATACTGGCCAATCTCAGATTTCTTTTTCTAATTCTTTTCTAAAGTACATACCTATTGGCTATATGCAGAGTGAAGTCTTTAAGATACTTGAACTTAACTATCTTCATATATATGAAGTTATGGTTTATATTTAATAATGAAAGTTAAACTGTGGAAAACAACGTACGGTAGACATTTTTTTCTATACAAGAAGAATTATTTAGATTCTCTATTGACTTCTTTACCCTGAAGATTTATTTCCATATTATATAATATCAGGTATATGCAATGGTAATTTTCAGTTCATATTCTCTATATTTCATTTGTTGTAAACATTTAAGCTAATTTATCTACGTGTCTTTTTTTCTCTGATTTTATTTAAAATATATCTTTTTATTGTTATGCGAAGTAGATCACTAATCTTATGTTTAAATGTCATCCTCAATAACGTCAGTGATTTATTGTCAAACAGATTTAATCTATACTACATTGTTATGCTGATATAAATAGAGAACAGTACACAGCTTGTTCTAACCTTGGGTAATACATGCTTTTGTACTTATACGTTGTATAGGGTCACATTTATTACACACATTTAACATTGCTAAAAATCTTAAAAGGTGTTTCTATTAAAAGTTCTTGAGGATTTTTCTCTTAATCACTAGAACCATATCTGATCGAGAAAGGCACATATAATACGGTAGTTGACTCATTCTAAATTTTGGTATTTTTCGTACAATATTGTGAAATATAAGTTAATTAAAAACCAGTCTTGAAAAAAATTCAAAAATTGATTGAAAAATAAGCCAGTTGCAGGCTTCTAAATTTGAACATGCGGATAGGGTTGGGTATATCCCTGTCTCTTTTCCTCTCGTAGAATATAATATGCAATATTAAAAATGACCTCACAACACAGTATTGTTGTCCTTCTCTATAGGTTAAATTTAAATTTTCAAAACTCGGTCAATTTTTAAGATTATTAAAAAATGTTTTCGCTCTTCATCAGCTTGTACCTTAAAATTACGATTAACGAAATGAAAAAAAAAAATTAGTGAAAAACCTAATTTTCGTTTCAGTTATTATGATGTTTGCTACATTTTTTGTCGGTGAAAACTACATGCTGTCGATATGTTATATATTATATCCAAAACGACAAAAATATTTATTTAGTTTTTAGAGATATAACAGATTAAGAATTGCTATTACTTAATAGACGCAAACATGGATTAGCATAACCAGTGACTTACTCTCATCTAAACAAAATGAATGGCTACTTTAATAATAACTAGATTCACCACATAAAATACCAAATTTAAGAACCCGACGTTCATGAATTATAAAGAGTAGAGTAGAAAGAGATGGATAACAAAAGTTAGGTCTTTGTTTTAACAAAAATCCATTACAGCAACACCGGTTGATCTATTTTAAGAGTGACACTCGAGTCGACTTTGAATTTTTACCATACCCTTGCTTGATTCTAACATCCTCAGTGCTTTAAAATATTATTTTGATAAAATATTGTCAGTTTTTCGTGTACATGAAGATGAAATTAGATCAAAAACTCATTTTTTTTGTATTTTTGAGTGACAAAATATCCTTACTAATCCCCTTACCTTTTTATAGGTCTGATCCAAATTCCAACACTTTTTAATTGATGGCCTGGAATTATATTCTAAAGTTAAGGAAACGCTCCTAATTCCTCATTACAGAAAATTATTTTCTGGAAAAATCTTTATCGCGTAAGTCACAAAACTTTGGGATAAACTAAATATAAATACAAAAACTGCACCCACAGTGCCTGTGTTCCAATTTTGTTCAAATCACTTTATCTAACACAGTCTATGGATTTGAAACTTCATCTTTTATTACCTCCTTTTCTTAACGTTTTTTATAATACCATTCCTCAGATTTGTGTTGAAAAAACAATATGATAATGATTAGATATGAGAGAAAATGGAGTTTGTGCCAACTTCAATCACAATGAAGTGAAAGTGTTATGTTATCTTATCACATATTCTTATTTTTCTCCATGTTTATAAGTGTGCATCCCTTAAACGTATTTGCCAATTTTTTGACATATAAACGATCTTTTTAGACTGCTCAAAGTACCTTATATTGAAAACAAATAATTACGGAAGATCCCACTAAACTTTTTAAACACTCATAAGGGTAACAAGTAAATGACTTTTTAACTACCAACTTAAATATACGCACAGACACACATGAAAGAATGTATCAAAAGAGACAAGAGAAGAGTTACTTTATTAGTGACTTACGTGAAGCTGTTTCGGATCACTTCTGAAAAAGTCATGGCTTTTTTTTAATGAATATCGAAGTTTATTCACGGATATCGTGAATAACTCTTGACAGAAATGAGAGAATTCAAAGTGAAAGTGAATTTACCCATATGTCTAACCAGCCGAGATTTGACGGAAGATTAAATATACTGATAACATTTTGAGATTAAAACTTCAGTAAATATATAAGTTTTGTTGTACACATATTCATTATATTCAAGTTATAATAATTAAAGTATTTTCCGCAAATAGGCCTTTTTCTTTTGAAATTATTTATAAAATATAAATTTGAAAATTTATTATTCTTTTTCTTGGAAACTTTGAATCAGGTATTATTTTTTTGGCTGCGAGAGATTTTGTTCGACCAGAGACAAACTTTCAAACAAGGGCACATTTAGAGGAAGATTAGAAGAAAAAATTAGCTACCATAGAGAAAAATTTCTGTGGGTAGATAAACATAACGTTATAAAAAAACTCTAAAATCTTTTGTCCAAAATTTTAATTGCCGAAATGTACACCAACATTTATTTAGTGTTACGCGGACAGCATCGGAAGTTCGTGGTAATTAATAATTTCATAAGAGATTCCAGAGGAACGGAAATACTCGATTATTTCATTTATTCGTAAAAAATAGCCTTTATTTTTATCAGTTTCAGAAATGGTTTTATATTCTTTAGGTTTAACAGCAATTACAAAAGAGTTGATAGAATTTCCGGCAATAACAAAATTAATTTTATGTACTCCAGTGGTATTGGATCATATCTCACACGAAAGTGAAAGGATCAGAAACGGGTGGTCAGAGATAATGTAATTTATATTTTCATTCACTTGTCAATTTCTGAGGCTAGTCCATCAATATATCTGTGACCAAACATTTTGTACTGACATATTTAACCGAAACGTCGCTTGTTACATTCGTTATAGTGTTATTATGAAACCACCAGATAGGCAGTTACTATTGATTGTGGGGTTGCAATCAATATTCTTTGTTTTGTTTTCTATAACATTTTCAAAGCATTTTTTCAGTTTTGCCTGCCGGTAGTTTATCTAAAACGTTGTAAACTTGAATCAATCACTCGAGGGACTGCTGTGAATTTCCTAACCTTCGTGGTGCAAGCCCTAGTTGCATATACGTTCTACTAATTTATTTCCCTACAATTTTATTGTTTTTTAGATTTGGAAACAACTATGAAATGAGAAAATTAAAATCATACTGCATCGTATTTGAGAAAATCACATAAGAGAGCCACAATAAATTTATTTGCAATCGCATAAGGGTAGTCTTCTGCCTCACAGTTTTATTATATGAGATAAATTGAGAAAGAAACAAGAAAACGAAAAGAGGATATTCCACAAAGGATATCTGTGAAAGCAACATCGGCTGCGACTTTCATAAATAAATCCCCGCGCACCGCTCTACAACAAACATTACAAAGTCCCGTCCGCACGACTTGCTGTTCAGTAAATTTCCAAACAGAAAATCCTGACCGAAAAGTCTTCGATTTAAAACCACAAACTCCTATACAAATACTATTTTCTTCGACGAGCACTAACTCAGTTGGAGTCGTGTGATCTTTATACAGTGAATTTTATTTATTTTACTTAAAAGAATTCAAACATATTTTCTGTGGTACTGATACAGTGTGGTTATGCTAAGTTCTATTCCATAATTATTTGATCCCGGTTTGGATCTCGTAGACAGTCTCCGCCCGAGCATATAAGTATGTAAAGGCGGCCACATCAGGCCATGTCTACCGCGTCAAGTGTTTTCGTCAAATGTGGCTAAAGACTATCCCCATGCTTTAAAAATCGATTCACTGTTAACCAAGTCAATGTAATTATAGTTACCACGTTCGAAAAAGTTGCGTGAGTCTATTCTACTACTATATTAGCTCATTCTTTCTACAAACATCATCGTTTTTATAGCAGTGTAACAAAATCTAATTGCTGGTTTCTTGTGTTTTGTATCTCTAAATGCATAAGCCGAGCCAAAATGATATGAATTCTTCCGGAAGGCGCCATGTCCCTTCAAAAACTGTGGGATGTAGTAGTCGCTATTGAGCCAGATTTTATTCAACTAGTAGGGTACATTAAATAAGTACAATCAAATCAACTCACCTCTAGAATTGCGAAAGTCCGCCTGGTCTACCAATGACTACAGACGATATATAAAATGCGTGTCTTTCTAACCAAAAGTTGTCTTTCAACCAAAAACTCAAAGCGCATTGTACCCGTGTCAAAACTCGTGTCTTTCTAAGACGAAGTTAGTCCCTCATTTCACCATCGGGAAGTAAGCAATCAGAAGCCTATCAAATCCGGCAACGCATCCGTCAAACGGGCTCTGTAGGCTTTGTTAAAAGATCAGGACAGCTCCAAGTATCTTTGATCTCTCTTAAATCACATTGCTTTAAAGTCTCGTCGACTTGGAAGAGTAGTTGCTTCAATGCCTTTCGTTTAATATAAACAACATTCATCGCTTTCTTCTTTTTATCTTTTGAGGGACATAGAAAGAGATGCTACAATTAACTGTAGCAAAAGTATATCTTTTCAAACTATACTGGCGTTCCCGTACAGTTTCTTCACTGCGTAATTCGGTTTGTCGAACGGATTGGAATCTTAATAATTTGTCTCATTTCGGAGTCTATGTCAGGCTGTATTGTATATCTCAGGCTATCTTTCTTACTTTGGTTCCTCTCTGTGGCTTCTTATTTACCTAAATCCATTTAGTATAAACAAATATTTAAATACAAAGAAAATGTTACAATTATGTATAAAAACCTTCTTTTCAATAACCAATTAAAACAGTTTTAATTAAGTATCAACTAAAGTAAATTGGACATCAAGACGAGATTGTAGGTTTAAGTATTAAGTTCCTGTCCAGAACTTCAATAAATATATTTCTATTTTCTTTTATGTTAATTGATATTAAACAACGAAAAAAACGCAATAACTCCCAATAGTATGGACATTAATGTAGTGAAGTTAAATATATATATATATATATATATATATATATATATATATGTATATATATATATATATATATATACATTTAAAAATCAAGTTTAAGGTTAAGAGTGTGTGACTGAAAGGTAATAAAGAAATAGATAGATGACACCTATGAAAAAATATTGTCTAACACAATTATGTAGGCTTTTAGTTATACATTTAAGATCCTATAAACTATATCTAAAGGCGGAACAATACTGACCTATTAGAAATAGTGACAAAATCAACAATAGTTATGAAAAACGTAAGAAATATTCACAAAACCTATCTGAGTTTAGTTTGCGAGAAAAATAGGTACACAAAAAAAATTTGTTAAAAAAAAAGTTTATTGGAAAAATTATTAAAAAAAATGTGCGTGTCAGCGCCGCCGGAGTTTACTCCTTAAGTACGATTGTCTTCAAATATATAGAATAGATATCACTGTATGTAAACAAAAATATTATTAAATGTAAATGGAAAATCCTTAATTAAAAAACTTTTGACAACATATTTATGTTCAAGTAAAACAAGATCAAATTTAAATCGCTAATGAACAAGATCAAATTTATACAACAAAATTAAAAACGTGTAGTAACATCAGACAAAGAAGTTAAATTAAAAAAGGCTTTTTAATTTTGTAGGATAGGAGATACCAAATATTCACATATAATGACATTTATTGATTACAATTCAAAAATTCTATTACTAAAATTTTTCTCTGACTAGCGACATGATTCCCTTTACCTATAGCTAGAATATTAAAATGTACATTAAAATTAGTTAGTACTGGATGGTTTACTCGACCTATAGCCAGAATGATAAAACGTGCAATCAATTACTTTAATTCAAGAAGTTATCAATACATATTTATTCTTAATATTTGGTAATTTAATAAATACTTGTAAAAACATTGTATTCTGACAATCGAATTCGAGTATAAATGATGACAGATGCTTCATCAAGTAAAAATTATATTATTGAAATGCAATGTATGGTTCAATTTGCCCATAGTTAAAACAAAAACGTGTATTAAATTAGTTTGGACTAGATAATGCAAACCATTTTTTCTTATGGTTTTAATATGAAAATCCTATTTCATTGGTTAAAACACCATTTCATTAAACATTGGTTTTACCAATCTATTACCAAACTGTAATGTATACTTATAGGACCTTACCAACATAGCTTGACAAAAAAGCCACTTTAACAATTACTAAATAATTTCCACCATATTTGTGTAAGAGCAAAAATAAAACATTAACATTTTTTAGCTTTCAAATATTTTAAACAACGTGCTACACTGCCTTTCTACACACAATAAAATAATGACTAAATGATTTATTATCGACAATTTAACTGCCTGTTGTGAAAGCTAAAAAACATAAAATGAAACAACATTAGCAGAAAATATTTATAAAAATAAAAGCGATGAAAATAAAAATAGTAGAAAAAGTGTACAAATATGGTATTTACGAAATAAAAACGAAATAAGAAAAAAACAATATTTAAAACACAAAATAGAATAAGTAAAAAGTAGTAATTAATCTAAAAACTTATTTCATTTATTTTTCAATTCCCTCTCTGCAACTTCAGCACGAGCCTTCGCTTCTCGATTTTGACTTAACAAAATTTCCTTGCTGATTTCATGGAGCTCATCTCTCCTCGTTGTATCTGCTCCATTTATTCCTCGTGTAATTTGTTTTTAATTCTTCCGTCTGAAGTAACTGATGTTGGCTGTAAGCGAACCGGATATCCCAATGCTGGCTGCTGGTGCATCTTCTGCGTATTGGTACATTCGTGTCCACGTCCAATATGGTTTCCTGTACCTTACCCCTGGGCTGACCCGCAGGAACATTTTCCGTTGCCTCGGATGGTGTTGGCAAAGTTTCCGTAGCTTCAGCAAAAACTTCACTTTTACTCGTCGATTGTTGCTCAGACGAATCTGTAGATAATGGACTCTAATTAATTCAATGTCAATTCATGAATATCACAAATTAATAAATTTTAAACACACTTTTTGCATATGACTAAAAAAAACAAAATTAAAGTCCAATTGAAAAGTTCTTAAATTGATTTTACAATTTGTAATTTTAAAGGTGATACAGCTACAAACTATTTTTGTTCGCAATACTGCTTCTTCAGTATTAAATATAAATTTGATTAAAATTTACTTCAAATAAATCAATCTGAAAACTTTTGGTGTACCGTTACTATATTAATCAGTTTCTAAAAAATACAGTAAATAAAGATTTATTGTACACTCATTTGCTTCGATCACATTACACACGTTGTTTACTTCGATTGAATTGCTGCGCAAAATCGTTTTATGGGACTTCCACAATTAGCCCTGACGGGGTTAATTTGGATGCTAATCGCGTGACCATCCTCTGCTGCCTTTCTTTTGCCAACTATCTTCTCTGCTCAGCTTTTATATTGAGAAATTAGTAACAAAGTAACAAATTACATTCGTGTAAAGAAATTTACTCTATATTCATCAAATAAATTAATTCCAATTCATTTCAATCTATAATCTCCTTCATTTTGGACGAGAGTATAGATCCTATGAAATCCAACTAGAGAGGTTTAACTTGCCATTACTAGGTGCACGGAGAAAAAGCGCTGATATATTTATAGAAAATCATACATTCGCATGATGATTGTACCCATCTCTTCTCTCTACTCAACTTCAACACTAGTTAGATCCCGTGTACGGATAGAAAATATTATAATTCTAAGTTAATACTATCTATAATAATTGATCAATACATTATGTAAAATATTTAATAATACAAGTAGCCCTTGAAAATTTACAAATAAATACTCTAACCATTTTGTGCTCACATAATTAGAGTTATAGTATAGTTTTAGAGTCTATTTTTTTATTATATATCTACGTGACTGTAACTTGCTTTGTGAGCGTTTACAATAAATAATTAAATAAATAGATTCTATTTTCTTTATAAAAGTGAACATTTGATTATACTTACCCGTTCATTATTATATCCACCAGTATTATATGGGTATCTAGGTGATCGCTCCGTCGATTCGTTATTTATATCTTCAATTACACCTTTGTGAGAGACGAATATCCTCACCCTGTTTCTGTGTAGTATCTCTTTCTTGTTTTCATTTTACTAGTTTTGTTAAACGCAATACTTCTAGCCCAACAAACTTCGCTTACAACTGTCAGTATGTTTATCTATCATTATATGACGTTCTCTCTCCATTGAGAACCTTTGCCAATGTCAAGTGTGGAACTGTTAGTAAATAATTCGATATTCAATATGTCAATTAAGGATGTGCGTGAAATTAGCTGATTACAATTTTTAACGCTCTGAACTTCGTACGCTCCGAAGTTCTTCTTTTACTATTCATAAAACTTAATACCGAGCACTATATGTGAAAATCGATTCTTAGGGAGTAAACTCCAAAAATAACACTACCTTGTTCTTAGTATTTACAAAGTAAATATGTGCTTATACATTCATAAATCTAAGATTCTTGTAAGGACACAACAATTCTTATAGGAATTCGTTCTAATTAAACAGAAATTAAATTACAGAAATTAATAATCGAAAACTGTAAAAGAAGCCAATACGATAAGAGATATTCGTAAAAAGCAACTTTAATTCAGAAATAATTGTTTGATTTCTAAGCACTCAAGTAATTCGACCAGTGACTTTTGAGTATTTTTTCTCCAAAAATTGTTAAACAATTTCCAGAAAATAACTATATCTTATTTGATAACGGTCTTGGAAAAAAATTACTTCCCATTTTACACCTCTTGAAGCTAAAAAATAAAAATTAAAATATTTTTATTATTTTATGTCTACTTTTGGCCCCTACTTCTTATAGCCATTCCACAGTTCAGCTTTATATAGTCAATTTGGATAATGGATATTAAGAAAATTGTCATGCACGAGTAAAACACGAACTAGAAATGCACATTTAGGCACTTAAATCATTTAACATTGTATAAAATTTTCATTACACTATTTACAAAATTTAAATCCTTTAGAAAGTAAGTAAATCGCCTTCTGAATCTTTCACATGCGCATATTTCAAAATGATGTATAATTCGACATAGAAGTAGAATTAGTAATTTTTGGATTTTGCTCTTTAACTGGAAGTAACCTAAAGGTATTGATGATGGTTTAAATAAATAAAATATGCTTTTAAGGGCTACATCTTTTTATCGCGTGAATCAAGCTTGAAACTTTGATAGCAATCTAAGGCCAGAGGCCTCAGCATGGGAAATTAATTTTAGCTTGATATCTCGAGCCGTTTCTGCGAAAAAAGGCTTGGATAGGCGAACGGACGGATGACAAGGAGAATTTATAAGGGTTTTGTTTTCTTTCACTTTGGGGAATGGAACCCTAAAAACTAAACGTGCTATTAATCTACAATTGTAGAAGTGCTATTCGCATTAAGAATAGCGTCTCGCTGAAAATTAATTTTTTTTAATGTTTTGTTATTAAAAGTTTAAAAAAATTATTTTGAAGATGAAAAACACTATTCTTTATGTGAGCCACTAATGATTACCAAAACAATAAAAAAAATTAAATCGAATTGTTAGTATTCGAATTATCCAAGAACAAATTTATAGGGAAACACAATTAAATAAATTTTCAAGAAAAAGGCAATTAAAGGATTTTTGTTTCGTTAAAAAAAACACTTTTTAAATACAATATTTCGACTATTCTAGGTCTATGATACTTTCAGAGTATTATAGACCTAGAATGGATGATCTTTCTGTTTGCCCTTTTCCCTTTTATCTATACCAGTTTAATTTTCGATTTCTCGCTATAATAATTAAGGTTTATGTCGAAGTCTCCAAAATATATGTTGCGTGATAAATTTTATTATAAGTCTTTAAGATTCTAGAAGTATAACTATGTTTAATTTAACATAAATGAAATTTGATAAAAGTCGATTGAAGACCCGCTGCAATACTTGTTCAAAGACTAACTAATCTTTAGAAAATTGCACATAAAAAATTACACAGGTTTTTTGAGAATAGGTGTCAAAACGGATTGTAATAAATAACTCTTTTAAGTCCTGTTTTGGGAAAATTATAATCAGTATCATATTTCAACTGAATGGTTAGGAAAGATATAAAAAACATGAAATTTCTGTCATGTTAATTTTATAAAGAGGAAGGTATTGTCTTTTTAAGGGTTACCAAAAAAGTATCAAATTTAAACAAAATGTTTACCCTTGCATAGTTTATATTATCCGGTGGATACGAAATACATAATATATTTTTAAAGCGTGCGGGTAACTAGCAGTAACAATTTAAGTTAAGGTAGTCGCAGTGTGCCATGTTAAAAACAAGTACGAAGATATTGTAGACAATATGAAAATCTACACAAGTTTCCGGATGTATGACTGATTCTTATTGCAGATGGTTTGTTATAAGCCTTTCTATGTTACCAGATAGGGGTGTACAATTTTCCTATTCGATTGAATCGCACATAAAATAACTAAGCCGTTAGTAACAAAATAATTAATTAGTGATTATTTTGTAAAGAAAACGTTTAAAATGAAATCAAGCGACCCTTTTTGGTAAGAGCAGATAGCAGAAACTAGTATTTAGTCTCAATATAAATATGTTAACATGAAAATGAATAGGATTCACCGTGTATTGAACCTAAGTTAGACCAAAGGGTCTTTTGAAAAAGCGTATAGAAAAATTAAGTTATAGATGAGCTTACTTACTTCTCATAATAATAAATGTTTACCATGTAGAATCTAAAAGTAGTTATCGGTATTTTGTTAAAATGTCCTGTCATAGATTTATTTTAATTATGAAAATGCCTTATAATACGTTTCAATTGAAATTTAGGAAATCGAGTTTAAAAAATAGGAACAATATTTCATAAATATCGACTCTAATTTCTGTGCATTATTGAACATAATTTTTAACGGGCTAAAATCACCAGTTTTCCTAATTATAAAACAATAAAGTCAGCCTTATAATTTGAAAACAAACATAAAGGAAACAAAATTAATAATGGAAGATATTTTTCTTTTCCTGAAATGTTAATTCAGAGCTCGCGTGCACAAAGCTCAGTGCAGGGCAGTTACTATTGCTAGCAAGCCTGCATCCGGCGGAAGTTCGTGTAAAATGAAAATAACAGCTGCAACACAGTTGCTGCTACTGGAAATGTAAGTCGTTTGAAATTATTTCTTAAGGCATATTATTTTCCAGTTATTGTTTTATAAAGCATTAGCACCGACGAATGTGTACAATAGTGTGCTCAAGATGCAGGTGTTATTGAGCTAATCAAAAAATAAAAGCTGGAACGATTAGGACTATACGCGTATATGATAATTGAGATATTGCCATTAAATACTAAAAATGGAAGAATCTAGTGAAAATGACAAAAAATAAGCTTTTTAATTTTGACAGAAATTTGGAGAAATTTTGTCAAACTATATGGCATAAGAGATTTTGACAATAAGGAATCTCTTGTCGTGAATAAAAATAATTAATGCTTGTATTATCCGATATAATTATGAATCATTTGCAATACAGGTTAGTGTGTAAAAAGACAGACACTTTTATTCTGAAGAAATTGTTGCAACAATAATTTAATGAACGTGTTTATATATGGGATAATTATGTTTATATATTAGAAAAATATACATTGAAATTATTAATTCTTTTCTTGCGATTTAATGATAGACTTAAAATATATTTCGAAAATAATTGAGAATGAATGTTTCTTCAAAGATGTTTTCCTCACAATTCAAATAATAATTTATATGATTAATTAAATGAAATAAATCGTTTAACCATATTTAAATTAAAATTGTATATAATATAAATTTTATTTAATACTTGGCTGAATATGCTTAAAACTAGTTTTATTCGTCACATACATATACCCTAACCTGTATACGGTATTGAACATATTTGGCGTTAATTTTGTAGAAATTAAATATCCACAATTAAATGAAACTACGTGATGCAGTATTATTTCTACTGTATTTAAATTCTTCACAATGACCTAGGTTTCGTTGTATTACATCATCTTCAGGTGGTCAATTAGCAAAGATTGACTAAGTGCCTTTGCTATAAGACTTTCTACTATTACCCCCCTGAAGATGTTGTAATACAATGAAACCAAAGTCGTGGTAAAGAATTTAAATAAAGTAGAAATAATACTAAATCGCGTAGTTTTATCTATCTGTACACAGTATCTTCAAATTATTTTTTTTTGTATTAAAATGCTCTGGAAATGTTAGTTTTTACAAACTAAATTTATAATAAATTATATTTAACTTCAATCAATGACATCACTCTCAAAAAGCACGTTATACCCTCATCAAACGAATAAGACACATAACATGTGACATATAACAGCGCCACGCGTGGACTAAATATAATATGGTTTATGATAGCACGTATTTAAAAAGATATTCATATTGAGGTTGAGCCAAATAATCTTAATTTTTGAATATCAGTTTTAGAGTACTATTAATATTTCTGTGTAATATAACATCACTGATTTAAATATCCCGTTTTCCTGTACAACTGACTACAAATTTGTAAAAAATACATTTGTCAGAGTATCGTAAAAATCACGTATTTGCAATGAATAATTCACTTGTTTTGACTTATTTTACTTTTTTACCACTAAACGTATAAGCACAAATTTCTAAATATTAGAAATGGAAAAAGAACAAATAAAACAAGAAAAGCTCAATTAATAAAAAAGTCGATGAAAATGCTTTCCAAATGTTATATCGGTTTGTTTATATTGAAAGCACTCCTTAAATCGTTTTGTTAAATAAAAATATAATATTCTTTATTTTAAGTTTTAATTAAAAAAATACTAAAAAATAAATAACCCGTGACGCTACATTATTTTTGGAATAAACTTACTATGAAACTGTAAGCCACTCAACTGTCATATTTAATAAAAAATTTTGTGTCTAAGTGGGGGGTGAACAAAGGTGACCCTCTATGCAATGAAACACGAAATATGTCGAAGGATAAAACATGTTATACCTATATAGAACTTGTGTAATAGAAAAAGACTGACAGTCCTTTGAAAACGAGCGAGTTCCATATCTTTGACACGTCAATATCGTCTAGACATTTTGTGATAGACCATTAAATGAGTTTTCAAGACTCAAAGCATGCCGCTAACTCGCCTATTTGAAATAGTTCAGACACGTGAAAAATTGGGTTACTATGTACCGTTATATTTCTATAAAACCAAATTGCACTATTTGTTTTCTTTAGTAGATGTTTTTTTGTTCTTGTTGCACCAGTATATATTAGAATTTGTTGCACCAGTATTTTAATCACGTTTCTCGTTTTAATAATGTGACGTAAACATGAAGTTTAAAATAAATATTCTCAATAATAATAATAATAAATATTCTCAATATTAATTTAACATAATAGATAGGATGTATCTTAAAGGATTTTGCGTATATTATTGTTTCTTATAAAATTAAAGTTTGAGATGAAATACTTAATTGCTTTTGGTTGTTGATTTAGATTTTTGCATTTCTTTTTAAGATAAATATTTAATTATAATATATTTAAGATAAATATTTGGTAGCTGATTGCTTTATATATATGTGTTAATAGAACCCGTACAAGTATGTGGAATGGAATATTATTTTAAGAAAATAACCGTAATGTTGTGTTACGATACAATATTTTAATAAAATAAAATGTTACTTGGCAACAGACTAACTAAAAGCTTATAGAATATGTAAAATCCGCAATAGTTGCCTAAATTTAATATTAAGCTTGGTACCTTTTTAACGTGGAATCATCATATATCAATTAACATTTTACTGAACAATTGAAATTAAATATCTTCACCAAATTTGTTCATTTAAACAATTCTATTTCATCTGTTTATTCACAAAAGTAGAAATAAAAATAAACTCTCAAGACACACACACACACACGTACGCACACGCTCACGTCCACGCACACATATATGCACACACACATAGAGAGGATTTTGGAATAAAAAAATAAACATTCAAAATTACATACATAACCAAAAGTAATTGTTGCTGACGATTAACTTAAAAAAAATATTTAAAAAATATTTCTTCTAAAAATTAAGTTTTTTTGCAATAAACTGCTTATTAAATTTTTTTTGACGTAATTGCCATTCTTAGTTTCATATGAATAAACAAATACGAATAAAAAACCTTTGTGATGAGTCATTGCATAAAGAGAGTTTATAAATTTGATTTTTGACAGCCTTCTTTCAGCGTCATAGTCAGCAAATAACAGCATAGTTTTCATTATGCGATTGCTCGAAATATTCACGGGGTTCTTTCATACTGAATGTAGCTGAAAGCTATGGGCTGCGAGCTTACTCTCGCATTACACATTGGTTGCTTGAAATATCAATCAAATATCCGCTGCTTAATCACGGCAGCCAATTTGTAGTGCGAAGACGAGCTAGCAACTCTAGCTAACGCCTTTAATAACGAAGTTATAAAAGACATAATAATGAAGTTTGCTCATTCCTTTTAAAATTGCACAGACAGGTAGCATCCGGTTTATGCGTTTGGATTACAGATTACGTATTAAATTGCGAACTTTGCTTGAATACAAAAAATAAATATATTTAAATATTCACCACTATCTGAATTAAATACGTCAAATGTTCATAGTGAGCTATGTGTAATTGCTTATATTGCATTGCGCGCCATTGCACCTAACAAGCACATTTCTAGCTATTATTTCCAACAGCTTCGCTATCATGTAAGATCAGATCCAGTACCGGTGAAGTTTATGAAACACCTATATGTGTTTATTACTATCTAAAACAGTATTCATTTTATAATAAATAATTCCAGATATACGTTAATAATAACGTTTGGAATAAAAACTACTAGCCTATTAAATACATTGAATAATATGTCTATTTAGTTTATGAATATATCAATATAATTAATCTAGCCGTTAACTTCATTTAAACAAAAAATAATAATATAATTACAATAAAGTTATAGAGTAAATTAAGGTTTACCAATCTAGACTTTGTTCCTATGATATTAAATAATGCTTTAGATACTTTAGAGTAAGTATTATTTAACATAAAAAATTAGTTGTTTTCTTATCATATATACACAGACTCCCCGTATTGCGAAACGGATAACAGAAAAGCGGTTTATCTAAATGATATGTAACTTTCATTGTGTTATAGCTTACAGTGTTTACAAGGATATTGGTTATATTATTTCTTTAGAGATGATGTTTAATAAGCAGTAAGAAATTATGTAAAGAAAGTCGAAATGAACGGGATGTAGATTTGAGTTAAACTTAGAAACCATTCATGCTAGACACGTTAAAATTTTTACTAGGCATATTAACGAAACATTTTTGATAATTAACGATAATTATCAATGATATATATGCTAATTGTTACAAGTTGTGTGTTATAAATAATTCTGAGTTTAATAAATTAAATCCTTATACCTCATCTGGACTATGTTTGCATAACAATAAAACCTGCAAGGAGAGCTAAAATGTTTGTGACTAGTTATTATATTATAAATGTTTGTGACTTATTATATATATTTTGTTGTAAAAATTTTAAACTCTATAAATTAACTGCAGAAAACTATGCAAAAAACGGTTTAAACAAAATGCAATTACGATACCTTTTTCTTCATGGACGAAGCCGGGTGGGTAATAAAATACTGAGATATAATATCCCATTTCAGATTTAGGAAATGTGGTCATGTATGTTAGAGAAGGAAAGTCAGGTAACGAAAAAAAATTAAGTAACGCCATCTTATATCTTCTTCACTTCCTCGCCTTCTCCAACTCATTCTCTCCATCTTCCTGCCTACTTCGCGCTCCCTTCGTGTTTTACCACTCTTTATACGCCCGCATCTTTCTTTTTAGGACTCTGTATCTCAAATGGAAAAATGGAGTAACGGTAACTGTTTGAAATATTCCTATGCTAATTTCAGTGAAAATTAAATATACGAACTTTTTTCAAGTTTTTATATTGTCCAAGGTATAATTTGTAATGGAACTCAGTATTTGGAACATAAATTTATTTTCTAAATTTTAAGTGGCATACCCTCAAGGATTGACGTCATTGCGGATTGCAAAAATCATGAAAATGCAAGTTAATTAAATCGAACTAAAAGATTATAGAAAAATTATAGAGGCCTCATAGTTTTTGAGCAGTCACGATATTTTTTACGTTTTCATTAATATTAAAGTCTGAAAATGGTTTAATAGATACAACTTTGCGCCCTAAAATATTAACAAAATTGTATGAACGTAAGTATTCAGGTAATCATTGTAGTGCGATTTTACTTGTCTTTAGCAAGTTTTTTTTGGTAAATTGTGGTTAATTTTTTTCTCAATAACAATTAATCTGTGATCAAGGACGATTTCACAAAAACAAAACAATTACAATCTCATTTGGTCATGAATAAATATCTTCAAAGTGGTTTTTAATACTTTAACGTGTATTGAATAAAATGGCATGCGACAGTGCATTCGAAGAGAATATTAGAAGAGAGTATTAGAATTGAGTATTAGAAGAGAATATTAGAAGAGTGTCTTAGAAGAGAGTATTGGAAGAGAGTATTAGAAGAGAGTATTAGAAGAGAGTATTACAAGTGAATATTAGAAGAGAGTATTAGAAGAGAGTATTAGAAGAGAGCATTAAAAGAGAGTACGAGAAGAGAGTATTAGAAGAGAGTATTAGAAGAGAGTATTAGAAGAGAGTATTAGAAGAGAGTATTAGAAGAAAGTATTAAAAGAGAGTATGAGAAGAGAGTATTAAAAGAGAGTATTACAAGAGAGTATTAGAAGAGAGTATTAGAAGAGAATATTAGAAGCGAGTATCAGAAGAGAGTATTAGAAGAGAGTATTAGAAGAAGGCTATGAGAGTTAGAGCTGTAGGGAACAATTACTCCCTTTCAATTAATTATCACCATCAATCTTGAAGGCGCGTCCATCAATATTTTTCTTGCAGAAGAGTATCTGTCCTCACGTGTTTATATTTTCCCATAAGATAATGCAAACTGAGACTAAGGTTCATTAAATTATCAAAGGTATGGGGCGTTACTATTATTTAAATACAGTTACCCTCATATATATTAGAAGAGAGTATTGGAAGAGAATATTAGAAGAGAGTATTAGAAGAGAGTATTAGGAGAGAGTATTATAAGAGAGTATTGGAAGAGGGTATTTGAAGAGGTTATTAGAAGAGAATATTAGAAGAGTGTCTTAGAAGAGAGTATTGGAAGAGAGTATTAGAAGAGAGTATTAGAAGAGAGTATTACAAGTGAATATTAGAAGAGAGTATTAGAAGAGAGTATTAGAAGAGAGCATTAAAAGAGAGTACGAGAAGAGAGTATTAGAAGAGAGTATTAGAAGAGAGTATTAGAAGAGAGTATTAGAAGAGAGTATTAGGAGAGAGTATTACAAGAGAGTATTGGAAGAGGGTATTTGAAGAGGTTATTAGAAGAGAATATTAGAAGAGAGTATTAGAAGAGAGTATTAGAAGAAAGTATTAAAAGAGAGTATGAGAAGAGAGTATTAAAAGAGAGTATTACAAGAGAGTATTAGAAGAGAGTATTAGAAGAGAATATTAGAAGAAGGCTATGAGAGTTAGAGCTGTAGGGAACAATTACTGCCTTTCAATTAATTATCACCATCAATCTTGAAGGCGCGTCCATCAATATTTTTCTTGCAGAAGAGTATCTGTCCTCACGTGTTTATATTTTCCCATAAGATAATGCAAACTGAGACTAAGGTTCATTAAATTATAAAAGGTATGGGGCGTTGCTATTATTTAAATACAGTTACCCTCATATATACTGGCGACAATATAAAAGAAATATTTTTTTGAAAAGAACTATGTGCAAAATTGTTGAGTCATTTCTGTGATTTCTTTTATTTTTAGGTCGAGGTAATAAAATTTGAATTTGTTGTATAATTTATTATGAATTGTAATATATATATATATATATATATATATATATATATATATATATATATATATATATATATATAATAAGAAAGACTTATATACAGTTTGGGTTATTATGTATTCAAAATGACTACATGTCATATTTGATTGATCATTACTCGTAAACTGGTAGAGCATATTTATCTATCATAATTTTCCTTTTAATTTCATTATATATGCTACTATTTTTACTTTCACATTTTTTGAAATTAAAATTTAATCAGTAATCAGTAGGGTAATAAATATACACTTTAAAACACAGGGTTATTTTCTGATTATAACCCACCATTTAAGTAAGTGCCACATTGTTGTTAGATTAACAATAAAAAAATATTTATTCGTATCCTTAGAGTGCGAAACGCGATGGTAAAGAAGCAGATGCAACGAAATTCAGTAAATTTCGCTCGCAGCAAAGACAAACAGAACCATTTGCTAAATAGAAGAGATGAGACAACTTCACTCATTAAATCTCATTTCGTGGGAGTGAACTGAGAATTGTTTTTCAGGAACAGTCTATTATTTTTTTTAGATTTTAGTGAAGTTAAGATCGTGTCATTGGTCTTAGTTTCCATAAAAATGTAAGTAACTAAACTCAAACAGGTTTAAGATATGATTTAATAAACATCAATTCGATGTGTTTATAATATTTCACTAACTGTAGTGGTTAAAAACGGAAGTGAATGCTGTATTTTATGAAGAATGAAATATAGAACTGTTGGTAATTTAAAAAAAAATTGAATGAAATATTCTTTTGTTTTTAGTTTACTCCGTCTTTTAACTTTAAACCGTGATTAGGGCAATGACATTGCAATTATTTTCATTTATAGCACTCGGGCTTCTTATAAAGATTCTTATAGAGGATATACAACCTTTCTTTAACTTTTTATATTTATACAATTTATAATTAATATTTTTAAGCCCCATAAATTACAAGGTACAGTAAGTACCCAAGTTTAGGAGATTAAGTATTTCAAAATTAAATATAATTTGGAACTCAAAGGTAATTTAAAGATGAGATGATCTCCGTTAAGCATTAAGGTGATTTGACCATATAATTTTAGTCTTCATGATGATAATATTTTGATGTCATAATATTTCTTTACTTTTAACGTTTTGTATATAGATATTATTTTTAAAAATATTGCTATTTATTTAAGCTTTAATCTTTACACATCCCTCCATACACCTAAATCTGCATCTGATTAGAAATGCTTAAAGCCATATAAGGGTAATAGAAAGTTAAGAAAAAAAATTATTTGACTTTAGTTTTAAGAACACGCCCCACATGATCAATTAAACTAGGAAATCTAATATTTAGAAATATTCTTCACTTAAAAGATGGCGACTTTATTACTATGGACTTGAGATTTTTTTTTCATTTACAACTAAGCACTCTAATGAAAGGTTCTACAAATACATTCTATATATTTTTTTACCTCATTAATATTTCATGTTTTGTTTTTCAATTTCTTTACCTCGCGATACCTTCCCAAATGTTTAAAGATAAATAATTTTCATCATGCCTTTTCTTATCATAAATTTATTCAATACATAAAGTTTTCGTTTATATCTCAATATATTTATATACTATGAAGTCGAACGTTTCTGAAATTTCAGTTTGTATATTGTAACATTGTGCTCGTTCGTTAAAACATGTGAAATGTGTATGATAATATATTTCAAGAAATTATTTCTCACAATTTCCATTTTAAGTAACTTTTACTTCAATGCTTGCAGCCTGTCTCGTCTTGTGAGAACTGACGCCGGAAGTTAGCTTGCCAATTTACGTGAGCTTTATATTTGAGAGTTTTCAGTTAATGTGCAGTCTTAATAGCAATTTTGCATTACAACTTGTTGATATGTTTATTAACCAAGTTTTATTGTGAAGTGAGACAAGATATCAAATTCTCATAATTTTATACTATAACCGAAGTTCGAAATTCGTTTTCTTATATAAGAGGAATTTTATATTATAATTATGAAATGTAAAATTTTGGCATCTAATTATTTCTCATGACATCAGTTATTATGTTTGCTTATAACTACTTAAATTATAATAAGTACAAGTTATAATTTATTTATCATATTTAATCACAATATTTACTATAGGTGTATAATATTCATGCATTCATTACTCTTGTCTACTCTATTTTGCTCTTAATATTGGTTTACGTCACAACAATAGTTGAGCTATGAAATTATATAAGAATATATAACATGTTTTTCTTATTTCATGATCTGATTTTAGGGGAAAAAAACATTTGAATAATTTATTCACTTTATTATAATTTAAATTTTGTATATTCGTTTAGAGATAAATAATTTATGAATGAAATCCGATTTTCATTTATGTTTTATGAATTTATTGAACAAATTCTTTTAAGTTTACCGTTATGTACAAGATTATGTACATTTGAATTACACATGGACGCTAAATACCCGTCTATTTAATTAAACGACAAATACGTTTGTCCTCCTCTTTCACATTCATAGATATATTTAAGTCAGAAAATGTTGTGGTAATTGTCTCGCTTGTTTTCAATTTGTAATATTTATTTGCATAATAAAATATTTTCGAATTCATTACTTTTTTCTGCTGCGGAGTAAAGGTTATTATGCAAACAACTTTAATCGATTTCTGACACATGGATGATTTCAGAAATATTCATGCTTACACACAATGAGGATTCCGTACAGATACATTAAAGTTTACACACTATGAAGATTTCGTACATACATATGAAAGTTTAAACACTGTGAGGATTTCGTACAGATATACATAAAAGCTTACATACTATGAGGTTTTGATACAGACATATGAAGGTTTACACACTGTGAGGATTTCGTACAGATATACATAAAAGCTTACATACTATGAGGTTTTGATACAGACATATGAAGGTTTACACACTGTGAGGATTTCATACAGATATACATAAAAGCTTACATACTATGAGGTTTTGATACAGACATATGAAAGTTTACACACTGTGAGGATTTCGTACAGATATACATAAAAGCTTACATACTATGAGGTTTTGATACAGACATATGAAGGTTTACACATTGTGAGGATTTCGTACAGATATACATAAAAGCTTACATACTATGAGGTTTTGATACAGACATATGAAGGTTTACACACTGTGAGGATTTCGTACAGATATACATAAAAGCTTACATACTATGAGGTTTTGATACAGACATATGAATGTTTACACACTACGAGGATTTCGTAAAGATATACTATATAAAAGTTTACACACAATGAGGATTTTTTTGTACAAACATATGAAAGTTTATACACTACGAGGATTGCGTACAAGAAACTAAAAAAATACACACTATGAAGATTTCGTACATATATATAAAAGTTGAAATATTTGAGGTTATCTGTACATTTTACTACTGTTTTCAAGTATTAAAATTATCTTTTCCAATATAAATACTAATAGACCTGATGTTAAATTACACAATCACTTAGATTTTTCAGAGAGACATCAGTTAGATTTTTTAGTCACTTTTCTTACAACTTCAAATAATTTTTCTAGAATCAAACGATATTTTTAGTTTGTTTTCACTGCAGCAAATTGGTTAATATTCGCTTTGTTTATATTTTATATCCATAACTCTCAGAGATTATCGAGAAAAAATGGAAGATTAATCCGCATGGAGTGAGATACCTAATACGTATATATACAATGATAATGTTAGAATAATATTGAAGTCGACGCACACACATATTTCGTTTTAGCGTTTTCTAAAGTAATGAAACATTCCACTGTGAAGTGTTATCATAGTGGCAACACAGGACGCCTCTCCTCATTCCAGCAATGAATATCGAAAATGTTCGTTCTTCTAGCACATGTTTAAATTGTTTGATGGAAAGAAAGAGAATTAAAAGTTCTCGTTCATATGTGATGTAAGCTTATTGAGTGTCATATAGTTTTTTTTAATAAAATGCTAAAGGTTTCCAATCCCCGTCTTCATATTGCTGTGGAACAGATTCGATTGATCTGGATTGGGAAAGGTTAATATAGAAGTTTTGACTAAATCTTGTTCGAATTTTTCAAAGGACTTCCTTGGTTCTTCTGTCCATAGAATTTTTCTTTGATATTTCCTTGTTGAACCTTTCAAATATTCATTTAAAGTATTAGTGCCTAAGTGTTAGCAGCATCTTTTAAGTATCGTCCATAAAGGTTAATTACGCCTAAAAAAATTCAAAATTCGTGACTAGTGTCAGGAAATTTATAATTGGTTTTTACTGGTACTTTTTCTGGAAGAGGTTTTGGGCTATTTGGTGTTATCAAATATCCTAAAAATTATATTTGTTCACTCCCATTACTGATTTCGATAAACTGATACGTAGGCTATGCTTTTGAATTCTATTAAATGCTTCTGTAAGATGTTTCTTATGATGTTCTTTAGTTTCTGACGCTATGTGTATTTTATTTTTCCTTATAAGATGTCATCTAAATAAGGAAAAATAAAATCTACTACACTGAAAACTTTGTTAATGAATCGATGAAAGGTGCAGGTAGCCTTCTTAAGCCAAAACTCATCACGTTAAATTCGAAAAGGCCAAATGGAGTTACTATTGCTGTTCTTTGTTTACCTTCTTCTGCTATCGAAATTTGGTAGTGTGCTTTAATTAAATCAATTTTATATTTTTGCCTTTTAAAATATGATGGAACTCTTCAATTCTGGGTTAGAGGTAGCGATCTAGTACTATGACATCATTTAAGCGGCGATAATCTGCACATGGTTCCAGAGAGCTGTCTGTTTTTGTGACTAAATGAAGTGGACTAGTTCATGGTGAATTTGATGGTCTTATAATATTGTTTTCAAGCATAAAGTTGAATTCTTGTTTGGCCATTTCTAATCTTTTAGAATCTAATTGTCTTGCTCTTGAATAAACTAGTTTGCCATTAGTAGTTAAACAATGCTCAACATTGTGTTTTGTTTTAGAAACTAATAAATCAGATTTTATTATTTCCTGAAATTGTGCCAAATATCACAAAATTAATCATTTTTGTTTGGTTCTTCGGAGAACGATGTAATTTCACTAATATTGCTCAGTTTTGTTACATAATCAATTATTTTTTTGTTTTCAATATCAATCAGTAAATTAAACCGGTTAACAAAATCTGCACCCAAAATGCCTTTACTTGCTTTGGCTATGATGAATGGTCATTGAAAATCACGGCGAAATCACAGATTGAGAATTAACATTTTGTGTCTGAAACACGGAATTTCAGTACCATTGCAGTATATAGTTTGAAGTAGCTACTTATTTTATCATTACACGTAGCTAGAATTAAACTTACACCTGCACCACTGTCAATCAACAATTTTGTCCCAGTTTTTTGTCAATTAGAAATAGTCTAGAATTGAATTCAAGGTAATTTTTTAAATTTTGAGGAGAAGAACCAACCGCTAATTCGGATTGCTGTGCTGAAAGATTCTCCTGGTTTTTCCATTCCGGAAATTGAAACATGAATCTATGAATTATATTATAAACATAATTTAAAGAACAAATATATTACTAAAACGAACAGTCCTTACTTGGTTTTTAAAATAAATATATGAGAAAATTATGAAATTGATTTTTTGAATTACTACCATACTTTAGAAGCATTGCTACATTAGAATCAAGTACCTTTAACCCTGTTTTCCTAGGTTCAATAATAATATCGTTCCAATTATATTAAATTAGGATTATTTAATAACGAAATATTGTTTGGCCTTTGTTTGGACTCATAACTCTTGAAATTTCTTAATAGTTTTGAAGAAAAAGTATTATTTTAAATTTTCGTTCACATATATTTAAGTAATACCTATAAGGTCGTCCCTTTTTGTATCCCCTTCAATAAAAACAGCAAATAAATCCACGGATGAACACTCCATCCATCATATTTATTAAATATTTCGCATCATATTTCACTATTTTGTCTGAAGGAAGGTTGCGAAGGACGTTCAATCGGCACTTTTGCCGAAGCAATTGAAACGTAATGGTTTCACGTTGGAGCAAAGCATTGATCGATTGGTTCGCTAGCTGTCAGTAGGTGGATAATGCATCACCAAATTGGAATCCGGCCAACGACACTCAGCCACGAGCTTAACAAAAAGACCGCGAAACGGATTTGACTACTTTGAAATTATAAGCAAAATATATTTAAAAGAACATTTTAAAACAAAATATGAAATCAACATATTCCTCTTAAATTGGTGATGGAGTTAAAATAACAAATCACAGTTTTAAAAAGGGAAGATAGTTCTAAGCTCTGGTTAAATTTTGTTTTGTATTTTGCTATCTATTTTCTTAAAAAAGAGAAACACATCTAAAACACTAAACAAAAAATACCAAATGAATTATTGTACCTCTAAAGAAGACTAGCAAACATTCATATAATATCGGATACAGGTGTCACAAGAATAAGACAGACAGTTCCAAATTGAAAGTAGAAAGAGTAAGAACCTTAAAAGTCTTTTTTATGTAGTCAATCAGACAAATATGAACATTGTATTTTTATGAAGTCAGGTTATTTTTCATCATAATTTTCAAATGTGATTTACACGGAACTCTTTGAATCAGTAAAAAAAATATGCTGATGGTATCCTCAGTACAAAGGTTTCGAGTCTGACTGAGTTATCGAAATAACTAGGTAAAATTCGAAAAGAACATTAATTTTGATCACAATTGTCAGTTAATAGTTTTTTAAAATATTTCAGGTGATAGCTACACATTAATCAAGCAGTCGGTATTGGTTATTTTTTGTAATCATTTTTAAAGAATTACTATGTAGTTTATTAGTTTTTTATAGTTGTTTTTTATTTCAGATACTATTTGTTTATATAGCTTTTGTCTAAGTTTGCCTTGAATTCTTGTAATTCTTCTGATAATAAATATATAACAATTTTCCTAGACGGAAAATGAACTGAAAATAAAGATATGATTACAATAATATTTAATGAAGTTCATTTTTAATAAAATATATACTTCAGTACAGTCTTTGTCTACTTTCACCCTAAAATAGTAGAAAAATAAACACTTATTTGTTACAAAATGTAAAAAAAACGAGTGTGCTTTAGACTAAAGTAAAACTTCAAATTCACAAAATATGAACTTTAAAATGAATTTACAATTTTATTCACTTTAAACGTAGAATATTTAATGTATTGAACAAAATAATAATTTATAAAATTGTTCAAAAACGAAATGAAATTACAAAATAAATAAAAAAACTCACCGTTCGCGTAACGCTAGCAAACTCGCATATATATATATATATATATATATATACACACACACACACACACATATATATATATATATATATATATATATGTCATGCAAGAAAATGCGCACTGCTCTCTCTTGCTCCTATAGTGTGATACAGACAATAGGCTTGCACTGTGTCTTAGATATATGACACATAACTGGCTATGAAAGAAAGAGAGAAAGAAAATGTGTGCTCGCACCTCTCTCTCTTGTCCCTACAGTAATATACGAAACGTAACTCTCTCTCTTTCTGTCTCTACTAACTTATATCTCCCTCTCAACTTCCGTTCGCCTCGCCCGATCACAATTTTCGTAACGCTGTCGTCACGCATTCACCAGCTTACTCTCCAAGTCACGCGTGCCTAAAGAAATTTTACTTCAAAAGTCATTCCAATAGATAAATTCATCTGAAAGCTACGCGTGTGTATATTTAAGAAAATTATATCTCAATTTTTCGAATAAGATTGTGAATATAATTTTCTTTTGGTTGGAGTATTTCAGAACTATAGTTGGTTATAAACATTAAAATATAGTTTGTACTACTAAAATTACACTGGAAGCATTGAGACTAAATTTAATAATAAATTTGCAGTAAAAACGAGCAGTTAGTTTATACCGCTATGTCCTCCGATAGTCTCTAGTTATTAAGGAGCGAATGCTGCTTTTGAACTATGCTTCTAATTCTGTATTAATAACGGCTATATATAACTTTTGTGCAACTAAAGAGTTTTAACCATTTTTAACTAGTCACATTAAAATATATTTTTATATGTTTCAAAAATAAGTGTTAAAAGGAAGTTAGTATATATTTATTCGTAAAATATATAAAATTCGACAACTTACGCATTACAGTCTTTAAGACATATTTTTACATAGATTCTCCTGATTGCTTTTTCATTATTATCTATTATTTACTCGGGTCAGACTTATATTTTATTTATTCTAAGCAATTATTTAGTATGATTCATCCTTTACTTGTATATTACGAGTTAAGTTAGTCGCAAATATTTTTTTTAATTACCTAAAAATAATATGGACATTATTCAAGAAAATTATGATTCATAATCCTAATTAGCTTTGTAGTTCTTATTAATACTTTTTCAATTTATTCCCAATAAGACGTACGAAATTTAGAAACCTATTACTTCCTTTTCCCCTTCTAAAATTTCGATATACCCATTTTTTAAATTATGTGCGTTTTATTAATGTACACAAATGTATTATTGTAATATACGGATATTGAGTTATATGCGGATTAACATTTTTTTTGTTAATGTGCCAAATTTCAGGTTTCTATATAAAATTGTTTCTGAGACGTGGATATTTTCAGCTTTTTATCTAGAATTACCTCACATAAAATTCTGAAACAGGAAATTGTTTCGGAATTTGATTTTCCCATTGATACTCCTAGCGGCATATAATTTTCTTAATTTTTTTTATTTTATTTTCACTTCATCCTTTTTATTTCATTTTACCATAAAAACTTGTTTAGAGATGTTTTTGAATGTTAACTATTAAAATATGTACCTGTCAATACAAAAATTATTTAAACTTTTAATGCAGATTTTGCGGTTTCTACATCAACGGTCTAAACGGCAACGACTAACAGATATGTAAGTGATATTGTAACTGTTTTTATGAAAATAAAAATGAACAAATTTATTTCTTTTATTAACTTATCCTTTACTGGTGCTATATTAGGTATATTAGGTTATATATGTTAGCTATATTAGGTTGTAGTAGGTCTATTCTACTTAAAAAATATATATTTAGTAGCACAAATATAGAAGTATATCTATTAAACTCTTAAAAAAACTTTTTTTATTATTATAAATTGAGTAGTTTCAGGAATAAGGAGGGAGTAACATATTTTTATAGAGATTTTCAATCTTTTATCTCTGAAGTTATCTAACATTTTAAAATACATATTTTTGAAACTCTTATGTCAAGTCCTTTCAAATGATTTACCTTTAAGGATTAAAAAGAAAATTCGAGTAATTAACTTGTCCTACCCTTCTTCCTACTCTAAAATATTCATATGAATATTTTTTTGTGTCAGCAATTGAGGCATATCCGGTTTGTTATATTTTATTACCGTGCCAATATTCAAGTTTATACGTCAAGCTGTTTCTGTAAAAAAACAGCTGTGAGAGGCTGATAGATGCGTAAGTGATCTTATAAAGGTTTTCCTTGTCGGGTATGGAACCTTAATAAACATATCTCTTTTACCACGATTAATTCAAAGATCTATTATTACCGAAATAAAAATTTTATGTACTATCTAAGTTAAAAAAATATGGTTTTTCGAAATCCACTTTCAAAAAATTATAGACATCTTTCAAATTGTTTTTGAATCAATACTATTTAAAAGGCTGTTGAACTAAAGAAACAAATGATATTTCTTCTCATATACTTTAAATGTCGTATACTCATTGCTTGATACTTCGTTACTTTGAGTTAAACATTATACCAAGCCTTATTTACAGATTATTCAGTACTTACTATTAAGTTAATCAAACTGTAATATGACCTAAATAAGGCATATTAAAAATTGTATAAAATGAATTCGATATAGACGGAGTAATACGAATGTAAAGTAAATCTTCAAAAATACTAACTAATAGCAAATTAGAATTCTTGTTTTAATTAATTTATCAAAGCAGCTCAACTTTCTTTAATTGATCTACTAAAGCTGCCCAGAATATTTTATTCGAGTTCATCTTGGGCAAATTAAAAGCATCGCCCTCTGCCCTCGTAAGCTCATATTTCAGTTAATTCGTAACATTAATAAAAACTACAGTTAACCATAAATATTAAAATATAACTCCCACTTCGGTACATAATTTGAAGCTTTGGTATTAAATTTAATAACAAAGTCGTGTTCAAATCCTTCAAAGACTGAGCGGTTAATTTAAAATATCAACCTCGAAATCCACCAAAGCCTTCAATTACAAAGTAATGAAGACTGTTTCAGAATTATCTGTTCACTATTAAACTTCAATCATGACTATATTTTGATTTCCTTTTGTTTAAATAATTATAGCTATTAAAAATTTAAGTTCTATTATGTTAACGGACTGCTTCCATTGCTAGTACAGAATGAGGTTCACTAGGTTCATTGACATGTATGTACATATAGAATAAATTGTATACCCTGAAATTAGTTTATATCTATTCTACTCTTTCGTAATACTATTTATTTAATTGTATGTCTTTTCATTGGTCAAAATCAAAAAGGGCTATTGAGTGAATTTATTTTTTCATAAAGAATAAATATAATTTAGAGTGATTTATACAAGACAAAAACTGTATACAAAATTTCTTTTACTCTCAGCCCCTAAAACTGATCTATTCCTCTAGAAAACAGCCCAAGATTTTTTAAAATATTTTATTGACATTTAAAGGTCGGTACCGACTTTTGAATTTTGCATAAAATAAAACAATTACTTTCCGAATACGAATTTATTGCAATTATAACGCAGTTTTGTGGATGTAAATATTAAATGATAATAACCAAATTTCTTTTACTTCTAAGCAGAAAGAAAAAAAAATGTTGTTGTACAAAATTTGCCTTGTTGTCGTTGGGGCTTTTCTGCTTATAATTCTTAACTAACATCATTAAGTACTACTTCTGTTCCTCATTGTTAGTGTGTAATTTTTGTATTCTTTCATCGGAACAACCCGTTCAGCTGTATCCTTAATAATTCTCATGTTTTGTACAACTTCTATAGCCGACCTATAGCTTTCTTCTTCGGTAACTTTTTGGATTAATTCGCGTAAAATGTCAATAATATCCAAAAATGTCATTGTATTTGTAGAAAAGATATCTTGGACATTTTTGTTTATGATTGTATCACATTTCAAAGATACTTTTTAAGAACTGTTATCCGACCCTTCCTTTTTCGGTGGTAAAATAATTTTTCGTTTTGTCATAACAGAACCTCGTTTATCAAACAAAGCTATTAAATATGCATATATTCGTATCAGCCTTAATTTGTTTAATATCTGGAGCTGGTGCTTAAATTGTAACATTTTTGGTGTATATACTGATTTTGCTATTCAATGAGAACGGTGCATTACAGCAGAGATTTTAATGAGATACCGCTTTCAGGAATGCCTCCATTTCGATTCTTCCATCGAATTTTTTTTTAAAAGTATACAGGCTCTGTTTATTCTCTCTGTATTAGATACTGTTGTGTTGTAGTATATACTTTTGTTTTATAAATAATAGACGCCATAATTCCCCCTTTGCCATCTGGAAACTTGGCAACGACCAAGAGTTGGTCGACTTCTTCTCTACATACCAAGACAAGTAGACGATGTACCATTTCATGCTTCGTTATGTCCTCGAGCATCTTTCCATCCTAGTACACAGCAAGTTTAGTTTTTGGTTGAAAACCAGTTTTATAAACTCAGCATCGCTTTCTAATATCCATTCTTTGGTGACATATAGAAACATAGCTAACGTTATATTGTGACACATTACAGCCCGGACTTAAGCCAAAATAACAATTGCTTTTCGGTTACTCAACTTAGAAATATTGAGACTAGTAGCTAAATTAGAATGTAGGATTGTTCTTGCTTTCGTTTCCGTGGTGGTGATAAACCTTTGTTTGAGGAAAGTCCTGGCTGAGGAGAATTGGGGCACATATTCACTGTCATTGCTATCATCTGCAGAAAGAAATAACTGAAGGTTATAATAAATTTATTGCTGCTGAGCGTTTTGCTTTACTTTCATTTTTTTTAAATTCTGCCATTCCTTGAAATACTTTTTTTGGGGAGAATATTTACTTTTTGTCATAAAACTATAACATAAACGCCGTTAATGACGCTGATTCTCTATTTCTAGTGTTTATTATATTTTTGTATAAATTATATTTTTGTATGAATAAATAAACTCTGAGGGTAATTTTGTTTCACTCATTCTGAGTAAGTGTGTTCGATTAATAATATTTCAGTTCCTATTCTCGTTTTTATAATATTTGAAGTCATTTTAGGGGTAAAATTATAACGATAAATGAAAAAATTGAAAGTGAATTACATCGACCTAGTAATGATGGCATCACTAGATCAGTGGTAGAAGTAAGAGTAATGGATTGTATACGTTAACCAGCATTGTAGTGACAGCAGAGGTAGTGAGGTGCGGGCAGTACATGTAAACACTAAATTGTATATGTTAATAGCTAAATACCGTCATTGAAGATATTAAAAGTAAAACATATCGCAAAATCGCAATAAGTGTATTTTGAAATAAGTGCATCTTCAAAATCGCAATAACTGCGTTTTTGCAGATGATTTTAAAACTTTTAGAGTCGGTAGTTTAAATATTAATCAGAAATTTTGGAAATAAAATTCATATTTTAGTAATTAGAATGATAATTATTTTTTAGATTGAGCGTTAAAAAAATTAAAATTTTAAATTTATGAATCACCCTATCATAATTAGATATTACATGATAGTAAAAACAAAATGTCATATTTCCCTTTTTAAGTTTAAATAGTTAACATTTACAAAACAACGAGGGATCTAACTTCCCGGGTAATACATAAAGTTTTCAAGAGTGATGCGACTGAAATATCAGTTTTAGGTGAAATCAGGCCCTGTTCAAGACTTATATTCCTAGGTGGAGCAGGTGTTGGATTTCTTAGGAAGTTGTTAAGACTGTAAACAATAAATTCTTCTGAAGGATTATAAACGTAAAACTGAGAATTAATGTCCATATTCTTACATATTGAACGAAATGTTTTTTAAGTTGTGTCACTAGGAGTTTCAGTTTGTGTGATTTTGAGGTAAACGATTTTCTTTGAATGTCCCATAGATTTTCATATACGAAATTTAAACTTATCCTAAGTGAATGTTCGGTAATTCTATTACTTTGTGGTGTTGATAAATGTAATATTTTTAATTCTTCACTCTTCTTATTTCTCTTTCTCTTGCGTGTTTCCATCATACACTTTTCATCCCAAGTATTAAGATATAATTAAGACTAGAGTCTCAGCCAATTTCCCATTAGTAATTCGATTGAACATAATACAAAAAAAATAAAATTTGGACCAGAAACCGGTCTTATCAAGAAGCACAATAACATCAGGACAAGATTAGAATAAAAAATAAGTAAAACATAAGTAGAATAAAAATATATTAGAATAAAATATAATAAAGAAAAACGCACAAAGAATATAAATAATTCAATTTGTTGAAATTAAATTGTAAGAAGAAAGAAAACATTAATCTCCGAAAATCACACAGAAGCATCATCTATCCGATGATATTAAACGCAAAGCTGGTACGGAGTCGACCGTAAGAACAATTTCACTAAACTAAATACTGTTTTCTTTTCTAGCATATGCTTCATAAACTCGAAGCGTCCATCAAATCAACGGTCAGCTATAAATACTTAAACATAGTTCACATTCCGAGCTATAAAAGGTTGAAATGATTAAATTTAATAATAAAGTTCCATTCGGAGCTTCCAACGGCATTTACCCGAGTAGTCAATTTAAAATCTCTATCTCAAGGTCCTCTCCTCCCTAGCCTCGAAATATTAAGGATTGGAGGTTATAAATCCGTCGAATTTTCTTTTAGTCATGATAATAATACATTTTTATGCCTATAAAGCTTATAATCTTCAAAATTATTTCAGTTCTTGGCTTGCTTTGGTGATAACGTTTAATAATATATTTACTATTTCTATAAGAATGTGCTGAAAAAAGATTACAATTGACAATTTATTACAGTCAACAGACCTAGTCAGTTACTATTAAAAATTACGTAGAGGATGGCCGTAATGTTTAATGTTGTCGATTAGCTTGCAGTTAAAGTAACTACTTGAATAAGCTTTCATTCTCAGAGCATGAAATAAATCTAAAAAAATTTCCTTTACTTTATATATTTGCCATTTCTATAAGAAAGTGCTGAAAAAAAATTACAATGGACTATTTATTACAGCCAATAGCCCTAGTCAATTACTATTAAATATTACGTAGACGATGACAGGAATGTGTAATTTTGTTGATTAGCGTGTAGTTAAAGTAACTGCTTAAATAAGCTTTCACATTTAGAGCATGAAATAAATCTAAAGAAATTTACTTTACCCTAAAGATACATTGAAAAATATAAATAACATTCTCACAACTCTCAGTTGAAAAGTCTCAATTAATTTTTATTTTCATTCTATCTGGTTTTTGTCTGAACGACTTTATAATTTTTTATTCTTAACGTAAAAATAAAATTGTTTGTATTCATTTTATATGTTTGTAGAAGTATCATAAACATTTTATCAACATTTTTCATGTACATATTTAATTATATTTAAATATGAAGCTTCTGTTTACAGAACTATATGCACCTAAGACTAAAAATCTAGAAACTATAAGGTTGCGATAAGAGGGACGTGATAAATTTTTTGTAATGTAACGTTGGAATTGTCATAACAGAAACTTAAAGAAACGAGTCCCTTTTATTTAAACTATCAAAAATATTTTTTTTTATTATTAAAAAATTAGAATATTTTAAACTCAATGAATTGAGCATTAATTCATAATTCTCAATTTATTGAGTTATATTGTAATATATTGTAATATATTCGGATATATTGTTATATATCGTTTTCCATCATATAATTAAGTGCAAGGCATTTATTTTATATATCTGTTACTTTCTAATTTGAATTTTTTGCTAGTAATTTAAATTTTACTGAATTAATTTTGATACAGCTTTCTACATCGTATATATGATTTATTTTAAAAGATTTATGCTGTATTAATAATTAAGAGACGTGTAATATAGTACAGACAAGCAAGAAATGCTATGGAAGGCGATAACGAATTCCATCGATAAATTTCAACATCACAATTTCCATGCAAAGGAAAATAATTACAATCGATTGATTACAATCAATTACTACAAATTAAAAGACAGAAGAAAAAATGTGAAATAAATTAGTCATTTCAGATTGTATACGTTTCTCTTCACTTCGCGATGTAGATTAAAATATATCTAAATTTTCAAAGTGTTTTATTAGGATCATATATTTTATTATCACATTTCACCTATACATTTATTAGTATAATGAAAAGTTAAATAACAAATATCTCTAACGGAACTAGGTCTCTGTCACCAGCAAGTATCATATCGTCAGTAAAATTAAAATAACAATTCATTGTACGCTAGGATTTATGTAACTTAACTGCAACTATCGTCTTCAATGTATATTGTCTATTGAAAAAAAAGACAAACACTTGTGAAATAAAAAAATATATAATGCGACTTGTGAAATAAAACAATATATAATGCGACTTGTTTTTGAGGTGACTGGCAAAATGGTATATAATATAATCATGTGATGTAAAAGAGAAACTTATTTGTACAAAATAATATAATTTTTGCAAATAAAATAGTAAATAATTTATACACTATTTCAAGTGTACTTGTACATAGTGATCTTGTCATCTAAAAATTGGTTCATTATAATTTGCATCAATTTAAGTAGATGATGTTGATTATTCACATCAGGATGACGGTTAGAGAAATGTTTGGAAAGCTGCATTTAGTGTGTTTTATACATGATTAATATATATTTTTAACATATCGTCAACGTATACAACGTTGAAGTTTTGTTTTACAAGTTATAATGAACTGCAAAAGATAATGTACTTTTTCATCGTCTACAATTTTATACTTTTTACCATTTTGTCAACTTATCCTATATAGTAATATCTACTTGTTTTTTTACTTATTCGTTAACGTGTATACAATAAAATTCAATAAATGCGACGTATTTACTACTTCTGGAGTAATATATTCAGATCAACCATAAACTCGAAGTAAACCATTCGTTACAAGAAAAGGAAGCAAGTGACATGTTGAATAATGAAATCAGGTACATTCATTAAAATGATGAAAGTATTTTGTTTGCATCCAAGAGGTATCCAATGGAAGTAAAGGAAGGAAGCAAAACGTTTCGGAATTAACAAAGCGATAAGATTCTTAGCTCGGAAATCTGCTCCGCTCTTCCGTAAAAAAATCTTCCATCAAAAAAAAAGTTTAAACTTATGTCCTACTAAAACCAAAGTAAACAGATTAGACTAGATTCGTGGAATTTTAATTTATTTGTATTGGTTCATGGAAAATGCCAAATATTTTTGGTTGAAATTAGAAAAATGTTTCAGAAATAAGTGCAAAAACTAGACTTGCAAGAAATATTCGATCATTATTCGGTATTCGGCCTATTAAGTTACTTTTATCCTATTCGGTCATATACCGAATATCTAGGTACCTTTTAGCAGAATACCGAATACTTAAGATGTTTATTTGTAGTCAGATAAATGAGTAAAAAAAGACTGATTTATTTTGCAATAATGTATTTTTCTCATAATCATTAAATTTGTCATGCATAATCAACTTTCGTATTATAAGAATTAACACGAAGGTATCAAACAAATTTTAAATTGTAGAAATGAAAACTTGAATTACCATAATTGAAATTTAAGAGTGGAAGATGATAATGCAGAAATACTATTTTTTTTGCATTTTTAGGCAGTACTTTAATTCCTCTTCTTCTTGTAGACATTTCCAGCTTCAGAGAAAAGACGCTCTGAATAAACCCTACTGTCTAGCGCTGATAAATATTTCACTGCAAGTTTTACGAAATACGGAAATTTATCTTTTCTTGCTTGCCACCATGTGTATAGGTTATCATGACATGATACGCTTTTAATAGGTAAGTAATGGTCTATTTCAGTTGCAAATGCATTTTTCGTTTCGATATCACGGTATGAGCTGTATTTTTTTGCAACCACCTCTTCGTAGCAATCCATGAAAATTGAGTGAATAGTCTGGCTTAGACTCCGTTACTTGGTTTTCATTCTCTTGGTACGAATAGGGGACGAATTTGTGCTATCATCGTTGCTTTTTCCACTATTCACCTTTAGACTATCAATCAAAATATGCTGCCTTGCTTCTATTATTTTCAGTTGACTGGTGAAAATATTTATTTTAAAGCCCAGATTTCAAGCAGTAGCCAACAAATAATTCATACTTTTTGTGATGTCTTTAAATCGTTTTTGCAACTCTTGTTGTATTACAAGCCGCACCTGGTTTAATTTGGGTATTTAGCTCTGATGTGCTCATTTTATCGCAATATCGCTTTAATGTAACAACGTACGGAATTATTTCAGAAATGCTAGCGTATCCGGAACTTGTAATTTTTGTTACTTCTTCAAATGGTTATAATAATTTTAAAAGTTGTTCTAAAAATTCCCATTGTACAGCAGTCAGACTGGCCATAACGCAGTCCCTAAGATAATGTGAAACGGCCCGTTTTTATGCCATTAGTCTTTCAAGCATATAATAGGTGGAATTTCACCGCGTACTGACATCTTGCACCAATTCATGCGAGGGAGGTCCAAATTTGTTTGTACAGAATGCAGTTTTTCCTATGCAACCAGAATGATTAAAATAGGTTACGATCCTCCTACCTATAGCAATCATTTAAATCACAACTAATAGGCTTCAGACAATCGTTATTAATAAATTGAAGAGTATAAATTAAACAACGTACTGAGGCCGAGCCTGCATTACTAACAGCTTGTACTATGTTTCGTTCATTATCATGAATGACAATATAAATTTTATCTGGCTGAATGTCCCATAAACTAGCAATTTCTTGTAAAGTAATCGCTATCTTTTGTGCTATGTGCTATCCTTTAAAATGCTTGATGCTCAATACTACATGTTTGACATCGAATTCACGATAAATAAAATGCGCAATGGAACTTACAAAAACTGTTATGATTATGCAAATACGTTCACATGTCGCATGTCACGGAAATATAACCAGTTTCTGAAAGTAATTTTTAAATTTTTTCTATAACTTTATGATATATTTCTGGAATAATTTTGTCTGAAAAGTAAGGGTGATTTGGTATTTTATACCAAGGCAAAGCTTCATTAATCAGACTTTAAAAACCAGCCTTTCTACTATATTTATTGCTTCATCATCAAATACTATCATTTCGCCAATTAGGACGTGGTATTTTTTAGCCTTGGTGTTATTAATACCCATGGTTTTTGCATTTGAGCAGATTCTTCAAGATTCAAATGTTTTTTTTTATGTCGTAGGTTGATTTAAACCCGTATCTTGGCCTCTCATTTCTTGCCCCTTATGAAGCTTAGGCTGTAACTATCGATATTCTTTGCTGTTTTCATTCTTCAAATAATTTATCATTCCTGATGTAGTCGCTTTCTTACCAACGCTGCCATGATAAATTTTCACACAATTTACACATAACAATTTACGGTTCATTTTCATCGTCCCCAAAATATGTTCATATAGGCAATTTCTTTTTAGAAGCCATAATCCGTTATTATTAGATAGAGCTCACACAATTTCACCTTAAAATGAATTAAAACTCAGGGAGTATGATAAATTGTGCTTACGTATTTACGATGTGCACCGAACTAAACTTGTCAAAACACGCAACGCGGTAGCGATTTGAACATGCGGTAAGTCTATAACAAACTGATTTTTTTAATTGTCATTAGAAGGTTACTGGTAGACTATGCACGTGTGTAGAGCCAGACGACTTTCTATATAGTTATGTTATGGATAGCTCAGATTCTAAAGGTTACTTATTTTGATCATAACTTGGATAGTCTGCTACTCTTGATGCGAAATTACTTACCATGTTTGTGAGATAGTTATGATGTTGGTTTAATATTAAATTGTGACTGTCACCTTGTTAGAGTTCTGTACTTCAAAAGAAAAACAAAACCCGTTATTAAGTCACTCGGGTGCCTGCCTTAGCCGTTTTTGTTTGATATAGATACTTAAAATTTGGCATAGCGATAAAATATATTAACCCGCATAAATATCAATAACTGATATTTATCCTAAAATATTCTCGAAAATAGTCATATGAAAATTTTAGATCGGGCGGAATTGAGTACTTAAAAAACTGTTTTTAGGTATATAATTATATATATATATATATATATATATATATAAATATATATATAATATATATATAAATATATATATATATATATATATATATATATATATATATATATATATATATATATATATATTTAGTAGGGGATATGATATGAAAGGACTGGTTTTAAACGTCTCAAAAATATATTTTTTCACAGTTTTAGGTAATAAATAAAACTATGTTGAAAAATATGCACAAAATATATTTCTCCTTATTTCCGAAACTACTTATTCTAAAATTATAAGAAATAGGGGTGTTAAAAACCTTTGTAAAAGTTACAGGAAATCTATAGCGATTATTCTAGATCTAATAATTTTTAAATATACGAGTTTATCGTGTTTCTACATCTGTTAAAGAAATAAGAGGTAATATATTTACGTTGTGAAAATTTAATTTTGTAAATAGTTAGAAATAATAAGTACCATAAAATATTTACGAGTGGGTATATGTGTACAGAGATCTCGTAGTGTGAGTTCTACTCATACTTGAGAGGATTTTATTAGAGCGATTCACATATCGATTAATTTTTATGATCATTCAGTTTTACTGAGATTTTCAGACTTATCTTTGGTATTTTGTTTGTGTAAATTAGGTACCTGTACATTAAAGAAATTTTATTTTCATCCACCACACGAAATTAGTTCACGTAGAATTACGAGGACAATTTTTTTGATTCGGTAAGTTCAACGGAATGTACACCATTCACTTTAACATAGGTTGTCTAAGCAATGAATAGATTAAAAAATGAATAAAAGCCCCCCTTCACTATTGACTCTACCGCTAACTCACCTTTTTAATCGAATTTTAGAATTTTTTCAAACACCGACGCAATAGTCAGAATCAGATATGATACTAATTTATAAAAAGGGCGATCCATACGATATGGCAAAATTCAAAATAGACTAAGTGAAACTTTTTTCTTTCTCGTATGCTATTCAATTTTTATAAATATTTTCAGTTAACCTGATTTCCATAATTATCTACAAAGTTTTGATACACATGAAATGCATTTGTTATAAGATTTTGAGCATATGTTCAGGATCCAATATTGCTGCGACGGGATTTTTAATGACTGGATGGGAAAAATCACTTTTTATTATTTTGTAGATATTCTAAGTTCTTTCAGCATGATTATATTTGCTGTGTACCTACCAAAGTCAAAGAAATGATTTTTATTTTTGTTTTATACAGGAGCTTCAAACATTGTTTAACTATATTATCTTTTTGCACTCCTGTCGTGCCATCTATAAGAAAATATTCTACAGGAATTTTCCAATTACTGGTAATAACCGTTATCATAAAATTATAGCTTCTTTTGCTTCAGCTAAAATTCACTTCCCTTTCCTTTGTTCCCTATATCTACGTATCCGTGAAATTCTTTTCCATTCTACTCAATCCGTTGACATATCGCCATTTCATCGACTATAAGATAACTGAAAATTATATGTGATGAATTATCTACTTTCCATTTTAAACCGTTTAAAGATTCTGTAGTGAAATCTGCGTTACCGTCAAAAGACTCGTACCATTTTTTATGGTATCGTGAAGGAAGACAGGAATCAAATGTTTCTCTAATGTAATCGTAAGCTTTTCGAGAATAAAAGTGCAATGATAATGCTAAAGTTTTTAAAGCTGGCGAATATTTACTTTGATTATGTGCGCACCCTTAATTATTTGTCGACGTAAGGTCTTTACCTACTATATTTGAATTTTTCAAAAAAATATATCTTCTTCTCATACTGAGACTTTAGCATGAAATGCTTTTTGAATATTTTCGATTCTTTCAATTTTTCTTTTGAATCGCCTATTTTGTGCATGAAGTTTTTTTATTTGAAGCCTCTGTCTTTTAATTATTCTCTCCTTATGATGTATCATTGCATGTAATTTTCGCTAACGTGGTGATCTTGGCGATTTTTAGTGTCATTCTTCTCTGAGGTGATGAGTGACGTAAAATCACTTCAAGCTCAGAAAATAAAAAAAAACCTTTTTTTTTCAGCTGAAAATAAAAAAAATACTTATATTATATCAATAGTAATTGATATTTTATACAAGTGATTTGGAAAATACATACTTTAAAAGAAAACAGCGAGTGTGTTAATGTAAAGCAAAAACTTTCATACTACGTCTTTTAATAGTCGACAAAGAGTATAATACTTTACATAAAAACTCACCTAAGTAAGCGTCGAAATTTTTGTGAGGAATAAATAGTTTTTACACGAATTTCTAAAAATATCCTCCAACAAAATGTGTTTCATTTCATAAATATGCTCACTTCTTTTCGGCTTAACATCCACTTTCCTAACTCACTCACCTTAATACATGTCCAAATATTTATTGTTGGTATTGCTTATATATATATATTTGCATTATATATATAAGCAATTGTATATATATTATGCTTATATAGGATATAGAAATTTATTTTTCGTTTTTTTTTTAATTATTTCATCATCTTTAAAGTGTTTCGAACAAATTGTGCTTAATTTTGCAGGAAATAAATTTTTTTCGATCTGTAGTTTCAACCCATTTTCTTTAACGTCACTTTTTCAAATCCCGTCAGATTTCCAAAATTTGAAAAGAAATATTTTATGAAATAGAAATAAAAATATCCATTAATTCGAATAAACAGAATAAAATCATTACTAATATAAGATGAGAAAAATGACTAGGTCTCATCTAAAGAATTTATAACATAGCGTATACATTTCAAAATTAGTAAATATTTTTTACGTTTTAACATTACATAGTGATAATCTTGAAGTAATATACAACATTTTTACATCGATATACATTAATACCGATAGTCGCATCTAAGATGCCGTGGTGCAGCCCTACAATGCATTGTCGTTGTACATCGGCGGCATCCAAATAAATGTCAGTTTAATTTTCATACATCGAAATCAATTTCAAAATCGTCATATCTGTGGTAAAAAATACCTCCTTTAGTAAGGTTTTGTGTACGGGTTTCATTTTTAAACGATGTAATTGCACAGTAAGGCATATTTTTATTTCTTTGCGCAGAAATAACGGAACATTTTCTGGCGTCTTGGCAAACAACAAACTAATGTAGGGCAAGATGCACTTACTTCGAAATGAGCGAAGAGCTCCTTATGCATGGCGCGCTCGTCACGCCCACATGCCATTTCTATTTACTCTCTGTTCTGTGTGATTAGCGCTGCGATAAAAAAATAAATCGTGTCCACAGCGTTAGCCAATTAAGGGCGAGTACGATCCTCTTCTCTGCCTAAAATTTTGACATTATTTGCTTCATATTAATAATAATAAAAAGCCATTTTTTATTTCTTGCCAGAAAATAACAAAATAAATAATGTTAATCCTACTATTACATTACATTTCTTTTACATTTAAGAGCTAATTTCTTTATTAAGTTATATCATATTTAAAAAATGATTAATCTACAAGAACTCCTTCACGAGTAAAGGCTCTTCCAAAGAAGTCTAATTTTCTCTATCTTGGGGTATTTGCATCCAGCCCGGGCTAGCCGTTTTGCTAATATTGTTCGCCTATCTCGTAAAAGGTTTTCTTCTTTGCCGTTTCCCACTTGCACCTCTCCATACTGTCCCCTTTTGGTCCATCGCTCATCTTTCAGTCTCGCTACATGCCCCGCCCATTTCCATTTAATTTTTGGGAATAGTTTAGCCCATCGGTAGCTTTAAATATACATTTTACTTCTGCGTGTCGTATTTTTTAAAATTTTTAGCGTGCTTTGTTCTAGGCCTCTTTGACACGTGGTAATTTTTTTCTTTATTTTGGCTGTGTATTTCCAGGTCTGACAAGCATAAGTTAGGCACGGTAAAAGGCAGCTCGACATGATGATGCATATTGCTTTTAAAAACTTTCTTCAGGCTCCATTATTTATTCCAAGTAAGTTAAACACGCCTCTCGCTTTCTGAGTAGTTGCTCTCTTTCTCAAAGCTGATTTGTTTGTCCAAGTATACGTATTTGATTGTAAAGCTCTGTATTTCGTTGCCATAGAAATTGTCTTTTCCATGCTGTTTGTAATTAACATTGTCTTTGTCAGGTTCGTTTCTAAGCCTACTTCTTTTCTAGCCACATTTAGCGTTTGGATCATAAATTACAATTGCGATTTTGATTCCGACAATAGCGCCAAGTCGTCCGCAAATCGAAGGAAGCTCAGCTAATTTCCGTCTATGTTTAAACCACTAGTTTTCCAATCCAGCTTTCTTATTATCCTCTGTAGGATGGCAATGAACAGCTTCGGGGAGGTAGGGTCACCTTGTCTCATTCTGCTTTCAATGGGAAAGCTTGGGCCTACTCTTTCCAATTTAACTTTACCCGTGTTGTTCTTACAAATACTTTTTATTTTATGTATATATATATATATATATATATATATATATATATATATATATCCCTTGCTCGATTAGCGCCTTCCAGATACTTGAAAATGATACGGTATCGAAGGCTTTTTTGTAGTCTATGAAGGTAATGTGTAGACCTCTCTACCTTTCCTGGTATTTTTCAATCAGTAGTTCCATAGTGTGGATATGGCCTATAGTTGAGAAATTATTTAAAAATACCCCTTGGTTGTTCCGCTTCCAGGGTTGTATTCGTTCTTTGGTTCACAAAAGAGGAGAATAATTCATATATACATGGCAATAAGCTTATTGGCCCATAATTTGCAATACGGCCCGTTTTACAAATTAGTACTGTATCTGACTCTGACTATTGTGTCGGTATCTATTAATTGCTTGGACAACTTCTGTTACAGTGAATGGTGTACATCCGGTTGAATTTACGTTCGTCTGATAATTGTCATTGTTTGTTATTGTCAAAATTTTCATACCCTTAAGAGCTATAAAGTGTTTTGTAGAATTCTGTTGCAATTACAATAACTTCATTACGAATATTTAGGGGTTTTCCTTTGCTATTTAATCCATCCATCGATGCCTTGGTTTTTCGTAACTCTTTGGAAGCTTTTTTCGAACTGTCTAATTGTGCTAGATATTTCTCTACAATGTCCGATCTGTACCTTGAATGGACGTAATTTATACGCATGTTTATTAGCTTGTATGCTGACAGTTCTTTTTTCATGGACCTAATTTTGTTTTTTACTCTCTGATAAAATTGTATGTCTTTTATTTTTGTTACGTTTCCGTGCGTTCTGGCCTTGACTGATTACTTTTAGTATTTTATCATACAAAGTTTGGACTGGAATATTTTCTTGATGGTCCAGTAGGTTTGGTAGGTGAGCTACGATGCACTCTTTGCATCTTGTTATTCTTGCTTTCCTCTTCAATGTTGAGTTTCGATTATTTTTAAATCCAGTTTGGTTTTTTGCATAGATAACAAAAATGTATAGACAATAAAAATTCGAAAACTCATATTAAATTTATTTTCTGCACAAAATGATGGATTTAATTAAAACACAATCTAACTTAATTATTAAAAGCACTTCATTACTTTAAAGAATCTTCAAGTTAGAAAGTTTAAAAATTGTGCAAAAAATTCAGTAAAAAACCATCAGAAGAGGTAAGTAATTTTAAGGTGAAATACTCATTCAATAATTTGTTATTTTAACAGACATTGCGGTGGAGGCTGACCAAATTTTTGGTACCGCCGGAAGCTGTTAAGACGATTTCCGGTTAAATTAAATCTAAAATAACCTTCAGATTGTATTTAGGAAAAGCTAGGTCGACTGTAGTTTGGATGAATATTATGAGTTAAATGGAATACTCGTATACTCGTTTTTAAATTTTTGTGGTGGAATTATTTTCGGATTTGTTTGGGTCAGTTACGTGTTTAATGTCAAGCCTTATTGGCCCATAATTTGCTATATCATATTGGGCCAATAAGTGTTTTTAGTTGAGTTTCGTAGATCCGTTGATGAATAAGTGCGCCATATGTATTATACATAAAAGTTAATAAATAAATGAATAAAATAATGAGAACTAAAAACGTACTAGATTTAATTTGAATAGTTTTATTTTCAGTAATATTTTTTAGTAATTTTTGTAATTATTTCAACAATTTCAAAACTTACGCTAATACTGCGAAAGCAAAATAAAAATACTACGTACATAAAACAAAAATATTGCATGTCAATAGAAGAATAGAATTGAAATTAAAATTGTACAGTTACAGAATATCTAAAACCATTAATTATTATATAATTAAAAGATGAGTTATTTTTAAAATTAGGTTATCATGGTCTGATATATTTTCGTATCAATAAAATGTAATAAAATGGATCTATAACTCTTAACCTTTACTTATATCGTTATTTGAACTAATAATATTGTAACAATATTTTGAGTAATATTAACTGGAGTTTTATTGGTAGCTTCCTTATTATTAACGTAATTGTAATCACTTACGTGATAAGCAGTTATTTAGACTGTTTTAGTTTCGCACGTTAATTCACATTACATGCTTAACAACATACAAGAAATTTGTTTAGTGCGTAGTAGCTTTAGCTTGTTGTCTCTTGTGTTGAAAAATCTAGCAGGTGAATAAGTAGTAAGCAGGAGTTATCAACAGCTTATGAATAGTAACAGGTAAAATCCAATTCAGGTTCATTAGCTGAAAAATACATTTGATGGACTTTTTTATTTACCGCCCTCTATCAAGTCATGCACTATTTCAACATCGTTGCAGTTCTATTAACGGTTAAAGGAAGGCAAGTGTTTATACTTATATAATGTCTCCTATATGGTACTTAGGTTGAGCTAGATACTGTGATAATTTTGGAAAAATTAATGATTTTTGATTATAAGTCATTAATTTTTCCATGATTTTATCAATGATTACTAAACGCAAAGAGGGTGTTTTTGGATACAAAACGGAATGTTGCCGGCCTTTTTTTTAAATTAACCAAGATTTTGTTTTGTGAAATTGTTTATTTAACTCAAATTTTTGTGATAATGCCTAGTACCAATAGTAAAATTTAAAAAAATATTTCTTCTAGCAAAATGGAATTGTTAAACTTATAGTAACATGGAAAACGTGATAGTGTACATGGAAGTTCAAAATTTTAAACGATTAGCGTAAAACAAGCAAAATGAAAAAAAATTGAAAAATGGATATTTTATAAGCTGAACCAACTTTATCTACGAGGAAAAACGCTGTGTTGAATTTAAAAAAATTAAAAGCTTCAGGTTGTTAACTGTGATTAAAAGTAAATTATGTGAAAAAATGGAAAGTGCTTGATTTCTATTATCGTAATGACAAAACTAAAGTTAAACACCTTCAAAGATAGAACTAATGATAAACTAAGTTTAAAACTGAGTTTGCATGCAAGCAAAATAGTATCCGGCACAAAAGATAAGCCAGGAAAAACGTATTATGAAGATACGTTTCCCTTGGGGTACCACTATAATATATTGGTACCACATTACAAAGGTAATATTTGCTATAAAATAAGGGCGACTGGAGAAACACCATTTATAAGTATTCTGAATCCTGTATACTTTTAGAAAAATATCAGGCAATCGAGACAAAACTAAGTAGAATTCCATTTGAGCAACGTTAAAATAATTTAATAAAATTAATGGTGATTTTCTGTATTTCTAAATAGCAAGCATGCCTGTTCTATCTTTGGAAATAACCGTCTTCGCAATAATTATTTTGCAATTGTTAATCTTTAAAATATATATATTCAACAATAGTGTAATCAAAATCCGCAAGAATTAAAAAAAGCTCATTTAACAAATGTAATATTAAATTGCTTCTATATTCCTAACATAGAGAGTTTCTACGGTACTTTAAGTATCAAATAAATATAGGTATAATCTCATTCGGATTTTCTATCTTTTTTTTAAATGTGGCGTTTAAAAATCACACCGTTTAAAAATCACACCAAAGGATAAACCGAACATTATGAATTTATTTTGGTCAGACTTAAATATCCTTTAGAAAATGAAATATTCGACAAAGCACTTCATAACTAAACTCTTTAGATTTATCTTTTTTGAAGCTTCGAATTTATTTATCTCAGCTTATTGGAAATTTATTTATTTCAAATATGCTTTTGACGTCAAAAAGTCATTTCGAATTCCTTTGAATAGGAAGCTTATTCTTGGTATTAGAGCATCTGAATATTGTAGCGTATATTTTTTCTATATTTTTAGATGAAATTGGCAACTCCAAGGTATGATATAAATAAATAAAATTGACGTCGCCTGTTCAGACTTTAAATATCTGATTTCACTTTCAAATAATAACTTCGGTTTGTTTCTGGTATTTTCTTACGATCATTACAAATTTATGTTTTAATTAAATTTTGTGCAACTTATTTTTAGCGCCATTTGTTGAGATATTGATGATATAACTTAGAAACCTGTATAAGACATGCATATTTAGAAAATATATGACTGATTAAGAAGATCTGTGTACTTTAATAATTTTACCAGGAGTTGCAAGAATGATGATTCAGTACGACTGGGGTAAATCATATATTTTGTCACAATCAATAATTGAAGAACAGTTTTATGTGACTTAATAAAATCCTTAATAGTGTTCGGAGAAATGCATACTTATCCTTTCAACATATTAATTTTCCTTGCAATATCGCTGAAATTCTAACTTTTTCTACTTCGGCTCTCTTAACGATGAATTCAAATTACTGAAGTATCTGCTATTTATCACATTAGCTATTACCGTAGCTTTAGTTTAAATTCATACGCATAAATTCAAATTACTGAAGTATCTGCTATTTATCACATTAGCTATTACCGTAGCTTTAGTTTAAATTCATACGCATAAATTCAAATTACTGAAGTATCTGCTATTTACCACATTAGCTATTACCGTAGCTTTAGTTTAAATTCATACGCATAAATTGAAATTACTGAAGTATCTGCTATTTATCACATTAGCTATTACCGTAGCTTTAGTTTAAATTCATACGCATAAAGTGTATAGCGTTGATGAACATAGTAAAACACTTGCTAACAGATATTTTCAAATAATGTTGGTAGCTATGAGAGCGTATGATAATAATAAACAAATACACTTTTTGAATCTTGACCGTGTACTGTCCTGGAAATAATTAAATATAAGTGTTATTATGAAGAATTTTAAATAATTGTCTCAAAAAAGGATAGGAACCAAATATTTTTGTTACGTCTAAAATTTTTGTTAAACATATTTTTCACTATTAAAAAATAACCAATGTCGCTTTTTATGATTCAAATCGTAACTATTAACTATATATTACGCTTACCTAGATTTAAATAAATAACTAGCTCACCGTTAGGGAAAATCATTTTTATCTTGTTCAGCTCGTTTAGCTCTGTTTGGAGGAGGGCCAAACTAGCAAGACTATGTGGCGCATATGAATGAGTAAATTAGGGAATAAATTTTTGTACAGATAAATGAAGTAATACAAAATATTAAGGATGGATGCAACTTGTAAGACAAACTTCATTTTTGTGAAGACACGAAATATTTAACGAGTTTGAAGAAACGTCAGTATATTAAGCAAGCGGTATAAATTATAATATTCTACTGCACCGTCACTTGTGACATTGAATAATTATTATATAAAATTTATTTTCATGGTTCTGTAACCATAATCATATTTTTACGGTACAAAAAATATTAAATTTCAGTTTTGTTTTATATTATGCTATACTTTATGTATATCTAAGAAATACCATTTTTATGATATACCTTATGTACACTTAAGAAAGACCAGGTGGCTACATTAGTTTTGAATATGAATTGGATTTTTTGCGAGATACGTCCGCATTTAATCTCACATAAATATTCCCCGTTTAAAATATTCAAATATGGATATTAAATCAGTATTTGCCAGTGAATAATACATGAAATTGACAAATTAAAGGCAACGAGAAATATTTGCAAATCAAGGTACATTATCGGTCATAACGGGGAACAAAAAATATCTTAGCTTATGTATTACCTAAAATATCTTAGCTTATGTATTAACTAATGCCGAACTAAGCAATATATAGAAAAGAATTATCTAATAAATGGCAAGGAAAAGACACTTTTGTTTAATATTAGAATAAAATATGGGCTAAATTTGAAATTCCCAAATTAAATAAAAAGCCTTCGACCTGAAAAACTAATAAGGAATGTTCTAAAAATATTAACAAGTACGCCCCAGGAACTTTAAAAAATAGATACCATTGTTGAAATGCTGCTATAAATCTAATCTACTGCCTTCTACCCAACTATATAGTTCTTAACTATATAGTCTACAAAATGAATGACAACAAAAAATAATATATAGAAAATAAATCGTTCTTGTCCGTTAGTAGAAATAAACTTATAAATAGTACTTATTTATAAGTTTATGACATCGTTATATGGCATCTCTTCGAATCTTTTAGTAAATGTAGATTACAATGTAACAGTTTTAAGCTTCTTTCTTTCGAACTTCGAACCAAATGTAAGTCGTTTGAAAAACCTACTACATTCAATTTTTGGCTTAATAAAAATGGATAAATATTTATCTCGAAGACAAGCGAATACATGTATATATCGTTGTTATTTCAATCAAATAAAGTCAGTACTTTTAAATGCTCCTAACTTTCGTTAAGACCAATATTGACTGTGGGCTTGTTTAATTCATATGAATGGAAATATGTTTAAGATTGGCAAGATGCTGGTCATTATCGGTTACTAAAATATTAGAAAACTTCAATGTAGAAAAAAACGATTAAAAGCTGAAAATGCTTTTCTCAAGTTGTTAATTAATTGAGAGGATGTTGAAAAGAGAAATGAGAAACTCTACAATCGTTATTGCAATATTAACTTCTGGGCGGTTTGGTTTCTTTTGAATCATGACCACATGGATTTAAATTCAGTATTGAAGAAAATCTTTAATGTCAATATGAACATTATCACCTCAAAAGTCATAAAAATTGTAATATAGGTTGGATAATCATAATACAGCGTTTGTTTAGCTTACCAATTTTAATATCTAGCTAATCGGAAATTATCCTAAATTACTAGAATTCTTAAGGCAGTAAACAAATTTAAATGTTTTCGTATTCAAAACACAATCAAAAGAAAATTTGATTACCAGTTAACTTTTAAATAATTTGTCGTAAACTTTAATATAGATTTCTTCTTTCCATCATATAATGGTACTGCATTCAATATGTAAAAGAATTGCCTTCTTTCATTTGCACAATATGTCATGTACCTGGAATCATTATCGTATAACAACGAGTTTTGAGTCGCACTTACAGACATTGAACCCTTTATACGAAGCGCTTCATAATTATTTAGACATTACGATAACTCAGCTCCAGAAAATATTGCAAGTCTTAGCAACTGCCGAAATCAATATCTTACTATAAACTACCATTAAGTTCTAGCATGTCGAGAATTTAATAGTATTCTGAATTTGAAGTGTTATTCCCATAGTCATTCTCGCACTCACTAGAAAAATATGAAATCTACAAATCACATTCAGAAAAGCTAGAAACTTCAAAGTTGTTTCATATGTCGTGGTTAGGATACCAATTAAGGGAGAAATGTATTTTTATTGGCTATAAATAAACACAAATTTATGTCAGCATATCTATTAAGTTTAGTGAAAACAATGAAGGTTTCTACTGCTTTATATATACATTGTAGTAAAAGTTCTAAATAAGTTAACTAATAAGCAAAACATATATAAAATCGTAATGTCAATTACGACGTTTTGTAAATGCGATAGCATTGATTGTAGCTTTAATCAATAAAGCTTTGGATTTGAAAAAGAAAATTATTTTGCAAGCAGTTGGATAATTTATTTTTATGTGTTTTGGACCGAAACTCCTAAAATCTTCTTTTATTTCGTTTAACGGAATTTTGTCTTGACGAAAGTAATAGACTCATTCCTATACTATATAAACATATGGTTAAATTAAAAATATACCTACCTGCTCTGGACCATCTTATAGAGAAAAAATCGAGTTTTCAGATTTTGTTTATGTCAGCTATGTATCTATAGAGTAATACACATGTCAGGCCATGGATCATATATGTTTAGTACTATTTATTATTCCAATTGCAGAAGTATTAAGTACAATTTTACAGTTAGATCCAAAATTGTGCAGCATATTATTGGGGATATCTTTTACACTTGTGACTAATACGTTTAAACTATCCCAATATCAGAGTCTATAATCGCGTCTGACTCCAGATATCAGTTGTCGATCAATATGTGAACTGATATCAACGAGCACTATTACCATAAACTTTTGATGCATATGAGGGTCGTGTATTGAGAGTCCGATTTGATGGTGACACTGAATATTCAATGAGTACATTCGAGATTATTATTAGAGTCTATATCCATAGAACACAATTCCTGCAGGTATGGCATATGCTGTAACTATATACCTAATTGTCATCGGGTCCGGCGTTTTCTTCTCTAACTAGTTACGCTGCCTTTTTTAGGATGAAAATATTTTTAAGGTATTCATTAAATTAATTGCGATCCTAATAACAATACGGTACAAAAAAAAGCCCTTTTTATTCCTTCACTGGGTTTTAAATGGACTTAAAAAGTGTCGTCTCAATGAAGTTGAACACGTTGAATGGGTAGTGTGACCAAGTCTTGTTAAAACCAATATACCGAAGTACTTCAGTAAAACCATGAAAAAAGAGGAAACAAGATTGAAAATTTATCTCTGTTCAAGAGAAAAACTTTAATTTGGTTTACTGTTAGTTCCGTTGCAAGAAGTGCGCTCCTTGCTGGATTGTTCCGTGAACCATTAGTACACACATGTACGAGTATACTCAAGTTTACAATAGATTTACAATATTTATTTAATCATTTTTTGCAAAATTCCCATTAACCATGTGTTTATTTTATAAGTAATTTAGTAAAAATTAATAATTATATTGTTCATAAATTTTAATGTTTTTACTAAATTTGAATAGGATGAAGGATGGAAAGGGCCATTAACGTTCATATTTTATTCAAATTAACTTTCGACTATTTACACATTTTTGAATTTTCTTTTTAGTTTTCCTTATTGCTAGATTTGGATTGTTTCTTCTCTTGGTATTTATTTGTTGATATAATCTCAATACCAATATTCAAAGTTTTGCAAAGGAGGAATTGGGTTGAAAAAGTCATATTCTGTTATTAGGCAAAGTCTATTTACTAATGAGAATAAATTTAATCGTCATACAAAAGTTTTATATGGCTAATATTTTATCTAGATTTTGACCTCTTGTTTGCTTTTGGAATATAAATTCTTCAGAAAAGCCCGTGAACAGAGCTTGTGATGCATTTATAAATTGAATAAATGTTGTATACATCTCTTCGCTATCCACAAGTAAATATATGTAAACGACTTTTATAGGACTTAAAATCATATAAAGTTTCCGAAATAACTTTTTATTTAAGTCAATAGTTCTACGCTTGGTGGGACATGCGTTTGGTAGATAAGTTTTTAAAAGTGCATGGGAACGATATATCTTGAAAAGTGTCCCCCCCGTTTAACTTGACAACTGATGTGTGTAAAATTCTGAAAAAAATCAGTTAATAGGAATTAAAATCAATTTTCAAGGAAAATTAGCTTGAATAAGATATGTTGTGTAGTTTTAGTGATATGGGATATTTTCGGTATCAACTACAATATTAAATTTTATTTTTCACAGTCTCTTTGAGAATTACACATTAATAAATTTAGTATTGTTTGGTGTTACAGAACCTTTCGTGCCCGAGTACGACATGTATTTGGCCAGATTTTTTTAAACTTACTATGGTTTTGTTTTATATTATTGTCGTGTACGAACAGGGAAAGATACGTGAAGACTATTAGATAATTTGTTCTACTGTTACTTACGACGTTCCACATATCTGGTAGCAATTTTATTTTAATAACTAACTTTTTGGATTTAAAAACTAATTTTGTTTTTGGAAATAACTGGAAAATTTATATTAAATTATTTATAATGAAACATATAAAAAATACTTTCATATCCTTTAATGAGGGTTATTCCTTGATAAAATATGTGGATAAAATTATTTACCTGAGACTATCTGATCGAACATTACAAACAAAACGATTTGGTAGAATATAAACATATTGTAAAACTATTTGAAGATAAACACCGAAAAACTGCAATATTGTATATAATCAAATAAAACTACCATGGTTTATACAAATCGTCCCAACAGGACGATATATATAAACCAATTTATTTGAAATCCAGATCACATCAGTTGAACTAATCTATAATATTATTAAGATTTTACTGAAATAAATTATGCCTCATCTTTATCATATTTTCAAGGGTCCATCAAAAATTAGTAAGATGAGGCGCATACATCTATTTTTTGCGGGCACAAATTCTCGATAAAAGTACCTACAGCAAGTATAAAAATGATAAACCTTCCCAGAAAACGTAAATTCTAATAAATTATAAAATTAAAAAAGTTTCCAAATGAAAATGTAACTAAATAATCTATTAAATTACAAAATAAAAAAACAAATAAACTTTAAAAGTATGGTTCTAGAATTCCATTGAAATGAAAACGATCTAAACATCAGTTACATGTAGGACTATTAGATCTAGAGCACATGTAACAAAAAAGTAGAAATACTTAGAAAAATATGTAATGTACAATCTAGTAAAAAAAATTATAAAAGTTTCCGTACAACATTTTAATTAAATAAATTAAGAAATCAATAGGGAAATATTATAGAATACGCTCAAAAAGCTTTTTTTGAAGTAAAAGGCTCAACCACGAAAGACAAACCACGCTTGCTACAGATGTGATATTTTAAAAATATCCCGATATTCTCGAAGTTTTTAAGATAATATGTAATATAAATAAATCAAAATCTTATATATTGTATCACTTTGTTCTATAATTGACTTTTTATTTTTGAAAATTTCTACGTAACAATGTATAGAGTCGGATGACTTTGAATCTCGCGTATTTCTCCCGATAAAACGCGCTCGCAACACATTTGTTTCTCAAGGGCTTTGAGTTGGAAGTATCGCCATTTTTCTGCACATTCTTTATTATTACATTCCGTGGTATTGAATCATGCACAGTGATATTTTTATCCCAACGCTATATATTATTTAATAGGAGAATGATAATAATTTCTATGTATTTTTATTTATATGCTTTGACTAACTATTATATTATTATGCATAATTACATATGTACATTTATTTGTATTTTTATTAACTTTCATAGATAATAAAGACGGTTAAAGTATCTCCTAATTCAGAATCAAGATATTTTTTAGATTCAATCTAATGGCATATTTTTTTGTAGTATAAAGGAACATCGTATTAGAAAAAAGATAGAATCTGACGCAACGAAAATGACAGTTGGGTTACGGACTATCAGACATAAATTGTGGTGTATTTAACAGAAAAAGTTAGAAAAATGAGTGACGTATAATGTAAGGAAAGTTTTGATACACAATTTTTAACTAAAAGTCAATGGAAAAACTTCATGCAGAATACGTTTAAAAATGCCTTTGGCTTTTAATGATACATAATTCAAATTTTGCAATATTTTAGGATATGATACGTCAGCCTCTGTTATTTGTAATAAATCTACATCCTAGAACTCAAGAATACTGTGAAGTATGAAATTAGTGCAAATTTAATTTTAATAAATATATTAAACTTATTAATTTCAATTCCACTCTCCTCTATTGGAATTGATTAGATTATTATAAGTATCCTGTGTCACACATTCTATTTTTTACCAAGTTAGAGTTTTGTTGCATTAATCACCTATAACAAGATGTATTATAAACTAAAAATAAGTACAGTAAAAATCATAAATATACGGAGTTCAGGTTTCTTTGAAAATAAAACAACTTGAAAATATGTGTTAAGATAATCATAGCCATCCCTACTGAAATTAATACCAGTATTGTTTGTGTTAGTTTTTATAAGCTCTTTCCTATGGTAAGAAAGGGTATTTTAATTCAGTTTTAAAAACTCCCATCTTTACTTTAGTAGTTTTAAAATAATTGAAATAAGTAATTACAATTATTTTAAAATATCAAAATTTCTAAAAAAATCAGAAAGTAAAATGATACAATTATTTTCATTTATAGTTAAAATTTGTTTCTAAATATGTGACTCAAGTTAGCCGTTGTTTTGGTGATCACGTGTGTGTGTGTGTGTGTGCAGGCCAGCGTTTGTATTTTACTTAAAATAACAAAAATATATAATTTCGACCAGATTGATTGATGAGAGAGAGATTGATTATTGCTCGTCCTTAATTAGTAAATTGTTATAATTTATATATAGATGGAAATTTTTATTAGTAACACCTTTATTTTTCATGTTGTTTTAATTTTTTTTACTTATTTACATAATTGGATTGGGAGCGTATTAAAAAAATATTCACTTATATTATAAAATAATAAATAAAGATTTAGCTATTTTCTAGTCAAAGAATAACGCCTTTCTTGACATTGGTTGTGTTTTAAATTATATTTTTACTCTATCGTATATAAAAATTGTGAATTATTTATTTATACTTGTAACTCCATTTATGATAGATGTTGTCATCGTTTCACTGGAATGCCGTTTAACAAAAGCATGATTACGCTCTAATCGAATTTAGTTTTTTTTAATGATTTTGAATATAAATGTCATTAATTTTATTTCAATAATTTTCAATAACAATTAATACTTAAAGCAGTTAATGATTAAACCTGAAAGACCTGAAAGAACCAAGAAAAAAATATCAAAAATTAGTATTTCTAAAAACTATCGTTCCCCACAATTTTTTTCAAAATTTCTTAGTTTTAATATTTTTTAAATTCAAATCACTATTACCGAATATAATTACTATATTATACACGAAGACATCTTCAGAATAGTCAATACTTATTTACTCTTAAAAATTAACCCTTAGACTCTAAAATCATACCTACTTGCGATTAGATAAGATGTTGGCACGGATGTTGGCAAGTCGGAATGTTTCTCAAAATTAAACTTTACCAGATAAGTGGCAAAATAGGTATTCCCATTTCTTTCAGCTTTTCATCCATAAAAATTGTTTCTTAAACATATTGTTTTGTGGCCTATAGTGTAATTGGTAGAAAAATTTAAATGAAACAAGATAAATAAAATGAAAATCTGCTCGAGTTAACTTATTGCAAAGAAACAACCAGAGAGTAAAACCTTCAAAAATAAAGACACTGAATTGCAAGTTAAACATACGAATTGTTGTATTATCACCGTGTTTAATATTCAATTTATCGACTTTTGAGTTAATAACCCTCTTCAAGATTAAATTGAAAGCAATCATTATTAGTTGCTAAATTCACAAATTTCCTCACCAAAGTACGTTATAAAAACTATATGAAACATCATTTTAGACTCCAATAAGTTCGCAATTTCTATTTACCGAGTAACATAAATCTAACCTGGAGTTAAATATTTTAAGATAACTCCTAACCCAAAGTATAATCTGACTTCGAATTCTAGATTAAATTTAATTACAAAGCGAGGGTCGAAGCATATAACAGCACTAGCTGAGCGTGATTTGAATAATCTTCACCGAAAGTCTCTCCAACAATACCTCAAATTCTTGAGGATCTGATACTACCTCAAATTTATGTACCCTCAACTAAGCAAAGATATTTAATCGGTCTGGACTGAATAATTTGAGTTATTACTGTAGTTTTCAATTATGAAATTCATCTATTTTAAATTATTTGATTGTATCAAATATTGAATATATTTGGCGTCAATTTTGTAGAAATTCATTATTCACAATTAAACGAAACTACGTGACGTAGTATTATTTTTTTTTTTTTAAAGTTTTTTACCACGACCTAGGTTTCGTTGTATTACAACATCTTCAGGTGGGCTATTAGTGAACTTGTGAAAAAACTAATATTTAACTATATAATAATATGAAAAAAACTCAAAAAAATCCTTAAATTTAAGAGTGGTCTCCTGTTTTAAATACGAAATATGTATAACGAGATGTCCAAGGTGAAAGAAAAATACACAATTTAGAATATTTATTTCATATTCAATGTCAATTTTTTTTTCACAAGTTCACGCACAAGGGCCCTTTGACTGTATTAATAAACATTGGAATGAAAAATATATCTCGTTCTCTAACATTATTGTATTCATAAAGTTATGTACTTTAATTTACTTGCAAAAAGCAGAAGTACTTATTAAACTCTAATATAAGGTTTAGGAAATACATATTTTAATGACGTAGGTTTAAAATGAATAATTTACCTCTCTATTATCTTTATTAAATAGGAAATTATATTTTTATTACTTCCGACCCTAACAAAAACATTTTAAATAATACGATTAGCTTGGATTTCAATCGCCATCACCGATGAAATTAGTTACATTGACAAAAATTTTAATGAACTAACTGATAATAAGTAAACATTTTTCTACCATTGAAATATTTAATATGTGGATAATTAAATATTTATTATCTGGATTTATTTCCACCTAAAATTATATGTTTAATTAAATTAAATGCTTTGATTAAACAGATCAATAAATAAATAAAATTTTGAATGTTTACTTGTAAAAAAAGTGTTGATATTGGAAAATGGTCTAATAGAAAAAAGGGTAGGGGAGGTAGGGGAGCATTGGGCAGTCGGGAGGTTTGGGCACACCAACATTTCTCAAAATCTATTCTAGATATTTTTTGTTTTCTATCACAGCACTATAGTTTCATAACTGGCCACACCGCTTATCAAAAGTGTCAGCTGTCATTTCACTTGGTTGTCAAATTACATGCGCTTAACGGTTTGTTGCGTACAGAAGTAAATATTTTGTTTGTGATTTGAAGAAACATAACAAAGAAATCTGCAAGAAAGTGTAAGTATCTGTGTTAACTTCTTCTTTTGTGTTTAATGAAGATTATATTTTCCTGTCAATTAGGATTCAACATTTGATAAAAATAAACTTATTCTAATCTATTTGAAAAGTGAGGTTATGGGGAGCACTGGGCACGCAGGTAGGAGGGAGCATTGGGCATGCCCAAACCTGTTTTAGTGTATTTTGGTGTCATACTTTTGTGTTTTTTTGTTATGCCTATTGGATTCAATGGTTAATCATTTCTTTTCAGGATAATGACGTTTTCATTTAAAAAGAAAAATAAGCGACGTGAAATCCCTAAAGATGTTATTTTGTGCGCATTGGAAGAGGTTTCTAAAGGAGGAAAAATTAAATCTACTGCTTTAAACCCAGGTCTAACCTAATACCCAGGTCTAACCTAATACCCAGGTCTAACCTAATACCCAGGTCTAACCTTCAAAGATACATAAAGCAGGGTGGCGTCGTGAAAGATATTTCTTCTAAATTTATGTCATCTCAAATATTCACGAAAGATGAAGAAGAAAAAATTTCAGAATAGCTTGTAACATCGTTTAAACTAAACCATGGACTGGCAAAACTGAAGGCACGCGAATTGGTTTACGAATACGCCACTGCCATTTAAAAAAAAACAGATAACTGGACAGAGAAGAAACTTGAATCCAAAGATTGGATAAGGGGATTTTTTAAAAGACAACCTCAGCTTTCGATAAGGATACTAGAAGCTACCAGTCTCTCACGGGCCACAATTTTCAATAATAAAAATGTCGGAGATTTTTTTGAAAATCTTAAAACTGTATATGAACGCGATCGCTTCGGTCCTGAGTCTATTTACAATATAAACTAAACTGGATTATCAACAGTACAACGAACCCAGAAAGTGATTGCTCTCAGAGGCACTAAGCAAGTTGGGTAAGTAACGTCAGCTGAAAGAGGGACGCTTGTAACGGTTTGCTGCGGTATTAATGCATTTGGTAACTCAATACCACCCTTTTTCATATTCCCACGGGTCAATTTCAAAACATATATGCTAAATGATGCTCCTGTTGGTTCAGATGGAACAGCACATCCTTCAGGGTGGATGACAGCACCAAATTTTTTAAAATATATACACCATTTCGCAAAACACGCAAAACCAACGCCTTATTAGCCAGTTCTTTTGCTGCTGAACAATCACGAGAGCCATATTTCAGTACCAGTTCTCGATTTTTGTAAAGAATCAGGCATTGTTTTAATGACTCCCACCGCACTGCAGCCATAAACTGCAACCCCTAGACCTGACTGTCTATGGACCACTCAAAACTTATTATAACACTGCTGTAACAGATTAGATGTTAAGCAATCCTGGCAAAACGGTAACAATTTATAAAATCCAAAATTAGCAGCAAAAGCCATCCCACTTGCATTCAAGTTGCAGAATATTTAAAGGAGATTCGAAAAACCTAGCATGTGGCCATTCAATTCAAACATTTTCTCCTATGAAGATTTCGCTTATTCTTCTGTAACTGATCGCTGCTTGCCGGAAGAGGATAATGTTCCTACAGAACAATCGATTTCAGATCAATCTGTCATGGAACAGCCTTCAACAGAAGAAAATCAGAGTCTAGAGGATCGTACAAGTTCAAATGTGGAAGCCACTAGGCCATCTCAACTGGAATCTCCATCTAGAAGCCAGAATAGGGGCATTGTCAATGTAACACCTGATTTAGTAAGACCATATCCGAAGGCCGGCCCCTGGAAATTGCATGGCGTGAAACGGAAGAAGAGAAAAACTAGAATATTGACTGACACACCCGAGAAAAGACTTATAGAAATGGAAGAAGAAGAAAGACAAAAAAAATAAGATCAAAGAGCTCAACAAAAATCGAAAATGTTCTAAAAATACAGGACAGAAAACAATTCCGAAGCTTGCTGATAAATTTACTTCCAAACCAGAGAAAAACAGGAAGATTAGCAGCGATGATGAAATAGAAAATGTTTCCGTTTCTGACGAAGTCCTTGTTGAACTGGAAGAAGATTTTGATGAAGACGATGTGGTCGTTCTGGATAGAAATTTCCAGATCAATAACTTTGTGTTGGTAAAACAAAAAAACTGTCTATCATTATGTTGGAATAATCGAAGAGGTTAATCACTCCATGGCAACTGTCATATTCATGAGTAAGATAAGAAATACGTTTATATTTCCTGACATCGAGGACGTAGCCGGGGACGCTGGCTAGGACTGGAGGATAAAAAGACAAAATTGTCTATACCAACGACTTGGATGAAACGTGGCAGCTTAAAATATAAATTTGACAAGTCTCTCTGGGTCATACCAAATATAAGATAAGTCTAATTAAGTCCAACATCGTGCAGTAGTGATTCTAAGTCACATTGTTTAATTTTTCTAAAGGCTATGATAAGAAAAAATGTTTGTATTGCAATTTTTATAGCATGATGATATATATGATGATATATAATATATATAATATATATAATACTTAAGCATAGTAGTATAGTAATGCAATTTCGTGCATATTAAATAAATATAATACTTCGAACACATGTCCAAAGTACCCAGACCTCCCAGTGGTCGGGAGGTTTGGGCACTTTGGACATGTGTTCGAAGATCTTTATTAACTTTGAGGCTAATTATAATACCAAAAGTTTTCTTAGCAATAATTACTGCCAAATATGTGTGCTCGATATATTTGGAATAAAATTTTGATTATGATAAAAAATAACAGTTTTATTAAAATTTATATAAAAGTGCCCAATGCTCCCCTACCTCCCCTAATTTAAAAAACACCATTTCTTTTTTCCATATTTAAATCTAATGAAAAAGGTATGATAATGTCGAAGCATAGATTCAATATATCCAGAGTGGCAGGGCATAAATCTAACTACGTAACTTACGTGTGATGTAGTGCGTGAACGAAAAACTTGAGCGAATAATAGTCCGTGATTTTTCTCGTAAGTTCCGGAGTTTTTCTTATATCGAATATATTGAATACGTAGACTTTGCCGTACTTAAATTTAAAAGAGTGGTCTCCTCTTTTAAATACGAAATATATATGATGCGATATCCAAAATGAAAGGAAAATACACAATTTTGAATAGTTCTTTCATATTTAATATCAGTTTTTTTTTACAAATTCACTCACACGGACTCTTTATTTGATTTTCTTAATTTCGCGCAATGGTAACATTCGTAATAAAAGAAAAATCATTTCATGTTTGTTAATAGATCGAACGTTTTTCTTCATTTTCTAGCTTTTTAACCTCGCGACAAAGTATTTAAGTTTTATTCATAGATTCTAGCAAACCTACCAATCGGAACATTGTTTGAATTTTGTTACTATTCTTTTAATTACTCGGCAGCAAAAAATATAACAACAGGCAAGAGTTCCAAAATAGTCGAATTCGCATTTATCATTGATATAATACTTCTTTACTTTTACTGTTTTATTAAATTCCAATGTGAAAAAGAAATCATTATAATTTAATATTCATCCGTTTCTCCATCTATCATCAATTTCTATAGATTTTGACCTACAAGCATGAAGTTTGCATGTAAATGTTTTAGTTATTTTAGTTTCAGCGATTTCATTCCATATGGATTGAAAATATAAGAGCTTCTATAAATAGCACTTAATACTTTGCTTGCTTCTATAAATAACACGAAATAACTTCTCCATACATGTAAGTCTCCATATAAGAGCTAATTATTTTTCACGTACTCCACGGAATTGGCTATCGTTAGAAAGGTCTTCTAAAATAGAATTGGGGTTTTATTTACTATTTTCAAATCGAAATCCTAATTGTTAAGTATTAAGTATTAAAGCGATGACCAATGTTTCGTTTCCCATTTTACTTTTTGATTATGGAGATAGAAATGTGAAAAAAATTATACATGCAAAAATTTAATTTGAATATTCAAAGAAGACAAATTTGTATCGACAATTTCAAGACATGTGGATAATTATTTAATAAATTATATATAATGACGGTTTTAAAATATTCCTTTGATTATATGGCATCAAAATAATTATACTAAAACTATAAAAAAAAGAGTAGAGAAATATATGTTTCTGTTGGTAATCCTTAAGTCAGCAGGATCATATCATTTTGATTAAATGTTAATTCTGAAAGATAATAATTCGCTATACAAGATATAAAACCTTTGGCTTTTTTTTTTTTTATTAAAATATTAGTTATTTTTATTGCTATTACCATGTCTTCCAATATATCTGATTTAAGTTTAAAATTGGAGTATCCATAAATTTGGTTATTTTTTCATTTTTATCCCTTCCACTATTATAATAGCGCTATTATATCCGCTTCCACTATTATATACGCCCTCGAAGTAGAATCCTCATTAATCACGAAAATTCTCCAAACTTACCTAAACGAAAAACCGACTATTTGTCTATATCAGATCTAGAAATTATGAGTCATTCGCTATTGAATATATTTGGCGTTAATTTTGTAGAAATTTCCCAGTTCTAAAAACTTTTATTGTTTTTTTCCATTGTTTCTAAAACCTTTCTTTCTTGTCATACATTAAAAAAAATTAAATTTTAAACCTGGAATTTCATATTATTACACTTATCAATTTTACTGCTCGTAATTTTAGCTTTAGTGCCATTTTCTTTCAATTGGAAACCCTCAGTAATAAAATAATGTAATCCTGTTTATACAAAAACTATGCATAATAAACGCTAAAGACGCTTCAGTCGATTACGGTTACAAGAAAAATATTTTTATAACGACACAATTCCTTGTTTTGCTTTAAAATATCGCCTCCTTTCGGAACCTTTTAAGTAAACCTGAGATACTTTTTCGAAAAAAAATTTTTTCCCTGGTAAGTGTCATGATTTCCGGTAGTTGTTCCTAATACAAAATTCCTTTCGCATTCAGCCATACAGATAACAGAATTTCCTTTTGTTGAAGTTTAGTTTTTAAAAACGGTATCGGCTTTTCGCGTGAGCTTAGCCATTGGCGCTTTCGCATATAATTGATGTATAGAACACACTTTTTATCTGCAATCACTGATTTATCAAGTGAGTGTTGGGTGTGTCTCAGGGAAAGAAGATTCATATATAGATTGTCTAACTGAGCGGTGGTTAGGGTATATGGTATTTACACTCCTAGCTTACACACTTTATCCACTTTTTACAAGTGTCTCAATACATGCATATGACAGCAATTAAGCTCTGATGCTATGCAACGTGAGGTAAGACAACGATATTTTTCAATAAATTCTTTTAAAATGTTTATGTTAACTGTCATTAATCGTGCACTACGGGGAGAACTTTTAAATCATAATTCCATTTTTTAACTTCCGAATCTAACGTATTGGGGTTTACATCATTTGCATTAGGTATATTTTGAGCAATTACAGCTGCTGAGTGATTTAAACAAAACTCGTACAAAAGACAATGAGCTAAGCGGTCTCTTGTCGCCTCAGTGTCCTAATAAATATAGAAACAGTATGTAACAGGTGACACATATTTATATAGTTTACCTCACTTTTGTTGTACTCTAAATAGTTCTCCCACTTTCTATAAAGAAAATCTAAAAAAAATGCTCTTTGATTTCGTACCGACACGATAATATATAAATTTTATTGCCTGTACTTTATCTCCATATGTTTCGACTCCTGCGATCTAAGTATGTATGTGAAATTTAACAATAATTCTCGAGATAAGTATGTGAAATTTAACAAACAATAACACAACTTAAGAAGTACCCAGGTGAAAGCAATATTGCAAAAGAATTATCACCGCTAGTTAAGGGGATTCTTTTCATAGAGAAAGTGGTCAATGACTGAACACGGCTGATGTAGCTATTGAATAAATACCAACTCATGGAAAAGGCATATTATACCAATAGCAAATAACACAAAAAGTAGGAATATAATTGTCTCTGAATCTAGCCTTTGTTCATTAAAAGACATAGTTAGACTCCATGCTACGGGGGTGTGGTACACTTTCCCTAATATGCTGTATAGACGAATATATGCAGGTGTTAAAGAGTTTTTACAAGTCGATTATTGTGTTAATAAAAACAAAAGAACACACAAACTTTCTAACAAACAAAATGTTATATCTCTGGAATTACTTACGAAGATGATAGAACACATTTCTAAAATTTATGATCGCGGTTGTTTTTCCAAAGAATGGGATAACAGAGGCATATACGTTATGGATGTAATTTGTATCTTCTTAAATCAATTTTAAGATGATGAATAAAAAAAATAGATAAAGCTAATATATTCCCTCATCTCATATCGTTGAATAGTAAATTGCTGAAGCATCTGCCGTAGTACGTTCACCTGGAATAACCAATAAATCTTTGTTAGTCTGCAGAAAATATAAAGAGATGTGATCAATCATGGTTCCACTGCGGACAAGAATAAGTATGATATCAAAGAGGAATAATTTCACGAATTCACCAAAATATAAAGTTATATGTTCGAAAATGAATTTTCACTTCGCATACATATTTTAATTTCACTGTTGCTTGCTGTTCATTTGTGTAAAAGTAATATCGTGTACCTTCTGATTATCTAATGATCCGACGATCAGCTGAAAAATCATACATTAGAATCGCAATACAAACATACATGTACATGTTAATAGAAATGTTCAAAAAATGTTAGATTAATTTTGAAGAACTATCACTTGGTTGGTATATATTTTTCTAACCACAAAAGCATTAAGGAGCCCAAATTTAAATTGTAAAGGCGAACGCAGTAAGAGGCAGTAAGAGGCGAGCTTTAGAAGTGATAAAAATAAATTTTTAACTTTTCCATATGTGTTTAGCTTAAAGTATAAGCTAAAGTTAAGATACAAGTCACTTTATCTCAGTTAAGGTACTTTTGTAGTAATGTAAATAATGCTAACGGAGAAAAACTAGAACGAATCCTGAGTTTATATAAAAATAAAGATATATTATGAACTAAGTAATGTCTCTATTGTTTTCCAAATATTTATGGAAAAAAATACAGTAATTTATTAGTTTCAAATCAAGTAATTCAGAACGAATATTTTTTCACAAAAGTCGTCGGGGTTTGTGCAGTAATTCTTTTATTGGGGGTATATATTTCCTACAAAGAAATGTGGTGCATATATTTCTAGAAATGTGGGTGCATATATTTCCTACAAATAAAATTAAAATTTTTTGTCGAAACTGCCTTCTAATATTTTACGAAATAAGGTAGAATAATAATGTCAAGGCACACGTTTTAACTTTAAATTAAATAATTCGATTTTGAAGCAACCTCTTATTAGTTATCGTATATTTAAAACAAAAGAATAAACATTCTTTCCACAACTTACAAATGGCATTGGACTAAAACTGTCCATGACATTTTTTTTTAATAAAATGAATATGTTGACTTCGTTTTTCACAATTTTCCACGCAAATGAATTGTAAGTATGAAATATGACCTAAAATATTAGATAGACGTATACATTAAAGAATGCCTTATTATCTTTTACTCAACTATTGATAGTAGAATCATGAAATTGAGATGTGAAATATGTTAATATTCGAAATATCAAATTACAGTTCTGAATAATCATTTTGTGAATATCATAAAACGTTAAATATAAATGATTAAATTTGTTAAAAATATATTGTGTGAAAGAGCATTAAGATTGGTGAATGCTACTTTATATATAGGTAAAGTAATTATGAGAAAACGAAAAATACACGCTTTTTCATTGAATAATAAATATAATTTTTATTGTGATTATAATCTCACGTTAATGAAGCGATTGAGAGCTGAGTAAATTATTAAGATTAAGAGTCTTTGATCAATTGGAAAAATTTATTTCTCCAATTAGAATTCGTCTGTCTACTTAATTGTTGATGTTTTACAGTTAAATATTTGCTGAACTTAATTTTTTTTTTAAAATTACAAGAGATCCTTGGACCAATTGAAAAAACGTATTTTTCCAATTAGCATTCTTCCGTCTACTTACTTGCTGATATTATAGAGTTAAATATTTTCAAAACGTAATTTTTTCTTGAAAATTACGTTTTAAAAAAATGGTCTATTACGTAAAGAACAGAAATAACTTTGTTCAATTACATGAAGTAATATGAAATACGATTTGTTTGCTTCCATCATAAATCTGCTTAAGCCATCAACTAGCGTGATATAAAGCATAAAGCTTCTTTGTATTCCACCTGAATGATAATTTCACTACACAAAATGTAATAACATTTTATGTTCCCGTGTACTCTTATTTCTATTCACGTAACATCAAGCAAAACTACATAAAAACATAAATGTTTAAATATGATTCTCGCTCCACTATACAATCCGAAAGCTTTGAGATTAAATTTAATAATAAATCCGTGTTTGGAACAATAACAGCACCGGCTGGGGCAGTCAGTTTTAAATCTCAACCGCAATATCTTTCAAAGCCTTCAATTATAGATGAGCGAAGGGTGCTTCGGAATTAACTGTGCGCAATTAAAATATAGTTATTTTAATTACTACGTCATTTTGGAACAAAGTTCCTTATGGCACGTCACACGCTTATCAAATGAGAGCTACACCGACAAAAGTGTAATATTTTGACCGACAGTTTTGCTACAGTATAAGCGTTTGTGTGTTTACAAGCGTATATCAAATTATTTTTCTGTCGGCTTTGTATTCTAAGCCAATCATCTGCGGGACCGTTTCCAATAAGGTATGTATATAATTGCATCGTAAATTATAAATAAGTAATAATTTATAATTACTTATTTATAATTTACGATGGAATTGAAAAAATATTTGTAATTGATAAATTACAATAAAATTTCCGCATATTCATTAAATTTAATTATTATTTTGATTAATTTTTTATTAAATTTTAAAATTAAAATATTATAAAAAATTGTCATTTTTTAAATATTATTAAAACTTTATTTTAGATTATTTTAGTAAATTTACATCATATTCATTTAAGTTTTTAAAATAATGAACTTTCAAATTAAAAATAATAAAATTGTGATTTTTAAAAAAATTAAACTAAATTTTGAATTTATTGTAATTAATTTATTAAAATAATAAAATAATACAATAATAAATGATAATATAATAATTAAAAAAAATTCAAGGCTCAGTTGTCTACTACTTTATTTTTCAGCTGTAAGCTCATTGTAAGCCAAGCATCTACCAGACCGTTTTATATTAAATTGAATGCTGACAATTAATTAAAATTTAATTTAAAGTAATAAAAATAAAAGTAATTTTGAATTTAAATTTTGGTACCTTTTATTTGCATTGACAAAATTTTATACACTTATTAACTGATACTAAAATCGAATGTAACAATACTGTTCACGAATTATGCGAGTTTTGTTTAATTAAAAGGTGTTGCTCTGGCCGTTTCATTGCATTTTTTTTTTCATAACTGAAAATATCATATCTTAAAATTTCATATCTTAAAATTAACAATATTTTGCTGAAATATTTTTATTCATCTAGACAATATATATTTAATACATAATATAGAGTGAAAAGAACTTCGTTCCACACGATGCCTCTCGTTCATTTTTTTTCCTATTTTTTGTGTCAGTAACTAAAAAAACTTTTCTACTCTCCATCCTTCAAATTTTACTTCCATTAAAATAATAAATAAATTTTGTGTGATGTGGTTAGTTCATACTAGTTTTCTAATTGTCAAAATCAAAAGCGAACAGTTCTGATGAACGAAGTGAAAGAAAATTAGTTTTGGAATAATTTCTTTCTCTAGTATGTCTGTTTGGCATCACGAATTTTTTAATCTAGTATATCTGTTTGACATCACGGTATTCTCTTCTTTGAAACGTTTATGACCAAGGGTAAGCTCTCCTTGAATTTGTCTGCTCGCCTTGAAAGCCAATATAAATGTTAGTTGATCTTGAACATACATGAAGTTTTTAAATTTTTACCGGTCTCCCCAAAAATTTCTAACATTAAGTCTATGATAGAAGCTGATGATAGCTGCTTGAGGTATATTAGGATCAGGGTGGTAGTTGGATGATATATTTAGTTAAAGCCTAATCAAATTACTTTGGGAAACTAGCTCTGATCACTTTCTTTAGGCAGCATTTTCAGCAGCAGTTTCATTTTATGTCATTATGAGTATGAATGAAACTCGAATACGTAATTCTAGATCCTTGCCCTCACCTTTTCAATATTTCTAACTCGAACAGTTAAAGCTACTGCTATTTCCATTCTAACAATAAGTCATTGCTACATTGCAATATGTAATTGAATAAACTTAGAACACTACTTATTTGCAATAACATATTTAAATGTACATTTTTAATATATTTTCTCTTCGCGATTAATTGCAGTAAATTTCATTCTAAATTTCTTACGGTTACTTTAATTTGCTCAAACATGGATTTAGGACTACCGAACTTGCCTTATTTATCTTTTACAGGAGCTTTCCTAATGACTGGCTCATTTTAATTTTATGCAACTGTTGAATTTGCACGCAGCTTCAATCTAATGCAGATTTCTACTATTTTTAACCGTTTAAATTTTGTTTATGATATATTTTTATAAAAAATGTCCCTTTTCATAATTATTTTTAAAAACACAAATAAACTCTTGTTAAGATTATTGCAGCCTTGTATTCACAAAAAAAATTATCGTCAAGAAATGCGTATTGAACTAGAATTTGACCAGGTGTTAAAATCTAATTCGACCACATATATTAAGAATTAAGATGTAAAGTTTCAGAAGCCCCGCAGAAACTTCATCGGAAGTAATATTAAATGCGAAGCTCATACGAAGTCGGCCACAAAAATATTTTCACTCCACAATATATTATTTTCAGCTCCGAATATTTTTCATAAACTCGCAACGTCCCTCAAAACTATGGAAGACTATAAATACCTAACACAGTTTACATTCTGAGGTACAACTGGAAACCTGAGATTAAATTTGGTAATAAAGTCGCATATAATTCAGAGTTTCCAATAACACCGCCCAAATGGTCAATTTGAAATCCCCAAGCCTAGGTCCGTCTTGACCTTGAATTACGAAGAAGTGAACTATGCTACATTATTATGAACTTAGTTATTTGTAATTATAATTATATGAGATATATTTAATTTATTAAATAATGAAAGTTGATTTTTTTTTAAAATGAAGCTTCAGATTTTATCCCATACGTGTAGCACAAGATATAAAGGTCAGAAAAATAGTTACAATCGCAATTTTTAAAATTGGACATCAAACTCTCTCATCCAAACCCCTTTTTTATTAAAAGGAGATAAATAGAAAGAGTTTGATGAAATTAAATCGAATGAAGAAAAAAGAAAGCAAAAGGAATTCATGACGCAATTCTTGCTCTTATACAGTCGTGATTGTAAAAGATTTTGCGGGTAAATTGCCTTGACTGAAAAAAAACTTTTTTTTCTTCCAACCATTATTTTATTTCTTTGCTTAAACGATACAACAAAGTTGCATAGTATGGTCCAGTTATTGTTTTAGTCTTCTTCAAAAAGTCGATAAAAATTACTGCCTAAGAGAAGTTTGGAAAGATAGTAACAATCGCCTGAAGGAAGCTTTTTACCTTTTTTGAATCAGAATCTTGTTGTAGCTCATTCATTGCATTTTTTCTCGCTTTTACTTTGGTAGAATTAGATCCAAATTTCTCAAATTCATCACTCGACACCATGCTTGGAAGAATTTTTCATATTTTTAACTTCGGACGATTAGAGTGGGAAAGAGAAGGGCCTGCTCGTCGTAGAAATTTTAAGCAAAATCCCCGTAACTATTATATATAAAATGGTGGTAAAACGATCCTTTAAAAAAAATTGTTACAGGATTATTTTAACGGAATCTTTCAATTGATACCCTACACAACACATGAGACAAAAATAGGATTATAAGCTTTATCATCATCCCAAATTTTAAATTTTAACGTATAATGATTTATAGGATAAACGTCTGTGATAGATAGATCGACGGACATGTGAGTGATTTTGTTTTTTTTAGAAGTACGGGATCCAGGTAATGTGAATTGAATAAATTAAAGTTTGAATATATTCATTTCAAGAAATTTTAATTATCTACTTCCCAATGTTTGCCATTGATATAAACTGAATATCCTAACTATATATAATAAATAACCTAACTATATAAAAAGAAATATTAGGAAACAGAATGAAAAATTTTATGGTAGTAGAGGAACTGGGATCATTAATTATATGAACATTTAAAAAGTTTAGTCATAAATATTTTTCAATAAAATTGCAAAGGCAACTCATATTATTTATTTGATACATAACTACAAATGTTCAGTAGCTTTTTATTATATCAATGGAGACGTCATGAGAGAGATTATGATCTAAGTTTCTTATTTAATAACAATCACGTTTTTATCTGAGAAATTTACCTCCAAAAACAAATTCATTTTATTCAAAAAAATATGGTCAATAACATGTCTACCTCATTAAACTCGAGTTTTCACTTATATCGTAACATTGATTAAAATAACAGTCGAGCATAAATATTTTAACATATTTCCTGTTTTGATGTACATTCTACAAATTTGGCCATTCAATTAAATAGCAAAATTGTTTTATAGCTTCAACACCGAATCAACCAGTTTCAAATTAAAGAGTGGAACTTTATCCGTCACGATTAAAAGGATTCTTATTAGTTATTAAAATTAATTATAACTAATTATTAAAGTTTTTTGAACAATAGTCTAAACCTAGATTAATTGACTCTTTTTATTATGTAATTATATTAATTTAATCCATTACAACATAAACTAACGATTGTTCCATGATATTTTTCAAATATATAATATTGACATATATACAGAAATTTAAAATATAATTTAAGATCTAGGGTGAGAAGAACTTTTGAGTTTTGGGGAAATAATATTTTGTTTAAGTTAAAATATACTAGCTTCAACTCTCTACTCCGTGGTAGAGAAAAGGATAGAAAGAAAATGGCCTTGTAATTCTTGAAAAAAAAATTAAAATCAATTCGGACATTTATAAGTTTAAAAAGATATTATCCACTTACATTGTGAACATAAACAGTTGTTTTTTTAAAACTATACCATTTTTTTCTGAATTCGAAAATTTTTTATAAGTAATTAACATAGAAATCCATCAACCTATATCTGTAATTTCGATAAACGTAAGAAATGTAGCAACATTGCATAAATATCTTTCTAAGCAATCGATGATGGATTTGATTTTTCTTACTATCCCTTTCATTTGTTTAGTTTTATAAAAGAAGGTTAAAAAGAGAAAAAAAAAAAGAAAAACAAAATTCAATTTCAAGATCAATTTCATTTCAATATCAGTTGTTTACAATCGGTCAACAAAATTTATTCTCATTTGAAAATCTTTAATATCCGTAATTTGCCCAAATATCTTTATCTGTATGTGTATATATATATATACACAAACATATATATATATATATATATATATATATATATATATATATATATATATATATAGTTATTATGATATATTTTATATTAACATAATTTTAATTACGATCACACTTAAATGAAACTACGTGATGTAGTATTATTTCTACTTTCTTTAATTTCTTTACCACAACCTAGGTTTCGTTGTATTACAGTATATTTATTACATAGTAAATATATATCTAGAAGGAAAACAATGAAAATAGCCGGAATCACTGTGTTTAACAATAGAGAAGTGATTTTACGTTATATGTGCTTGTATTAATTTTTTTTTAAATGTACATGCATATTTTTATTGAAATGTTTTTTATCGGAGGACGTGAGACACTAAAATGCAATCGAAATTTTATATTGTGTTCTGGATTTTTTAACAATAAATTAAGTAAACTTAAGTTATGCTATTTTGATAACATTGTTTTATAAAATTTGGGCAACCTCAGTACGGGTATAACGTATTTTTTTACGTTTTATCTGTAATTCTTGTAAGATAAAGTATAATTTTCTAACCAACTTATTTGTTTTGTTTTAAGAGTGAATCTACTTTAGTTGCCATAAAAGGGAGATAGTTTGTATTTAGTTTTTTTGTCGTAATTGAATATATATATATATATATATATATATATATATATATATGTCTATATATTCTCTGAAGTTGGGTAATACAATGAAAAGAAATTTGATAAATATATAATTATTTTTCTACAGTGAACACAATTTGTTAACTTGGACTCTTGCGCTTGAACCTTTTAAAAAAAAAAAGTTTTAACTTATAATGCATAGCTGATCAAATATTCTCACTGCATGCTAATAGTTTAGTAGTCGGGGGGTAGTTTTTATATATTTATGATACAATGTGTTTCGAATAATAGTTACGAATCTAATATAGTTCCTCTCAGGTTCCATTTATTGCGATGTCTATACGTCAGCCGCCATTTTAGAATTAAGTAACTGAAAAGTTGTTTAACTTAACTACAAAAATAGTGACTTTTTTAGTATGAACTTCTGTAATCTTATGTAAAATATTTTTCTCTAAAATTAATATTTATGAATATTTTTATAGGTAGCTTAGGACAATTGCATATCCATAGTTATATGCTTGTCCTGATCTGATAAACATTTTTTTATTATAATTCATTATACAAATTACTATTTTCTTTTTAATGCTAAGTTATCATTTTTGTAAAAAATTAGTCCCACGAGATATTAGCTCTAAAAACAAAAAACTGTACCCATGCACAAAATTAATCTGACCTTGATCACGACTTACTGAAATAATTACTAAAGCGTCATCAAAATTAATTAAAGTTTTCAAAAAATTACAGAGCAAATCTAAAATAAGGTTTGCTTTATGATTTATTAACTATTCCAACAAAACCAGTCGGAAATATAATATAACATATGATGTTAGGCATAGAACCTGAGAATTAAAAATTTAACTTATAAATAGGAAAACAAAATCGAATCTAAAAATGACCCTATTACATAAATTTAAATAAGTTCAGATTTCTATTTAACTAATTACATATGTAAAAACTACAATGTACCATAAATAGTTTTAAATACATGATCCCATTTAACTTGAAAGCAGATTCAATTGAAGAGCAAAGTTTTGTAAGGAGCTTCCTCAATCCACTGGGATTCATCCCAAAACTTCTAATCATCAAATATTATATGCTGCCTCAGAATTACCTCCTAATCAAAATTTTATTTATTTTTGCATACAAGTTTGATGGTTTTTTGATGACTTGAATAATAACACCGGGATCCTAGCCAACATTGCAGCTAGAAATTTGGAGTTCGATCTCAAATATTTAGTTTTATTGCGCGATTCTCGTATCCACTAATTTAAGGGCCTGATAATGATCAGAGTGTTATTACCTGGCTCTAAACATTATTACGGTTAGAAGCTTCAAATTTAGACTCTAATAGTCCGTTTTTTAAACAGTACTTAAATGTGTACACTCAAGAGTCTGATTATGACCGAGGTAATAATGAATCTTAGCCTGTATTATAGCTTAGATATTGTATTAGCCTGTATTATAGCTTAGATATTGTACTGTATTAGAGACTTCGAGTTTGAGCTTAAATTTTTGGTTTCAACGGTGACTTCTCATACCCATAAAGCGTATGATTCGAGCGTATGATTATGATCAGGATGAAAACGTCTACATCTTAGCCTCTATTACAGTAGAATTTTCGAGTTCGATCTCTTACTTTCGTACTTAATTTTGTTGGAAAGTTCTTAAAAGCACAAACTCGAGAGTCTGATTGTGACTAATATAATAGAAATTAAATCTTAGCTCGTATTATAGTACGAAATTTTGAGTTTAAGCTAAAATATTCAGTCTCAATGTACTCCTCCCTCCACGTCGAAGTCTCACGCCCCCAAACTGAAAGCTTTGATAATGAATAAAATAGCATGTGTGTATTTATTTGTTTTTAAGTAACCTCGCAAAGCCAATCAGAATATCATTCTTGCTCGACCCGACGAGCGGCCGGGAATCGAACCGGAATCATGCGATGCGCTGCATCATCAAAGTCGTAAAGCTGTGATCAATCCAATATACCACCGTGATGATGGCGGCGATGATATTACTAGATATTATTTCACCTAGAAATCTTTATTTAGGTTCTATAAAATGATAAAAATAGCTTTAGATACTCTCATGTGTTTCTAATATTCTAACACTATTGTAAGTTGTAGAGGTAGTGCTTGTTCTGTTTCGAATAACGCTAACATCCGGGATCTTCCAACCTTCCTAGTTTTATGAATTAATATTTTATTTATATATAAATTTATATATAGATATTACACACACATGATTAGAGTATGCATATGCACGAAAAGTTAAAACAACAATAATGTTAACTACAATCTCGTTCATTGACAGAAATGTAACTGAATTACATCAACCGAGTGGACCTGATTGTGTACAAAGGTTGCGGTTCTTTAAGTTACAAGTAAACTCGAAAAAACACTCATTGAGAAGTCTCGATGACAGTGTACTGCAAGCATTCATGGCGCCCAACAAGGTCTGGCTCCAAAAAAGGCCTACACTTTTAAATTTGCCATTGTCTAAATTCGTTAAATTTTATGTATTTGTGTGCAAATATTAATAAAAAAAGTACAATTCCACCTCTATCCTAGCGCACTATCATTCCGACAGCAATCGTCAATTTGTTAATAACCGATTAATGCCATACTTCAGTAAAAACCTCAACACTCATTGAGAGGTGTTGATGAGAGAGTACTGCGATCATTCCATAAGCAACTAAGGTAATGTCGCCCAGTAAGGTCTGGCTCCAAATAAGGCCTACACTTTAAAACTTGCCATTGTCTAAATTCATTTAAATTTTGCGTATTTGTGTGAAAACGTTAAAAAAAGTACAACTGCACTTCTATCCTAGCGCACAACCATTGCAACAGCAATCGTCAATTTGTTAATAACCAAGTAATGCGATACTTCAGTAAAAACTTCAACACTCATTAAGAGGTCTTGATGAGAGTATACTGTAAGCATTACAACAAGTAACTAAGGTAATGTCGCCCAAAAATGCCTGGCTAAAGAGATGGCCTGCACTTTAAAACTTATTATTGTCTAAATTAATTTAAATTTTGTGCATTTGTGCGAAAAATTAATAAAAAAATATAACCCCACTTATATCCAAACGGGCTGCCATTTCAACAGCAATCGTAAATTTATTAAAAACCAAGTAATGCGATACTTCGCTAAAAGCTCAACGTTAAACTTTTTTACAAATTTTGGTGGAAACAAGCAAGAGTTTTATGTTTTTTCTGTTAGACCTTTTCATTTAAATTGCAAAATATTGAATGCCAAAGAAGTTTCACCATTTTATTCTTTTTTTATTCTTTGACGACGTATTTACTGTAACATGGAAATGTCCTAATAAAGTCAACTTTTACCATGAGAAAATTCAGGCCCTACCAAGACTATTGAATAAATACTTCAGAATCGGTAATATTTGAAGCACGCAAATGTATGCTCTCTCAAATTAATATCAACATCGCGCCAGAATTATTACCTTTTCTTCAGGGCCAGAAAACCCTTGTTCCAAAAAAGACATACACTCACAGCAACACTCAAGGAAAAAATATTTGATTCTGAAGATAAATTCTCTTTATTCAAATTAGAAGAAAATTCTTGAAAATTAGCTTTAAAAACACCTTCTCAAAAATTAATTTTTGCACTAGCTAGAAGAACGCCTTGCTTTAATAAATATTGCATTTACTTATAACAAAATTAGCTAGTAACTACTGGGATAATCTTGAATCGAATATATTTTGTTTTACATAGAATTCAATGCATAATATTTAACTTATCGAATCACGTATGAAATAAATTATTACTTTCGAAGACTATTATAACTCTCGAAGATACCAGAAACTGGAATTAAATATAAATGAGAGGTGTCTGCAATAACTTTGGATACCAATCAAGAAATATAATGAGCTAGTTTATTGGACTTTGCATTTATCATTTAGTGGCCTGCTTAATCTTTCATCGTTCATCAACAATAATCATACAATCCCACCCCGGTAGCCGAACCTATCGTCTGTTCTCAGTTAACAATTCTGTCAGGGATAAGAGTGTGAACATATATTTATTTACATGTATATGTATTTATATAGGTATCAAATTACTTAACCGTTTTCAATGCTTCAGTTTAATATTTAACAAGAACATTTTTTCAAGTTTTAATTCCTTATTTTAAGGTTTTAATTATCTATATCCTTTTGAAGTTGTAAATAAAAAAATTAAATTATATCCACTTATTGTAGAGCACTTCGTCCATTAATGTAAAAATTAATTGTAAAACAACTTGAATTTCTTTATGTTAACTTCTCATTATAAGAAAACAGATGGACGATAATTCAATTAAATATTTTTATGCCATTCGTTGAACGTCTGCATCCGGTAACAATAATTACTGTTTAAAAATTTGTGTATATTAAGATACAGATGAAGCAGATATTATATCCCGTAACAAAAGTATACAGTAGTAATAATCTCTGGTATTTTACAAACTGCACTTGTAAAACATTGTATTTCTCTGTAATAACAGAATTATGTCTTACTTTACCTGTATGGCGGTGTGGTTACTAGCAAACTAAAGTGTGCGGGGTACGTTGCGAAATGATAAAACGAATCTTTTATTAAAAGCACAAACTATCCCTCAGTTTATTACTTGGACTACCTCAACTATTGATCCTCTTGATCTCCTTTTATCCAAACAAATATAAGACAAACTAAGTGGACAGATTTTTATTGGTTATTCTTTTTTACTATCCTTTATTTCAATTAAACTGAAGAAGGACTGAAGACTTCTATTTTTAAGAAACCTCATTTATCGCGGTTAAGGAAATTCTATTGCCTTATATTCCTATTAACTTTATTGTGAGATGAAACTCTTAAATTTGCGTATTAATTAACTTATTTGTTGTGTCGCCATTTGTTTTTCTTCTGTTTTCAGTTTAATCTCTTAATCTCTTTAAGTACTTTAGTTAATGTAACGTAACGGTCATTTGGCGCTCAGGCCAAAATTTATATAGATTTAAAATAATCAATTTCTGGCTATAATACTACATTTATTAACTTATATAAATCTTGAATATTCGAATCTTAAATTTATTAACTTATATAAATCGAACAGGAATTGGTCTTCAATCAGTAAATACTAGTCAAACGCTAAGTCTTTTTCAAACGCCTATATTAAAATCTTTATTCCCTATCACCTTGTCTGATGACAGCTTTATCAGAAGATGTAAAAGATATATAGTTTATTTTTAAAATAAAATCAAGTAGTAGTTTGCTTTTTCGTATTTATGAAAGAACATTATTATGACAGCCGAACATACAGTACCTTCTAAATATTTTTGTCAATATTTACTGAAGTATAACAAGAAAGTACGATTGAATACAACTGGATTTCAATATTATCTTACCCATTCAAATATAAGAAATTCACGTAATCCCATGGGTAGAAAATTTGGTAGATTACTTACGAATAAAAGAATTTGTTTTGTAGTTAGAATAAATAATTGTATTTACGGGCTCTAACATATTTACTTTAAACGGAGATTACCTGAGACCTCGTTAAGCATTTATATCTCTATCTGTCTACGAATCGAGTAAAGCGTATTGAATATTATTCATTTAATACGCTGTACTTAGTTCGCAGTAAATAAAATAGAGTATACTTGGAAATTTATCAATCTAAACAAGTTTATGACCGTTGAATCTATATTTTACATAAAAAACCTAGTCAAGTAGTGTTTCAAAGGACGATCGAGATGAATCAGCAGTTCTTTGGAATTTTATGTCGCATTTTATAATCTCAATTATAATAACATTGATATGAAATAATAGCTTGTAGTGTATTTTCAGGAATTATAATGAATTTAAAAATTAAATTTTCTTCAATTATCACACACAGATACAAATAGCTTAGGTATTCAGTAGACAGAGATGTTTATCTGCAAATATATTAATTTACAAAAGATAGCATGCTAATCACATATATAGATGGCATCTCGAAATATTCCAAGAAAAATAATTAATCATCATTGACGTACTAGGCAAAATAATAACTTTTGAAGCCTCAGAGTTAGAGTAAGCTCCTGATCCATTTTACTTGGGAAAATGTGCATCTGTAAATGTATCCATTAAGATAATATAACTCGATTATGTTATCTCATTAATTTAACGCTACAATTAGTCAGCTTAATAGACCACACATAGTGTGGCCGTACAGCGCAGTGAGCCAAAATTTATATAAAATTTTTTTCTTACGGAAACCTTTCTTTTTGCCAATAATATCGTCGGTGTATTGGAGTCGTCTTCTAAAAAAATATTTACCTCATTCCAATTGATTTCATTTCCTAAAAATACTTGGGAATCAGGATTACACTTGAGGAGACGATGAATTATTTATAATTGATTTCGCTTCTTTGAGCGACATGTTTGAAAGTCCGATCGGTCTTATTTCCTGACGGGGCATCGTGGGTTGTCTATCCGAGAACTTGGCAATATACAAGGGTGGGTCATAAACCATGTTTCAGCCTCATCGTGTCATTAACTTCTGAACTGCCATCGATCAGGAAACTCATTGTGAAAGAAATCACAGAGTATGGAGAAAACCGAATAGCGATCAATCACCTGACAAAAAAAGGAAAAATAATCAAATTATTTGTTGTGTTGTCATTTGTTTCTTTCTGTCTTTAGTTTAGTCCCTTAATCTCCTTAAGCACTTTAGTTAATCTAACGTAACGGTCGATTGGTGCTCATGCCGAAATTTCATAGTCACAAGTCATATTGAACGAGGTGTTATTGATTTATGTAGAGTTTTGTCCTAATAAAACCATGATTTAATCGAAGACCATTTGATCGAAGGCGACCCGCACATAGGACGACCGATCGAAGTCGCCTCTTCAGACATTGTTGAAAAAGTTTAAATATTGGAAGATATCAGGTTAAAGAAGAAGCAGTTGAGAAAAATGTTTGGAGTATCATATATAATTATTTTGAATATTCTTCATGGCCATATTGGTTACCGAAAGTCAGCGCAAAATGGACACCGAGAATGTTCATATCACGCCGCCGCAAACGCAACAAGTTATCGAGTATTCAAGCGACTTTTTGGATCCCTGTAAAGAGTATAAAGATAAATTTTGAGCCGAATTATTACGGGTGAAGAAAACAAGGTTCATTATTATGAACCTGGAAACAAGCGTCCTTGAAGTAGGATTAAAACGGTACCAGATACCCTTGGTATTTCAAGATGTTAGGTTTCAAATGGTCAGAAAAGTCATGGCGACAGTTTTATGGGACACAGAGGGAAATTGCTTATTGACTTCAAACATAAGGCCGTTTTTACAACAACAAAGTACTACCGCTGGTCTACTGAAGTGGTTTAAAGAAATGACAGACTTGGACACCTGCGCTAATGTGTGTTCCCAAAAATGAAAAAGAAGCTTCTTGGAAAGAATTCAGCGAAGGTGAGTAGGTCAAATGTGCATTTTTGCTTAGTTTTAAGATGAAGAGAAAAAAATTTTTTCGTGGTATGAAGAAATTAAGGACAATGAAACACCGACACATATTCAAATAAATACTCTTCAGAGCAGTGCATTTGAAACCAAAACCTATAAGAAAAATTACGAGCTTTAGGAGGATATGCAAACATAACAGATAAGAGGATATGCAAATATACATATGTAATCTTAATATAATTTGTAAAATATGTCGAAATCTGAAACTTTGCTTTTACTTTCGTTTCTTCTTTTAAAAATTATGTCGAATCTCGTAATAAAAAATAAGATATTTACTTTTTTTATTTATTACGAGAATTTTTATTTTAAATTGTGTTTTTCTAAATTAATTTTTGTCTAAATAAACTGTTTGAGTTATTTTTTTATACTTTTCTGCCATATTTATATTCAGTGCAAGCTTATTTAAAAAGCAAATCTTAAAGTTTGCTGCAAGTGGATATGTGCTAAGATTTTTTAAATATTTTGTTGAGACTACAAGAAACGTGCATTCAGAGATTCACACTAACATTGTTATTTACCGGCACAAAAACATAGATTATACGCATAATTTAATAAGGAAACCATATACCGCTAGCTTTTGCCCGTGGCTTGGCTCGCGTGGAAGTAATGGTGTTGAACTTTACTTTCTGTTAATACGACTTTTCCTTTCGCCCTTGTTATCGTTGCCATCCGTTGTGCTTCTTCCTTACCCATATTTTAAGACTCGCTTTACAAATAATAAACAAATCTCCTTAACTTGAGATCTTTACTATAGTTTTACGTAAAAAAACGACATTGCGTTAAAATTTCGTAATAAATGCAGCTCGGTAAAATTAACATTATATATGTATATATATATATGTGTATATATATATATATATATATATATATATATATATATATTTAGTATTCTGTAAACTCGTTTTAGTGTTCCGTATCCAGTTTTCCATCACAAAAAGGATCGTTCATCAAAAATTTAAAAAAAAATCAAAAATGTTTAGAATTAGATATAAATTGAATCAAAATTACCAGGGTCGCAAATTCTAGCACTATTAACTCTGTGCTACAGTTTAACTATTTATATCCTTGTAACTTCTAAACCAATGGTTTTTACCAGACTACGGATGTGGAAGTATCATGAAATTCACAGGCTATATATATATGTATGTTAGTTAATTTGTTCCCTCATATAAACTAAACTAATAAATTGATTTCAACAGATGAGTGTCCTTAGATTTGTTGCGATCCAGAGAGTATCCTAGGTTACATAACATTATGAATTTCGCAGTCTATGTATGTATATACGCATATAAATAAATTTGTCTTTCGTATAGACTCAACTATTAAAGTGATTTCAAACAAAGGGGCATCCTTAGATTCATATTAATCCAGAGAGTGCCCTAATGAATTTAACGTTATGAATTTTACAGGCTGTGTATGTACTATGCATATGAGTAAGTTTGTTTCCTCGTACATACTGAATTACGGAAGATATTTCAACAAATTAAGTGTCCTTAGATTTGCATTGATCCATAGGGTATCCTAGAGTTATGAATATCGCAGGCTATATATGTAAGTATGCGAGTAAGTTCATTCCTTCATACAGATTTAAAGTACTAAAGAGATTTCAACAAGTAAGGAGTTCTTAGATTTACCATAATTTAGAGAGTGTCCTAAAGTATACAACGTTGTGAATTTGTTAGGTTTCTTCCTTCGCACAGAAAGGAAGAAAGCTAACAAATAAAAATAAATAAAAACAGACTAAACTACTAAACTGATTTCAACAAATAAAGCTTCCTTCGATTCGGTAAAGAAGGGTCTTAGGGTGTACAACATTGTGAATATTCGAAGCCTTTGTGTGTATGTATTTTGTGCTTTTCAGTTATTTTTTCCCGTAGTCGGATTTTAGTTTTTCTCTTATCGAGAAAACATTTTCAGATAAAAAATATTTCTGGCAATGTTAGGAGCAAATTTTGTCCTTACAATTTTTGTTTATTAATACGACTTCCGCTTATGTGCGACGCTGTGAAAGTCTTGGGATGCTGATTATTGCTTTAGTTGGAATCAGAAGAAGAGAGCAGCGCTGCACATAGTCGGAGTGGATTACTATTGATAATTAAAATAGAGAGCTGATTGTACGGAACATTATTTGTGTGAATATGGCATTAAATTATACGATAAGTTTTTAATTATTTCTTGATGTATTTTGAGTAGTTAGTTACCGATTATACAAAAGTCACTACTTGTGAAAAAATCCAATGTCAAATAATGAACCGTTGATGTTATGAGAACAAATATTTTAAAAACAAAAAAAAATCATCTTTACACATTAAAGAGAATGGGAATTATTGTATGAGAACTTGCTCAGAACCCAACAGTGATGGGATATATATCAATGAGGAGATCTTTTGGAGAAGAATATTTGCATTATCGTAAGTCATTTCAATTACAATTCGGAGTTATATCATCTTATATGTAAATAATTAAGTTGTATTTAGATACTAGTATTTGTTTAATTAATTAATATTTAGCAGACATTACACATAAATAAATTGATAAGAAAGCATTATTTATTAATTATAATTTCTACGTTCTTTTATTTATTTGCATATAAGAATACGAACTTATTGTTAGAATGAAAAAATAGTATATTACGAAAACCTTTCACCTTGGCAAATACTTTTTACGAGTACCTTATAAATCATTTTATAAATATATCGCGTTATAAAATCACATCACTTCAATACTTCCAGTCACTTCCTTATTTAGCCACAACGGCCTACGCAGAAATAATGAGTAATATTGTTAGCAATGAATAAGATATTTTTATTAAGAAAATAACGTCTTTACACTAGATAAAATTGTTCGTGACAGGTAGGAAGATTTAGGCTTGTGCGAATATAAATATGTATGCCACCTATAAAATACAATGGCGTTACTCAAATAATTACAGGATATCTTACTTCGAAGTTTAGGTAAGTTTCACTTTGGATAATGTTTTTAAGATATTTTATATGTCATTAAACTGATAAACATTGAAATCACGGGGTACGAAAATATAGAAGTGATGCATCCCCGTCATTCTTTTCCAACATGAGCGACCAGGAGAATTTACAGGCCATATTCACACATTGGATGAACTTTCATTGACTCGGTTATTTGGCAATAAGTTTCGTTCTGGCATGTATTGAAAATACAATGTATAGATGTATTTAGTACCATCACATTTTCGAGTATATGTGATGTTAAAATGATTTCATGTATTTAGTTCTGTTTTGTATCTTGATCATCTAATGGGTTTTCTACTTCTAGAATAGCTGAATTCACTGAACTATACAGAATGACTGAACTATACATATAAAATGGTATAACCTTTGTGTGTTATTGACCTCAACCTGAATATTAGCATTGAATTACTAATCACTTTATTTGAAGAATGACCTTTTAGACACGATAAAGTAGAACTTTTATTTTACAAATTTTATACTATATTTTGAGGGCGTGATTTGAGATTAGGGTCTGTTTTAATATCTAAACGAAATGCACTTAATTCTATTTGAATCATTACAATATAATCCGTAATATATAATTCAGTATAACATCATTTAAACTTTTTAAAAGTTCTACTAGAACGATACTCGACAACTCTCTCTGTCACTATAAAACTGAAACTACTAATAAAACTATTTAAGTGAAATTAATGCTTTCAAAGAAGTACTCCTTAACTTCTGAAAATGTATGTTCTTTTATATATGCTTTAAATTCAAGTCGTATGTGAGGAAAGTTGTCATTCAGGACCTTATGCTTAACAACTTTTGTTTGAGCACGTTTGGCAAAATTTAATCGAGAGGTAGGTCTAACGTTTAATAGAATAATCGAAGTTAACTATACAAATGGAAAACTGTGACCAAGAAAAAATCGAGAATCAACGAGATAGCTGTGTTAAAGGAAAACCTAATGTTGATGATAAAAATACCCGAGTAAATCGTTACACACAATAAAAAAAATATCCCATGCAATGTTCTCACGCACAAAAAAGCGGGCAGCATTTAGCGAAAGAGAGTGCGGCACGTGCCTCCAATGTATGTGGACACGGGGCTAGGCTGGGGGATGGTAATGTGGGAATATTGACAGTATCGAATATTATAATTCAGCTTTTTGCAACTAAGAACAATACCAGGAAATTAAATAGTAATTAGGACAATATAATCGTCGGATTGTCATATAATCAACCACATTTCGAATGATGTCACTCCGAACGAGTTATTAATTGAGACGAGTCGCGATGATAATAAAATGTTCTCCACAAAGAAACTTTTAAATTTATATATATATATATATATATACATATATATATTTGTATTTGATCGTAAAACATTTGCAAGAAACAGTAATAAAATAAAAGCTGTCACTAATGACATTTATTTATATCTATTTTTTTTAAATTGAAAAATTTACCTTTAATGAATATATGAATATTTTAAAACGAAGTTAAAGAATATAGAAAATTTACAAATTGAATAAACGAAACGGTACAACCGTTTCATTTAACATTTTGTAAGACATAATTTTGTAAGCTTAATTATTTTGTAAGCTTAATAATTTTGTAAGCGTAATTTGATTAAATAAAAAGTAAATATCAATAGAGAATTAAAAATTGACTGTCGAGATAATTTATAAACAGTTTGACTGGAATAATACTAACAATAAAAAGACAAAAATACCAGCATTCAAAAGTTTCATTAAGTTTGCTCATACGGTAAAGTTACAATTGCCTTTCTTGTCGTTTTTTTATAATAATATTTGTTATAAATGTAATACTATGTCATTTCCACCTAGAAAATGATTATTGAATATTAATAATTTATCTTCAGCCGATAGATTGCAATATTCAAATGCCAACTTTATTGCCATAAAATGTAAACTAACCTAATTAGCTATATTTCAAACATTCTAAACGGCGCATCTTAATCTGTAATAAAACTTTATTGCAGCATAATAATAAGATGGTGAAATACAAGCAATATCAAAAATTGTTTACCAACATTACTAGGTGAAAAATTAATTTACTAATACCAATTGATCCAGATGAGAAAGAAATAAGCATTATTTTATTATAGCAATTTGTATTAGCTAGACTTTGAAGTTATCACAGAAATTAGAGAAATGTATTACTGAACACAAATATCTAAATCCTCGCAGACACACATCGTTAGACGCAGAAGAATCTCGCGCACAAGCTTTCAGCCATATTATGCTAATACCACGCCCGTCTTCAACCTTCCCGTCTAGCCATCGAGCAATCCATCCACACGTTCCTTCCTGTATTGGAGTTAAATCCATTTTGCGTGCCGTAACTCAGTTTCGCCGTTATTGAAGGCACAATATATTGAGGCTCACTTTGTGTGGCGGGGCTCGATACAATAGTGGCATTATTTTCGAAAAGCCTTATTTGAAAGAATATGTTGTACGTATTGATTACTGCGGGCTCACCTGATATTCGTGTACCGTAGCACACCGCCTCGGATTCTGGTCTTTTTGCCCCAGGATAAGCGAAGTTTTATGTTTTTTGAACTAAAATTAGCCTTAGAGAAGTATTACGTGTAATTAATATTAGGTAGGGTGATTTATTAAAACGACAATTGAGCTATAGCTATAGCATTCGTGCATCTAAGCATGAAAGAGTTGGAAATAATATAAATATACCTATATGGAATGATAATGTAGTAATATAAATGTGTGTTAAATTTTACACAACTCAAGCTAAAATGGTAAATTTAATTTATGCTGCTAACAAAGTAATAATGCAACAATTAGGCAACTTATTTTTTCAAACAAGCTGGAAAGTAGACTATACTACTATAAGAACGAGAATACGTACACGCATAAATTAATTTGTAAGTGTTTATACATATGAATGCTTATCTCAAATTGAAAATTTCCTGTGGACGAACAAAGTTAGATTTCCTTGAAAAAAATGCAAACTATTTTTTATAAAAAAAATGTCGCATTTATAATGTTACCGTTTTTTCGGTTTTCAATGCACCAGTTTACTAATGAATGCTTTGGAAATATAATAATTCTAGGCATCAAGCAGAGAACAGTTTATGTCTGTGATATTTACATCAATGATGTGTGTCATAATTTTCACTTAACTATAATGTTCCCTATTTTTAAATCAAAATTGGTCATCTTTATTTTTTATAATGATTGATTAATCATGTTTCTTTACCTTAATGTGCAAAAACGAAGAATAAAGGAGAGAGAAACTTTATTTATGTAATATTGTTTAAAGTTATTTTATGTAACTTCTTAACTGGTTTAAATGATAAAAGGAAATGAAGCCGAAGACAAACGCAACTCAGAATGGTGAATTCCGTATGTAAATTAACAAAAATATAATATGGTAAAGGGTGTACGAGGAGCAATAAATCTTTACCTAAAAATCAATCTTTGAATTGGCACTTTTATCAGAAAAAAGAAATTTATGATAACTAATATTTTCCAGTACTATAAAATATTCCTTTGGCAATTTTAAGGCAGAACAAGTTAAACACTCACTTTTGGTTTGTTTTACATGTCGTGTGAGGTTTAAGGACTTCAGAAAAATGAAACTTTAATTTTCAGCGACATGCCGTAAGAAATATGTATAGAAATGTCCAAAAAACACCTCATGTTCGAAATTACTAAACAAAAAATCAAGAAAATACAAGATTAGTAGAAAACACAAGATTATAAAAAACTACAGTAATGATATATTCGATGCAGAACAATATTGCAAATAAGCCTTCAGTCATATTATATTAATATCTGCAAATCAATCTTTTGATAATTTCACGTTATTTATACATCTTTAAGCAATATATTACGCTGGCGAAAAATAATATTAATAATTAGAGATAGTTTAAGCTGGCGAAAAATAATATTAATAATTAGAGATAGTTTAAGCTGGCGAAAAATAATATTAATAATTAGAGATAGTTTAAGAGAAATATTTAAGTTGTTATATTTTTCTACTTGCGTAAGTATATATAGGACATTCATTCATATAGGACAAATTCTAGTCATAATTAAAATTTTTTTTTTCTTTGTAGGTTGGTAGGTCATTTTTCAATCGCAATACCTATATTCACCTCTGTAGTGCGAATTTTACTCATATGTAATATATTTTTTCTTTTTTGATGGGTAGTTTTTTTCTCATTCGCAATACCTGTAATCACCACGATAAATTCCTTCACGGAGAATAAAAAAGGATTTTATAGAAAAAAAAACAACCACAATTTGAATATATCTAACACTTTAATGTGCATCAAATCTAATGGCATATGGAAGTGAAGGAACCAATGGAGCACCACCAGGTCTACACCACTCAGGAATAATTATTCCCTTGAAATAATAATCATCATCAATTTAAAGCGAATCCATCAACGTTTTCCTTGACCAAGAGTATCATCAGTAGCAAACAGAGATATATTGCCATAGAATAATGGTTTTTATATTTTGTGTTGTTTATAATCTACTGAAATACTAGTATAGAACAAGCAGGAAATATAAGATTGACGATAAAAGTTTTTGTGCAAACGATGTGAGTAACATTTTATTGATCTTGACCTGTTGATAACAAAAATAATGTTACAAATATTTTATTATCAATTAGTTGCATTATCAATTGAAATAACCTACTTGAAAACTGAAATTTTTCATATTTGCGGAACGAACGCCTTACTTACACTCAATTTAATTTTCATCAGCACACATAACATACTAAATATTTTTTATTGTTTGATCAAAGTGAACATGTGAATTGTAATTCCCGGACGTACAAATATCTAATATCATGTAAAAAAATAGCATTACACGTTAACTGAAAAAATTTGGAAAATTTTCCTAAAAATATAATTAATGGAAAATTATTTCCTAATACCCATCAAAATATCTTAAGGATTTTTTCCACCCTTTTCAAAAATACTGACCGTGGATTAAAAAAATAGTATATTTCAACATAATTACTTTCCATGGCATGAATTTTTATTTCCTTAAGGGAATAAGAAAAAGAAGATGTTTCATAAAATTTACTTTTCATTTTTTGTCACAAAATTTTGCTAATTACTTGCACTATTTGCTTCCTTTACATCTTCGCTGTGACAAGGTTCAAGGGTTCTTGTCAGATACTTTCAACGGCGTGTGTACATTTTACATATAATGATGCGAACTGAGACTAAGTTTTGTTAAATAATAGAGTCGATTAAAAACAAGGTAGTGTTACCCTTAATATACAGTTAACGTCGTACTTATTTGCGATGATAAAACAATAAAATATTTTGAAAAAAATCAACTGTAAAATTGTTGCCTTATATCTTTTTATTTCCGTTATTTTGTTGGTGGATTTAAAGAAAATTATATTTTTTGTACAGTTCAATTATTAATATTAATTCGCTTCTCAAATTTTCCCTTTGAAATGTGTGATTTTCGGGGCCATGAATAGGTTAAATTATGATTCGGCGTATGTTTAGCGAACATTTTGAGTGAAATACTTATAAATTTATTAAAAAGAATACAATTGGTATCTAGTATATCATTAGTATCATACTATTTTAAGAAAGAACTGCATTTAATTTTTTTTTAAAACAAACAATAACACAACGATAATAAATTAAAAAGCAATAGAGAAATAGACTATAAACTATTTCTTTAACATCCTTTTTCAATTCAGATTCAAATCATTGAAAACCTTTAATAATAAATAGTTGCTCGTTGTCTAGCATTATTCATAAATAACCTAGAATTAGAGACAAAGTAGGTATTTTATATCGTGTCTGTCATTATTGTTTATTGTTTACTGCAGGTCAATGGACTGAACGAAGTCTCAACAAAGTTAGCATAAAAAAGCTGGCATACGTTTTATAATTACTCCTAGGAACCTATAAATATTTACAAACCAAATTTTTTAAACGTAGACCTCTAAATGGTCATTCTTAACCGTACCAATATCTGGAAGCGAAATGACACTAACCATCATCTCTTCTGTAAAAATACGTGCTTTGTATGCGTGCATTGCAAAAAGCTATTATAATTAATTTTCCAACGATAAAGTATTAAATTATTTTGTAAATAACATTCAAACAAAAAATCAATATTCTATTAAAATAATTGATGACCTCGTAATTAATATTGCAAGGAAAGTATCGAATCCCTAATAAACGATAGATATTTGGTAAGATTAAAGGAGGAGGAAAATCACCATTATCATTGATGTGTCAGTGTAGCCATGTTATGAAAACTGTTAACTATTTACTAATAAAACTGATATTATATAAAACCAGTTTAATTTAGTTCGAGGCAGCAGTCTTTCTCTTGGGTATATCAATTATAGTGACTAACTAAGTCCAAAGTAACTCAAAACAAATTAAAGTTCAAGTCATGTAAATTAAAGTTTAAAGAAACAAATGGAAATTTGGAAAAGGTTCGACGCTCGGAGACATTATGTTTGCTTTTTGCTCCACTGATGACAGACGCTGCAGTTGAAGCGAATGCTGAAATGTGATGAGGCATTTTGTATTACCACTATGATTACGTTTGGCAGTAGAATGTTTACGTTAATTTAGAAAGCGCAAATATTGAGTTGCTGTAGTGAAATTATATGTTGAAGGAATTGGGTCGGTGTCGGTTTTAATATTGTTTTAACGTTATCATTTCAATATATGTATATATATATATATATATATATATATATATATATATATATATATATATATATATATATATATGTATATATTAATTAAAACGAAAAAATTGATTAAAACGGAATGATTATATCAGTCTGTCTGTCTATCACGATTATTTTTACCGGAAAATGCTTGACGTGAGAATTTGGCATAGTTATTTGTTCTGGTGTTGAAATTTTGTATAATTATAGAGCGTATTAACCCTCAAATTTCATAAAGTAAGAATCGAAAATCTTGGAAGGAGCCAGATAGTCGCATTTTTTTATTTCAGCTGTGCGGAGCATTAAAGAAAAAAGCGGGTTAAAATGATTGTAGATCTATTTTTACGTTTTCAGAATTGTGGTGTGATAATTTTAGAGACATTGCAGTAAATATTTACAAATGTATAAACCCTCCCTTCATTTCAGAGACTGCTAAAGTAGAAATCTAAAGAACAGGGTTACCGGAAACCAAAATAAAGTTTACCGCCGCACTAAGGTGCTGACTCTAGATTTAATAAATATTGAGAAATTCGTGATAATATTAGACGTATTAAATAAATACTGGGTAAAATATTTTTATGGCGAAATACAATATTAATGTTTGCAAATAGTTTAATAGAAAAACTATATAGCCTTTAATGTTTAAACTTTTGTATTTACCGTAGTAAAAATTTTATTCTTACTTAACGGGATTTTCGTTTACCCTTTGAACTAGCAATAATTATTATATTTGACTTAGCAACAATTATTACAGCGACAGAACGAAAATATTTCAAAAAGCTCTTTTCTGCTATTTGGAGCACTCTGTTTAAGTAACATTAAATGCTGCAATTTTCACAATATTTTCTGATGTTAATATATGAAAATAAAAAATGAAGGTGAAATATATATACCTTTGAATGAAATTCTCAAGTTTACAGGGTCCGTTTTTATTTAAATTTGTTAAAAAAACATGTTTTTGTTTATTCGTTTCTTTAGGGTTGCTATTTCAAAAGGAAGAGAAGGAAACACTTAAAGTATCACTCAGCTTTCCTTATATCTGTCTATTACTCGTAGTCTTTGTTTGGAAACAGCTCAACATAGGAATTTGAAATTTGGTACAGTAGTAAATCACATCAATACGCATAGGTCGTAAGAGCAGCTCTCAGAAATATATATGTGGACATTTCAGAGGGAGTAAATATATTTTTTTAAATTTAATGTATGGTGGAGGATGTCAAATGAGTGAAAAATAACAAAAACTCTAAAACTGATTTTCAAAGTATTGTTAAACATAATTTTAGGGACTTTTTGAAAATATCCAAAAAAATATGCATCTATCCATCCCTCCTCTATGAAACAGCGATATTAAGAGTTCCCCTAAAGTATACCAGAAAACCATAGCGTTTAATAGTTTACCTGAAAAATATGATTCCAAATATCATTGTCATTTTGATAGTCACAACTCCCATAATATTTGTTACTATGGAGTAGAAAGTAAGAGGAAAAAAATTGAAAACAGTCGACTGAAAATTATAGGAATCTATAAAGAATATACACGCGTATACATGGAATTTTATTAGTAAAATTAACTGGATTCAAAGAAAATATAAATGTTGCGTAAATTATATTTGGAGGGAATGTTTTCTCTGCGATAAATAATTTGCTTCTCCATATAAATAAAAAATTGAAATCATGAAAAGTCGGTCCAATATAATTTTTCTTATTCAAACTCAGGAAATTAAACCACCGTACCGTGTGTAGTAAATTATTTTAGTCATTATTGTGGAGAAAAGATAAACAAAACTTATTTTCCAGTGGTCTTGTACTGTACGTGAACAATTCACAGGTAGACGTGAAGAAGGTTCAGTGGTCCCTTCTCGTGTCGAAAGCTATAACTATAACGATGCGGAAAATGTCATTGCGCCATAAAATGACAAGGCTTTCTTCGGATAATTATTCATTACGACTTCACATGTTTCATATTTCCATATACAATTCGCCCCTCAAATAGTCTTGTAATATTTGGTTATGGTTTGATGACTATGGAATATTTTAACAGGATATTTTTTTGCATATTTGTGCGCTAGTAAAGTAATAAAGAAAGGACTATTTTATCGACATTTATAAAAAATAGCACACCGATTTTTTGCTGATAGATTCAATGAAGAAAAAGTTGGCGTTTAATATTGATAATTAAAACTGATTGTGTATCGACAGTCTAAACTGTTTTTTTACCGAAAATTTCAAGATTTATTACTCAAATAAAAAAAATGATTACTTATGTGTTTAGGTATTCATTTATTTTAATAAATACTTAAGTGTTAATTACAATTTTCTTACAATTGCGATACTCATCAAATCTAAAGACATTAGAATTTAGAATTGCCCACAAGATGAATTAAAAATTGGTCCAGTTGAGCTATTGAAGAATATTAATGCAAAACATGTTGATAAATAAGATTGATAGTTTAATTTCCTCTTTTTGTTGTTAGAAAAAATAACTTCTATTTTTAGAGAGTCAATGTTTTTAATTTTAATTTCCAATTATGATAGGTTTGTTAGATCATTATATTTTGATAAGAGTCATAGATTATCAGGCCTACAACGGTTTTCTTTTCTAAAGTTTGAATGTGGTTTTCGGTAGCTTTAGAAGTGCTGATTACGGGAAAAATAATGAAAAAAATGTAACACGTCATATTTTTTTTATATATTGCAATATTTATTTTGTCCAAAATGCGTTCGCTTTCAAGCTCGATAATACATAATATAAAGTGTTTTAACGGCTTAAATGTTATGTAAATGGTTTCTATTAGTACAAAAGAATATATTTTATGTCATAATTTTCTAATTACTACTTTATTAACTGATTGGTACACGATTGATTAATTCGTAATTTACGCGCCAGAAAAGTTAAATTAGAACTAATGACACTAATTGGTGGTTAAATCTCTATTATAATCTTTTGTCACTTTCATTCACGAGAAGCAAGTTAATAAGGGTAAGAAAGAACAAAAAAAACATATAAATACTTGAACCGATTTTAAATTACATCAGTTACACTGCACAATTTAATACGCCTAATTAAAAATGTCGTCACGAAGTTGTTTAATTTCACCAGACAGTTTTTGTTACATTTATGGGAAATTTATGTTGACATAACAATGGACTATAAGAGACTTTGTAAAAAATATTTACAACATGTATTTTGACCTACCAATCAGTAACCAGGAAAAGTTGTGGACACCTCACAAAGTTTGTGCAATGTGCGTCTTCAAATTTCGCAAGTGGCCGAAAGGGCAAAATAATACCTTCACAATACGTCTTTATTACCCATGATTTGGAGAAAACCTCAGGATCATGCAACAGATTGTTACTTGTTTTGCTGCAGTGTGGCTGATCACAGTTCAAAAACCAAAAAGCAAATAAGCTACCTAAACGTGCAATCGGTAAAAGATTTCATCAAGACTTGAAAGAAATAGGTGAAAGAAGATGAAATATTTCATCAAGGCTTGAAAGAAATAGAACGTAGATATCAAGGAAAGTGAAAGAGAAGCATGTTGGTGGACTACTGTTGGTTGCTGAAGCGAGAGAATCCAAACAACGATTTTAAGAAAAAATCTCGGAATAGAAGCTACGAGCAGAATAGGGCAAGATACCACTGAGATTTTTGTTACGTAAACATATTAAGAGATATATCACCTATGTATTTTAATTGCATATAACTGACAGATATAACTACTTTTTTAAATATGCAATTTTTTTCATATGAATGTGTGTTTTTTTACTTATTTTTGATAGTCCCTTTTCTGAGAAATCTGAACATGTTGAAGAAAAACTGATTATATATTCGTAATTAGCGCGAAAAAAAAGCTCAAATTTACAGGCCTGTTAATTATTAAGGCAACATTCCAACTGCCGTAATAATATAATCATGCTAATGATTGGTAATATTTCTGAATAAAAGAACTCAATTAAAAAAGGTCGAGATACATAAATAAAAACTTTAAAATAAAAATAGAATAATTTCACATTAACTGAAAACTCTCAAATATAGAGCTCATGTAAGCGGGGTAAGTTAAATATTGCCAGCTAGCGTACATCCGGAGTAAATTTTCGCAGAGGAGAAACTCTGACTGTAAACACTTGAGTGACTATTATTGAATATGGAAATTGCCAGACATTATTTTTTGAGATATATTATCATGCGTAATATGCATATTTAAAAAAAAGCCACAGGAATGTAAAAACGAGAATTTTAGAAAGGTTTGGGTGCTCAGAATATTGTAATAATGTGATATTAACTAAAACTTTATATACAGAAGAAATGTACGAGAAACAACATGGTAAAAGACTGTAAAAAATAAAATATCTTTAAAAACTTTTGTATGGCAAAAGAAATTGAAAAAATACACATAAAATAATGATAGAGTAAACAAATATGAAAAGGGTTTTTGTATCTTTTCATTAGAATGCCTAATGATAAAATAAATATAGACTTATATTACATCGAAATACCAAAGACTTTAAACGGATAATATTTCTAAATATTAGGTTTTTAAGTTAATTGGACCACGTGATATATGTCCTTAAATAGTATTACTATTCACATAGTTAACACTCAATAAATTTCTATAGAAGTTTTAGGGACAGCAAATAAAACATCCAAAATAATTTTTTTCAATTTAATTTTTTTGTGGATTACATCAGAAAGAGAAATTTTTTGTAATATTGTTTTACGGACGTTATTAAAAATGTACATGAAAAATATGTTACCCTCCACCTTTATCCCCGACATCCTGTTACTTGAAGGTTACCAGAAGACCAGAGTGGTGATTCTAAAATAAAAATAAACACCTTCTAACGTTTGTAACTATGGGGTAGAAAGTTTATTTCCCATTTCATAAATAATAAAAAAAAACGCAAAATTGATATTACCATAAAGTAGCAAGCAATACAATTTTTTTCTGTATAAAATATATAAAAATAGTATCTTACATAATCTCTTGTACATTTCGTAGCTTAAATAACGTTATGACAAAGACGTCCATTAATAATAAGGTGTTGTAAACCAGGGAAAGTAATAATTAAAAAAGTGTACAGAATTACATGATTTTTTTAAGAAGTCTGTTCATTCCATATTATATATTCGAGATTTTCAAGTCAAATTTGATGTGATCTTAAGTTATTGTTATATCAAGAAGTTAAGAGTTTAGAATCGAAATAAATGCTAACGTTTCTAAATATAATATTTGTATAAAATACGTTACAAAGTAAATAAATAATAACGTGAGTAAATCAAAACATTACCATCATCAAAACTAAAACTATATGGTCTAATCTCCTTCGTGGTGGAGATTGGTCATCTTTAAAGTATCTTTGAGTTTGAAATTATATGTAATTTTGAATCAACATGAAACTAGATTACATTAATTAGTTCTTTAAACGGAGTATCATTTATAATTTTCTTGAATATAAAAAGTTGGAAAAATAAAGTCTAATTTCTATAAGAATCCTTATAAAAAGAGTGCCATATGTAAATAAATGCTATCTGGGACAATCATGGTTTAAACTTCTAAGAGGGCGTAAACAGCAAAAGAAAGATTCTTTAACAATTTTTATTTCAAACTAACGACAATTTCTTCATCTTGCTCTCGAATAAATGCCATTCTATTTTATTTTTAACTATTTAAACTTGAGAAATATAATAAAATTTGAAAATAAACATAATTCTCAATTCACTCGCTTGAAATATACTTCTAATTAGCGAAATTGTTTCATCTCACTCCATTCGTAAATTATCCTCTTTTGCCTTCCAGCGAGCGGAATTAACAGGATTTCCTTGCATCTGCTTCTTTGCTCTTGTGTTTGCTCATTGTAACGGTACGAAGTAAATAATTTTGTATAGTTTTTTTTAACAAAAATTGAAATATGCATTTCTATTTCTTTATTTAACTATGCTTTTTCGTGTCAAAATAAAGCAATATGAATGTTTCAAAATATGAATGTTATTTCAACCATACAAATTAAAATTACCATTAGAATTATGGTACCTCATTTTCCAACAATAAAGCATAGAGTTATATCTTATGAAATTAATGAAGGTTAATATGGAGAAAAATATAATTTTATTGACATTTGCGCAAACGTAGGAAGAATTGTCGAAATTTAGATTACTGCATTAAAAATGGTTCCTTTGTAAGCTCGATTTACAAATGTATCCCCACCCCTCCTAATTATAGTAGGATCTACTATAATTAGGGGGGGGGGGGCATTTATGTTTAAGCGATTTTATTAACATGACTAAATTAACTTGATATGTCAAAGGAAAAAAAATTTATATAAATTCAATAACGTTAAATTTCGACACTGAAATTTTCGTATTTTTTCTTTTCTGTTTTATTCTATTCTGTTTTATTTATATATCAAAAAGTAAATATCTAATTATTTCGTCATATCGTGTCACACGTCATCCTACATGCTCAAATATGTCTGTATTGAAAAAATAATTATTTTAATAACATTCTATACATAAAAACTCAAACCATTTTCCTTTTTCCTTATATTCGCTTGTAGTTTAAAAGATTTTGATATTTTTGAGTATGTTAAATAAATACTAATACCTACATATATATTTTTACAAAACATATAAACTAGGGTGTCTCGTATTTTTCGAATGTAAAAAAAAAAAGTTATTTAGATAATTTATTTGACATTGCACATGTCGATGCCCTTTACATGATGCAAATAGAGAAGGTTAAAATATGTTTACAGCGAGAGAAACAGGGCGTCCAGGTTGCCACGCAGAAGAAGATAAAAATTAGCTGAAAAAGAAGAAGGGGTTCGAAAAATAAAAGAGGAGTATCAGCAGAAAATATGAAAAGACATGTCATCAATGAATGAATGAAGGCCTAAATGAGCTTTTCTCTACAAGAATCCGCGACAACTTTTCAAACTCATATGAAAAGGGGTAGGAGAGATTTTATCGAAAGTTAGTCGCAGCTTTAGATAGATATCAGTTAATCATAAGATATTTTATTACTACCTGGTCTGGATGTCAGAAACTCGAAGAAGGAACCGACTATCGATTTTTATTACATAAGAATACAAAGCGTCTACTCGCTTTATCAATTGTTATAATTGTTATTATATATGAATACAAAGAACTCGCTTCATGAAAACTAGGCAGTTCATTAGGAAAAGAGCAAGCTTTAGTTATTTGAAAGGTATATGAAAATTAGGATCTTGGTGACGAGGTACAGATAATATACTGTAATACGATGGCTTTCAATGTAGGCAATTTGAATGGAGTTTGTGCTCTCTTGGAACAAACACTAGAAAGAAAGTTGTTACTTTCTTGTACGTCGTCATCATCTTTACGAACTCATTTTGAGACGTGTTTTTAAGCAAAAGTTCCTCAAGTCACTAGCAGCCCAGATATACTTTTTTTTTAAAAGTTTAAAGATAATTAGAAGTATATTGATCAAGTTATTATCCAAACGTGTACCTGCACTGATTTTGTAACGATAAATATAAATGGAAAGGAAATTGACGAACTCGTAAATTTATATAGGGCTGAACTAAAAAAAAAATTTGTACGACATAACTATAGCGACTTGTCGAATTGCGTTTAATATTTTTGGGTACAAATTATGAAAATAAATTTAAAATTATGGTATCAAGCACCAAACGAAATGGATGATGACAAGAGCCAAATATTCTTTGAAAATATGTTTGTTACGATATCAGATCTATGTTTGCGAAAGCTTTGAGAAAATACGAAGAAACTGACAAGTCCATCAATTGAACAAGTTCTACCAATCTTTGTGGTATTTGTGTAATGAAATTGCCGGCTTAGCTCTTTTCGATGACGAAGTTGATGACTAAATAAAAATGAGAATAGTTTTCAATTTAGAAAGTGAGAAATAACACGATCTTTGAAAGAAATACTCATCTAATGAAGAAATATTAATCTCTTTGTGTGGTAAGATAGTATTGTAATAACTTTTTTCAATCTTGTCTTAAACCAATTATTTGCAAAAATCTAATTCACTCATTGACACAATTCCGAAATTTAAAAAATGTTTTCATATAAACTTCTAAACAAAACTTTGAAGACTAAAATTTTACATTTAACTATTGTTTAGTAATTGAAAAGTTTTAGGTGAATTTAAAAAAAAATATTTACTCGTCTTAGAAACTACCTATGATAAACCTTTAAATTGATATTCATATGGTAAATATCATTTTTCTTACCCTAAACCAATATTTAATTTTGTTTACTATTTGACATTTATTTTAACTTTGTGGGAATAACAAATTCTATATTAGACCTCATAAATTGTTATCCAGTATCAAGAACATTACGACTCCATGAGGGACAAGTTTACAAACATTAAAAAAATTTTATGTATGTAATTTACTTCCTCGAAATCAAGATATATATATATATATATATATATATATATATATATATTATATAAATAAGTTAAAGGATGAATATATTATTACAATAATCACTTTATATTGGCTACTAAAAAAATCCTGAAATTTATTATTAAAAATTAGTGCTATCCTTTCGAAATATTGTTTCATTCTGACCAAGTACGTCTAAAGGTTTTATTTGTTAATTATGACGTAAATAAAATTTAAGGGCAATATAAAGTGTTAAATGAAAAATTTTAACACTCAGATCTTCTCAGCGGTACAACACAAATATTGTTACAAAAATATTAATTTAAAATTACTTGGAATTACTATACAGTTACGACGAAAAAATATTGCTTTCAAAATTTGGTCACTTATGTTTAAGTAACACCTACAAGGTCCCTGTTGCATACTCTTCGATAAAAAGGCAAATAAATCCATAGATGAACTCCCCCATCCATCATATTTATTAAATATTTCACGTCATATTTCACTACTCCTCCTGAAGGGAGCTTTCTAAGGACGTTCAATCGGCACTTTTGCCGAAGCAAATGAAATGTAATGTTTTCACGTTGGAGCAAAGCATTGATCGATTGACTTGCGAGCTGTCAATGTATGGATAATGCATCACATAATTGAAATTCGGTCGACACTAAGTCGCCGGTTTAACAAAAGACTGCGAAATGGATTTTGTTTTCTGATATAAAATTGTAAGAAAGAAATATTTTGACGGACGTTTTAAAACAAAATGTAAAATTTAAACCAAAATATAGATTTTTAGTCCTAAAGTTGAGGAAGGAATTAAAATAATAAATAGTAATTTTTATAAAGGGAAATTAATTTTAACTCATATTGTATTTCGTTAATACATTTTATTTTTTTTTTACTTTAAACGAAAAACGTCGAGTAAAGTTATCGTTATCCATAGAATATTATCAGATGCCTTTGTAGTGTTGAGTCCAGGTATTACAATAATAATAAAAACATGTTTAAATATAGAAAATGAAGAAGTAAACAAAAAAAAGTTTTATTAAAAGTTTTATTAAAATCGTAAACCAACCAATCAATGAGAAATACTGTATTTGTATATGAAAATTCATGTTATTTTTCATGGAGCTATTTTTGTGAAACTTTTTGAAACAGCAAGATGAAGCAAAGTACATCAAACACACATCATAAAGTATCCTCTATACATAGATATAATATACTAAATTAGGAAGTCCGACTGAGTCGTCTAAAAAGCCACGTAAAATTAGAAAAGAGCGAAGAGATATTAATTTTCGCAACAGCAGAACAATCGTCAATGCCAGTTAAGGGTTTATTTTTTATTAATTTTGGAAAAGGCTACATATTGAAAAAATAATTAATCAATGCCCATTTATTTTTGGTAAGAGTTTTTGAAATTATCGTTATAAATATTATTAGATTTTGGTTTCTTATCAACAATTCTTGACGTCTTAAACATATAAATTAGGCCCTTTTTATTCTGTTATGATCATAATTTGTAATTTATTTTTTGTTCTTTTTGATTATTTGTCACTGAATTGTTTGATGTTTTATGATTTACATATTATCAGCTTTATTAAACATTTATATATTTTATGACCGCAACATCATTTTCAGTACTCCCACCAGAGAATCGACAAAATTGTCTTTAAAAATGTCTAAAAAATTGTTCATACAATGAAGAAAAAGATTTACACATTAATTTTTTTCTGATTCCTCTCGAAATCATGAGAGGAAAATAATTCATAACATTTTTTGGTTCGAGCTTTTATTGCAGAGAAATAAATTCTATTTTAATTAATAATTTGAAAAACAAAATTAAAAAAACAAAATCAAATATTTACTGTTCTTTGAGTTTAACCGGAAACGCAGATTTACAATGCTAGGGAACCAAATATAATAATATTTGAACGTTTTAAAGTGAAGATTCCATGTAAACAAAAGTTAAAAAAATCATTGAATTACCAGGAGTTTCTACATTTACTTCTATGATATAATAATGGAATTCTAGAATGTTTAAATTGCAATAATGGATTTATTTCTATACCTTCACGTTATGTTGTATTGCTTAAATGATGCCGTGCAACACCGGTGTGTATGTTGTGTAAGATATTTAACCCTTTAGTTTACGTTAAAATAGTGTGTGTCGAGGAGATGAGATACAAAAAAAACTAATGAATATAATAGTATAATCTATAAAATATATATTCAGAAACATAGAGTAGTATGCTAACTATAAAAAATTAACAACACTGTATTTAAAAACATTTGTATATTCCAAATTAAATACTTGTTTCTCAATAGCACAAAGATAGCATATCAAAAATTGAATTTAGTTTAAAGTATAATATAGAAAATTTAATAAAAACTTGTAAGAAATTTTAAATTAGTCGCCTACTTCCAAATTTATATAAAGATTTACACACATACAAATACTAATTAAATTATTTTTTCATTTTTGACCAACATCACTATGTTCTAAAAACGAAGTTTAAATTTCTGATGTACGTTTTTTAACTCCATATAATTTTTCCACAATGATAAAATTGTTTTGGGAAATAAAATTTGTGCATATTTAAAAAAAGATTGCTTAAGTTAGCGTCAAGATTATCTTGAGCTTTAAATTTTATATCTTACTAGCTAAAGCCGGTTTTATCTGATATAAAGTGAATGGGAAAGCAAAAAAAAACTAATCTAGCGACCATAGATTCGCCGAAAAAACACATAATTAAATTCAATACTCTGACTTGCGTTTTGGTTATTATTTGGGATGAAAAGAAAGGAAGAAAAAAGATGTTTTTTAGAGACAATAATCTCCAATACACATATAATTCTCCAATAGACAATAGGCTCTTGGGATTTATTGATAATTATAGCGAACTTAAGGCGTATTGAAAATTGAAGTAGTTTGAACTCAAACGCTATGTTAATCGGAATGAGTGGTATTAGTGGAAGTAGCACACACTTTATCTTTATAAGATCCGATCTGAACTGTTGCTTCAATTAAAGTGTTCATATTTTTTTTACCTACTAATCATTTAACATTGAATAAGTTTGGTGATTGAGGTTTTAAAGTAACATAATTGGAATTCTTATTTTCAAATTCAGAATGTGTGATGGTAATCCACGAACATCAAGAGAATTAAGAAATCCCGTTGGAAAATACACTACTTCACTTTGGTTCACCATAAGATTATAACTTTTTCTAAATTTTAAAAATCAAAGCAACATATCGCTTTTCCATTAAATACACTAACTCTTTATTTGGACTATGAGCAAATTGAAAATTCTATTTAAAGAGGTTTAGTGTAGTAAAATATTATTTAGCATTTTTTTAACATCGAAAAATTCCACAATCTTGTTTTTGGAAAAAGACATGCAGCAGAAACAATTTCAAGACTGCGTGAGAATCGTAAGAAATATTTAATTAATATAAATGTACAAAGTAAATGTAAAGTAAGCATCGCAGGATCATGCAAGCAAGTGATAGAAGTATAGCTCGATGTATTATCCACAAGTGTAAAATTAAACAGTATAAAACGCCATCAAATTCTGGATACAAGTACTACTAAGAGGTTTCCACTGCACCATGCACTTTGCAACAAAAAAATATTAGCAAACTTTTTAAAATAATCCCTTGCTTTTAGAATATAAGTTATTTATTAGAAAAAAAAAACCATTTATATTTGGTTTATCTGCTTAATAACAAAAATAAACACGGAACAATCAAAACGCAAAATTGCGGCGTACCATACTCAATATCATGGAAATCATATTATCTGCCACAGCGTTTGGAATTTATGTACTTCAAAGATCACGACGAGATGATTTTGAAATACATGATAACCATCCACAATCACTTGACATCATAAAAATGAGATTTTGAATGTATTTCCGTCTTAGTTATGACTATGCGCAAAAGGGAAACTTGCACGAAAATTGCAGTTTCTTTACGTATAATGAATAATTTCATACTGAGCCGATGATGAGTTGGATAATTTTCTATCGACAAAGTTTTTCAACTTGATTGTTATCGACATTTAAATCTAGTCGTATTTGCCAACATATTACATAAGCGTGGAGTAATAACATAATTATTACGATAAAGTATTATTTAAAAAAAAAATAATCACCATCAATACATACTTTTTTTACAAAGCTTCTGTCAAATTTTATTTTGAATTCCCTCAATACTTTATGTAATAAAGGCACTACAATTTTTTATATTGAATATAAAATTATGTAGATAATATTGTAGTGGTATTTAAAGGAGTTCCTTAAAAAACATACTTTGGTACAGTTTTTGTCTGCTGTCGCCATATTGTAGGAAGTAAATAAACATTTCGCCGCTTCAAAATGAAAAAAAAATGTTTCATTTCAAACAATGTACTCACCTATGAGTAAAGTTGAGAAAATTAAATTTTGGTTTTTTTAATTAGATTAGGACTATAGTTTTCTATCAGGCAATCGGGAATAGAAAAAAAATAAGAAATTAAAAATTTTGTATTATTGCAACCTGCAAACCTAACATTATTAAATAAATAGACTCCGCCAAGCATGACTGGAACTCGCGTCGAGTTTACCTACTCAGGTCTTTATGAAACATAGTAAAAAACTAGTTCTGTGCTGCTATTAACATATACATACCTATATACATATTATCTAAAAGTTAAGGAATCAGAGAAGAAATTAGAGGTAAGAAATTAATGATGTATATTTTGCAACGCATAAATAAAGCTCTTTCATATGTTACTACTCCTAGTAAAATTATTTAAAATATTTAGAGAAATATACAAATGTGTCCAATTTCAAGTTGTTAGCAATACCAGTTTGCTACAAAAAACTACGATGTACAGAGAGATAGACACCAAAGTCTTGCTATGATGTTCTAGTTTTTAAATTTTACGTTACGAATTTTTAAATGGTACGAAACCTAAAAAGTTATAAATATGAAGACGTGTGTAAATAAACAAGCTTTGAAAGGAAAGTAGTATCCCAAAAGAAGGAACGAAATCACGAAACCATGATGTAGAAAATAATAAAGTCGAATTTAGAGACTAAAACATTGAGTAAATTCAGAAGTATCAAATCCCACGGTCAGGGAATTTGCCGTATCGCTCTCGCAAGTTAACTCCTGTATATTTTTCCCATGTAAAAAGAGTTACTTCAATAAAAGCTTATTTGCCTACATTCATTTAATCACATCTCCATTCTTGCGTCCGCCCGGTCCGTCCAATCGTATTGAACACAAAACTGTAGATACGAGTAAAATTAGAAAATATAGAGTATAAAATAAAACAAAACTTGAGTACATATTATGGGGGAAAGTATGGTCTAAATATAATTATGTCAATTTTATATTTTAATTGAGTGGCACAAGTTAGGACAGGAAAAACCAGGATAGACATATGAAACCTTTTCAAAAGATCGAAAAAAATGTGGCCGACTATTGTATATGTTATAATCGCTCAACATATCTGGTATTTCTTGTTTGTGAGCTACAGAGAACATTATTATTTTGTTATTTGAAATATACGGTGATACTTGCAGAATTTCTTGACATTTCATTTAATAGCTAGCTCAGGCTAAATATCTTGGCTTTAATTGTCATTGGTTAGCATTTAATTGTTCAATGGTGTATATTGATGTTATACATAAATAAAATGGAGATTAAGTTCAATTAAGTGTTGGTTCCTATAATCCATTTCCAGTTATTTTCTGTTATTAACGACAATACTTTTACCGTTATTAACTTTTTCGAATTCCAATAAACTACCGACTGGTAGATATTCCCATCTTCATGTATTACATGAAAATGAGGGTTTGGGTTCCGGGAACCTCGTGTCTCAATATCTCAGGACTTTTCTAAATTTAATTGTTTGATATTCCGGAACTTTCGGGTCGACATTCGAAGCAGGCTTTTCGGAATTGTGTTGTGTAATTTTATACACAAAATGTCATAATACGCTGTCACCGACAGCGGCATCTGTTAGCTTAACAAGTAATTACATGATACTTGTACATACGTAACTTTCTGAGCGAGGAGACTACAAATGCATCTACCGCAATATTATTATTTTGTGATGTTTGTTTACGAGTTCAGTAACATTTGTAGCGGTGTCAGCTTGAATATGTTTCCAAAATTCTTTGTGTCAGCCAGCTTAGCCAGTGAATGTCTGAGTTTCAATTCGAGTATTATGATTACGAAGCCATTGTAAAGACAACGTCCATCTCCTATAAGTTTATATAAACATTTAAGATTTTGTTTACTTCAGTCAAATGTCTAAATTGAGTGAGATTGGCTATTTTAAAATAAACTGATATGATAGTTATACTCAGTAAAAATCGAAGATATGATATTAGTTTTGGATTACTATTATTATATCATAGATATCAATTAATTTAGTATAGCACGTAAAGAAAAAGTGTGGAAACATTATAAACAAATAAACGAATCAACCACACAGTGTTCATAATGTCTAAAATAAATGTCATGCAAAAGGGTCGAAAAGTACAGGTCATACTTTCAAAGAGTACATAACGTTTTTGTAAACCAGACGGAAGAATTGAAATCTATTACACGGTCTTAAAAATCTTGCGTATTGGAATGAAAAATAATTAAAACTGAAAACAATCTATATTAACAGGATATGTTGCAAAAAAATATTGCCTTTTTCTGAATGAATCTCCCGCTTGGCGGCGCGTAAAAAAATGAGATCACTGTCACGTCCCCAGTTTCTTCAGATGATAGTTATGAAATCACGGGAAACGAAACTTTTCTGAGGAAGACGTGGATTTGTATATCAGCTACTAATCAAACTACCCATTCCAACCAAGTGATGAAATTTAACAAGGTGCTTGCCGAAACTAATTTGTAGTGAAAAAGTTTAGAAAAAAATTCCGTTGAAAAATAATTAATTACAAACATATAGTAATGCGGAATTTGGGAGAGATCTCAGTTTATTATTGGATGTCAAAACGAGGTGGAATTCGACTGTTACGTAAAGAAAGCTTTGATTAGCATAAATATGTCAGATGCATATATATATGCTAGACAAATGGAATGCAAATATTATTCTTCTTTTGGAGTTAATCGTAACTGTTGACTTGCGTTGCAGCTAGCAAATATACAGAAGACTCAGGCAGATAAAACTCTGCATTTTTTGATGGTTGAAGTAATAATCGGCGCTTAATTGACAAAAATTCAGTTAGGAAATGGTAATCGGGTGACACGAGCCTTTGAAACATTGAAATTTCGTATGGAAGAAAGAAGATCATAACGGGTTCCATGTTTGTCAAAATGTTTGCACACTGGCCATCACATATACAAATTGTGGATAGTTACGAAACATGGATAGTTACGAAACTGTTCATAGCAAGAGAATATAAATTTTTTAATTCGATTGTAAATAAAACTTCATTTATTGTCTTTGCTTAAGATCTTTATTGCTGACTCTTTGAAAACATTCTTGTACCTCTGTACCAGATTTGGGAATATTGGACGCTAAACCAGTACAGAACCAGTACTGGTACTGGTACAGTAGTTCAACAGTACCAGTACCAGTGCAGTAGTTCAACAGTACCGGTAGCTCCGCAATACATATCAAACCCGATGTTATGTCGAACCGGCAATCAATAAAATCAAAGATGTGCTAGAAGTTCCTGTGCAGAAATTAAGAGCAATATTTAAAAAAAAACGTACTGAAAGTTTAGAATTTATTATATTTTTAAAACACATTTTCTTAGATTAGGAATTAAGGAAGGACTAATAGAGAGTTACCTGTATTATTTATATTATTAATGACTAGAGACTAGTTTAGTTGATCAGTATTTATGATTAGCATGATTACTTTACTAAGTTTATTTTATAATTAGGAGATTTAATTACCGAGAATATTATTCTATGAATACGGCTAATGGCGAGATGCTACATTATGATTATTGGTAGTTAGTGTGATTACTAAGTCAGTTTTACAATCATAAGATTATCGACGACTAGCATAATTACTAAGTCTGCTTTATAGTTATTATACTTCATTACCTAAAAAAATAATTTCTAATCATGACAATTAAACATTCGAATTGTTTCAACTTTAATTACATTGGAAATGTTATAGTTTGGTTTTATGTTCAACAAATATTAACCAAAAAATAACTCGATTCTTATTTGATTTTTATTTTGAGATACCTCAAGTCCCGGGACTTTGAGATTATCGAGACTTCCCAAACACTAATGCGAACATACGAGAAATTGTTACCATTATCTCCAAGGAAGGGTAACGTATGGAGGTATATGTGTAATAATTACTGAACTTTCAACATTTATGCCAACCTACCGACATCTTTATTAAACCTAGATCAATTAGATTAGACCTAGAACATGTAGATTATTGATGTAAACCTATTGTAAAAAAAATTCTAAGTTTTGAAGAAATAAAAGGACGTCAAATACAGAAAGTGTAGAAAAAGTGTAATATCTATTAATATAATTTGCATATATAATATAATATAATTTGCATATATCATTATACAATAATGACTATTTTATAGAATATATTTTAATGAATATTTCAACATTATTATATTTCATTAAAAATATTATCGAATTTATTTGGCGTCAATTTTGTAAAAATGCATTATTCACAATTAATTAAAACTACGCGATGTAGTATTATTTCTATTTACTTTAAGTTCTTTATCACAACCTAGGTTTCGTTGTATTACATCTTCAAGTGGGATATTAGCAAAGACATATTTGCTAATAGCCCGCCTGAAGGTGTTGTAATACAATGAAACCTAGGTCGTGGTAAAAAACTTAAATGAAATAGAAATAATACTACATCACGTAGTTTCATTTAATTGTAAAAGATTATCTTTAATATGAATTAATATCTACTTCTGAGAGTTTTAGTGCAAGCCCACGCTAGTCGCGAATATTTCATTAATAAAAAATGTTTACCGCCATGTACTAAAAAAGTGACTTGTTCAGTGGAATCCAGTTCAATCCAATTTAAAATAAAGTTTTCATAATTTTAAATAATATTAAAATGTGAGGGATGCACATATAAATTGTAATTAGTGATCACAATGTTTTTAGATTTTTCATTAGAATTTCAAAAGATTTAAGTACAAAATCTAAGTGGATAGAAACTACTCGCCGAGCAAATGAATAGTCATAAAATGTTGCTGCATCTATTCAAAACCTTTCAAAAGTGATTAGTGTAAATAGACAATATAATTTCATGATTTTCTTTACTATAGTAAGTAAATTAGGCTATTCCGATAATGTCGATCATAAAGGTACTCTCATTTGTATTCTGCTTGCTCATCTGCCTTGACAATTGACTTGAGTAATTTAAATAAATTCACCTTATCTGTTACGTAATTAGCACTAAATTTTAAAAGTAATGTAAAACAAATACACTAATTTGAGTTTCTCATGCATTTAATGGTTATAAAAGTATTTTTAACTGTTACAAACTATTCCACATAATCTATTAAGCCTTGAGAATACAAAATGTGTAATTATATACTAAACATTAATAAAAATATTGATTGTTGCTGGTTACATCCATTTTTAAACGATTTCATTAAATTTCTCTCCTTTCTAACAATCAAATATTGTGAGCTATTTTTCACCAACTTCCTTTATCTGATTGAGTTCAACTTGCATGTAGTTTGGATGACAATACGAAATAAAATGATCACCGAACTGAAATAATGATATAGTCGGAAAGTGAACAGTGAAATTGCTCAAAGGTTTGTAGTAAATACGTCAGTTTAGGCTTCATTTGACTTGATTTGATTAGCACAGTAGCATTGTTCGGAAATGAAAGTAGCATTCAAAGCACTGGTCGAAAGGATTTTATTAAGTTTCACTCCTATTTAATTAATTAAGAATAATGAAAATGCCCACATAGGGCAGAACACGAGATTTTATTTTACGTAGTGTAATTATTTTGAATTTATTGCGACGATATACAAAATTCATAAGGGCACCGTTAGAAGTCCGTACAGTATTGGGCCCAATTGTTTAAAGGATAAAAATTACTATATCGAACAAAAAAATAAAATAATCCTTAAAATATTTATTTAAATTTTCACTAAGACGATTGAGGAATTTTATATTTTTTTCGAGAAATCAAATTATCTTTCATTCTAGATTTTTAAATACTGCATGCACAAATGTAATTGTAAACCATGAAACCTACAGGCTCAGTAACATCATTGAGAAAAATTACGTAAATTCGAAATTATCAAAAAGACATACATTTTATTAACATAAAATGAATGAATTGGTATTTCTTATACCAGTGAACAGTCCATGTTTAATTAATTTAGAAAATTGTGTAACACATAAAAAAATCGGCATTGAATATTTTTTGTACTCGTTTGTAACAAAAACTATTTTGTAATTTGTTGTATTTTTTTTTAGAAATATTTACTTCTGGTTGTGAATTCCTGAAATAATAAAATTATAATATACTCGTGTTTATGAATATAATTTTTTTTGTACTAGCGTGACTTTTTTCGGGTGGAATTCGGCATAAGAAAAGTTATTAGGAACTTTTTAATTTTTTTTTTAAATTTGTTACTCAGAACTCTAGTTTACTAAAAAGGCTAAGGCGACGGCAGTACCAATATAGTAATATTAACCATATCGGGATGTTTTTTAAATTTGAAATATTCAGACAAAAAGTCCTATATGATACTTGAAGATATTAATAATTACCATATTAAATTCTTGCAGTAGATTTTATGTGATTGAAGAACAAATTAACACACAGGCAGACAACAATTTTAAAAACAGATTTTCGGTCTTCTACTGTCACTCTGTACGATAAATTAATCACTCTTTTTAAAATATTTCCATGTACAGAATCTACTCCATTACAATTTTATTATATGTATAGAATGAGGTTAATAATTTTTTTTTTAAATTTTTTCTTTAAAACATTTCAAAAATCGTTAAGCCTTTTAATATTTCGATCTGACTAGTTTTGTAAATAATTGGCATATGATGATATTGAATAATAATATGCGGATATTGAAAGATAGAAGGATTAATGTGCTTCATCGCCAAATGTCAAGTGGGGTATATGTAGAGTACAAGGCACATGATTTTTTAAAACTTTTCCATTTTTACCTTTCAGAATATTTTATAAATATTATTCAGCGTTGCTATTAAAATAAAAATTAGCAGTGATTGAGCATGTTAGCCTAGCTCAAGGTTGACATGCTCAATCACTGCCAAATTATGAAGTTTCTACATAATATAGTGTCTGCGAAGAACGGCTGTGATTGACGGATAGACGAAAGGAAACGTGAAAGTCTATAAAGATTTTTCCTCGTGATGGAAATGAACTACTAAAAGTAGTAGACTGCCATAATATTTATATGGCCAAAATTGCCATTTAAAGGTACTGTAATCAGAATTAATAATAGAACTGTTCTGTTGAAATAAAAGATTTTTAAATTTAAAAATAAAAGCTTTTGTCTCTTTTTATTAAAAGAAGAAAAGGAACATCAAAAGCTTTTACATATAAAACTATTTAATATTCTTTTAAATTTTAATAATTATAAAAATATCAGAAAGACCACATTATACCTGTAAAATGAAAGTATAACCGGTAGGTATGTAAATGTCATTGTTGTTGAAAATACTGTCAAAATCCAAAGTTCAATTTAAAATCATTAATCACAAGTAAATAAATGTGATGTAGCATTATTTCTACTTTATTTAAATCCTTTACCATGGCCTTGGGTTCGTTGAATGACTACATCTTCAGGTGGGCAAGCATAAAAATGTTGTCATACAACGAAACCTAGCTCATGGTAAAGAATTAAATAAAGTAGAAATAATACTACATCACAGTTTCCTTTAATTGTGAATAATAAATTTCTACAAAATTAACGCCAAATATTTTCCAGCACATACATTTTCTATCTGGATATTTAAAAAAACCAGATTGAGATTCGAAAAACCTAACTAGGTGAATATTACGATATTGGAACAGCAAATGCCATTTTTTAGCATTTTTAATAAACTTTATGCCTATACATATATTATTGCATGGCCAACCTTATATATTAACCTTTTTAGTAAAATTTATGCTCGCAGATATTGCGAAAATAATCTACTTGAGGGATTTTGACGAAATTTAGCGGTAATAGTTTATATCCTTGAACAATATATAGGATATTTTTTATCTGAATAGAACAGGTTAAAAAAAAACCTGACTTGGTGAATATTACAATGCTGGTGCAGCCAAAGGCCATCCATTAGCGTTTTTAGTAAAATTTATGTTTATAGGTGTTGCAAAAATAAAAAAAGGTATGAAAAACAGAAAAATAGTGATGATAATTATAATAACATTAATAATAGTTGCATAAGCCGTTGTGTAAGATTAACGCGTTGGAACGGTAGGCCGAAGACGTGGGTACAATTTCCACCGGTTGATCGACTTTTTCTTTGTGTGGTTTACGATAACGAATTATTACACTAAGGTTATTTTTAAATATTTAACTATTTAAATTCGTTTTTGGCTTAAAATATTATTAAGACAAATGTACAGTTAACGCCACCTATTAGCGGTATTTGTAAGCTTTAGGTTCATAAAAAATTAAGTCCACCTATTTACACAAATCTATGTTGTGTCGACGTTTGTCCATCCGTCTTTCATCTATTTTTAATATATTTTCACGTGACGTTTATTCTAAACAATATTCATCAGTGAATTTCACGCGAACGATGTCGCAGACACTGCTAGTTCTTAATAACAAAAAATAACTTGAAATTCATTTAATATTAAGATTATTTCATAAACATTCCTCATAATGAAGTGATGTATGCATTGTGCATTAGAAGTGTAGAAATATAATCCGGCTTACAAGGAGAACAAAAATTCAAGTTCCATTTATCAGCCAAAAATGAATCTATTACATATCATCGGGCTTAAACTGGAAATTAAAATCTATTTAAAACCGGAATATACGGTAAAGGTAAAAAAAGGTTATTAAAAATCCATTTTGATCCAATAATATATATATTTTAAATTATACTTTGATTTAACACTATAGAACTACAGAAAAAAACGGCATTTTTCCATGGATATTTTAGATATTGTGTCAGTTTCATTATACTGATTTAATCATACCAAAACTTAATTATAGACTATTCAATACTTATCGTTAAGTCAAGTAAACTCTAACCTGATTGTATTCAGAAAAATTAAAGGCATGTAAAAGAAATTATCTCGACGGAATTTATTCGAGAAATAAGCGCACTTCCAGAAAGACTAACTTTATGACTTAGTGAATAAAATAATTTCTTGCAGTAATAGGGAACTAGAATTCGTTCGTTAGTTAATTATTAAAGTAACTCAACTTTCCTTAATTAATTTACTAAAGCAGCCCAGTTTATTTTATTCCAGTTCATTGTGGACAATCATTTTACCACATGAAATAAAATAACGTTTTCTTCCTTCGTTAGCTCATAGTGTAATTCATTCGTAATATCAAGCAATACTACAGTCACCTATAAATATTTAAACATATTTCCCTTTCCGATATATAATGTAAAGATTTAACATTAAATTAAATTACAAATTCGTATTCTATCTTCCAGTGGTTGATTCCAAATCTCAACCTCAACATCTACCAAAGCCTTCAATTACAGAGTAATGAAGGCTGCTTCGGAACTATCCGTCTAAGATTAAACTTTAATCATAACGCTATTTTAATTTCCTTTTTCTTCATTTCCTTTAGCCTCAGGAAATTTAAATTCCATTGTTAGTGCAGAAAGATGTTTTTTGAGTTTATTGAAACGTACATTAGAAAAGGTGGAATAAATCCATGCCCAGTGATTATTTTATGTCCTTTTAATTTCTATCAAAGTTGTATTTATTAAATTCTTTATTCAGTTTTTGTATTAATAAAATTGGAAAATATCAACTAAATGAATTTAATTTCGATGAATGTATGCTAGGGAATTTTTAGTAAAATATTTTATTATATAACTCATCTCTCAATTACCCTTGGAATATTGTATTTCATTCTTTAAAGTGACTTTCTGTGATGAATATTGTAACCAAGCAAGCGTTTAAAAATAATGGTCAACTCATTCGATGGACTATAATTAGAAATATTTTGGATGCCATTTAGAGAAATTTTAATGCAATGCTAACATTCTGTTCATTTATTCTAATATATAACTATATAATTTATTTCACTAGATTATGGATACTCATTGTCATTATTTTTATTGTGCCAAATGTTTCAAATTATTTTGTAAATTTTACCAACACCGTGACGATTATTTTGGAAACCAGCATATAATTATGACTATTTTTTTAAATAACCAAATTACATGACAGAAATTAAGAGCTGGGAAAAATGGTTTCTTTCACAAAGGATGGAGATTGTCAGATTCTACCTGATAACCATACTACAATTTCGCCTTTTACTTTTTTAAGTTTAAATACCTACACTTTATTAAATACCCAGGGGGTCTAACTGTTTGGGTACAATAGAGAAGTTGGTGAACTACACCACTGAAATGTAAATTTTGGGTGAAATCCGCTCCTGAAGTAATATGGTTTACCAGGTAAATTAAGTGGACGTAGTGATAAGATCGGAAATATTAAATTTATCCTGGAAGATTGGCAACGTAAAATTTAGACTTTGGACGGAAACAATGTATTTATTGAAGAGGAATGCGACAAGAATTATCAGTATATATCATATACAGCTAAACAATTTTCTTTAACTTTCCCACAGATTGTTATGAGAGAGATTCAAACTTGACCTAAGTAAAATCTTTGTAATTCTAGTACTCAGTTTTGTTGTTCAGGGTAATATTTATGCTTTTCTATTTTCTTTATACCTCTTTCTCTTATTTATTTTCATGGTATAAATTTGGTTTAATTACCAAGATATAATGAAGACTGGAATTATCAGTCAATAGTCTATTAGTATTTTGATTAGACCTAATAAGAAAAAAATATGTTTCAAAACCAAATATACCTCTCGCTATTCCGTGGTTGGTAAATTGGTCAAAGGTAATACAGGATATGAACGAGTGCATCATTTGCCTGTTTTATTATAAGGACAGTTCATAAACTTAATTATTGTGTCTTGGAATTTAAGCGAATAATGCATGCGCTTCGATACTAATGCCGTAAACTTTGAGTTAGGAAATTGTGCCTGCATCCTGTTGAATCGGAAGATGGAAAAGGTTTGCCTTTAATATCCTATCACTACAACATAATGGAAATAATATTGGAAGCTGTCATATTGCGTGCTCTAAGTGCATCAAGTGAGCCGGTCAATTTATTTTTTAAATATGTAAAATTCCTTGGCTTAACATTAACTACGAACAGTTCAGCATATTCTCTTCAGATTAAGATGCTTTTAAATGTATAAAAGATGTAGAAAACAATAAAATTTCATTAACTGAAAAATAGGTACATATTCATCAACCTCGCAATGCTTATTAAAACTCAGAAATATTTCTGGGAGACATACATAGTAATGGTTTTTATCGTGTACACTAGATGTGAAAGGAAATTTACTGCCGTAAACTTTAACATTAACGATCAGTTAAAATGACCAAACGGAAACTCTACGCAATTACAAAAATTCATGTTTTTGTTTTTGTATTTTACTGATATACTTGTTTCAAGCTCCTATAACATGTTTGTGGCTTTCAAAAGAGTTTAAATCATTGAAAATGTAAACAAAACCATAGTAAAAGTGGCTTAAAATATATCTTGGGCCATTTGTAGTACCTGTTTGAAAAAATTGTAGTACTTGCTTTTTTCGACGAACAAGTTTCTTCTAAAATTACACAGAAAATGTTGACGGCGCCAAGTAAAGAAGATTCAGACTGCTGTCTCTCAGCTCTGATACAAATCACATAGGTGAGGAGAAAATGAAGGACTTTTTCTTCAGTAATATTTTAGAGATTTCATCAGCATTTTGATGAAGAAACTTAGCCACAGGGAAGAAGACGAAGACTGTAAGACTGACAGAGACCATAGTACGTTCTACACGTTCTACGAGTTGTTAACGATTTCGCAAAGCTAGGAGTGGTGTTAATTTAAAAATATAACAAATTAATCACCACCAAATAAGGTAAAAAACAACTACTTCTGTTGGTCGTTAAACAACTTAGAATTATCTTAAAAATCAACATTGTTAGCATAGTTTACTAGGTTTTTTTGTAATGAAATGCAACAATATTAAAATGTTATATTCGGGGAGCAAACCACTAAATAAAAATTTGAAATATAAAAAAATTATTAATTAAATGTTATAAATATATTACACACACACACACGTATATATATATATATATACATATATATATATATATATATATATATATATATACGCATATACATAAACGTCAGTTTCAAGGTACTAATGGCCTGCAAATATCATGACTGTGATATTCAAACGGACAGACGTACCTGACACAATTACGAGTATTCCGAGTTTGGCTACGGAACTTTAACACTGAGATCCTTCTATTTTACCGACCAAAAGTAACGATTATGCACTTTAATTCTATTTTCACTAAATTGAGAATTTTCTAACAATGAACGATAACACTTTTTCTTCATAGGTCCATTTAACCAGTTAGTAAATTTGCAAAGCTAAATACAAATAAAAATGTTTGGTCTATCACCACTCGCGTGGAAGTTGTAATGTTAAATATGAATAAGTAACAAAATTACTTTCTTCCCGGAATCCAGCGCTGTTCCTATCCGGTCATCCGTAGCGCTTATTACTAGCTTACATCAGGACATGCCTCATAATTATTAATTTAGCTCCTATAGACTCATAATTATTAATTTAGCTCATATAAATCATAAAGAAGAAAAAAATATGAAAACAAATTAATTATATAAGATTTTTTGATATAATATTACATATTAAATAAATTAAATTATTGTTAATTTTTTTTGGTTTAACTTTTTATCTGATTGTAACTGGATAAAATATAAAAAGCAAAGACTGCTAATTGGATGATCATAGCTTGTTTTAAACTTATGATTGATTATTGAATGTTTGTCCTCATTACAGATAACGCCATCATCACTTCATTTTACACTGAAAAGTATATTACTTTTGCATAATAAAGGTTGTTGGAAATCACTCTAAACGTAATAGTAAGCTTTTGTCAAGAACTACTGATAGAAGTTTACCGTTGAAAAATTGGAACCATACTTTTTTCATCTAGGTTCTATCCTCTCAAAAATCCAAAGATTTACTATCAGGGTAAACATGCTAACAAAATAAGGTAATAAAGATGTTTTTCTTATAGAATCTTTATTACCGTAGGTCGCGCCCGTCTTGAAGTCCTTGCTAGAAGAGCTAATCAGCTGCTTCAGTGCTATTCTATCTTCAGTTTGTCTTATGGTGGCTATAACAGGGAAGGAAATCTTGTGATGATCTTAACTTGATAGGACCAGCTACTAGGATATCGATCGTAAGATCTTTTGGGCTCTACTTTCTCCACAACAACTAGTTCATCTCGGTTATCTGCTTATCTACGAGTTTTAAAGCAGCATAAATAAGCAAGTGTTTGAAAATTTGGTGGTTCGTAGAAAATATATCATAATTTGGTCTTAATTTGGAGTTGTTATGAGAAATATTCAGTGGGATGATTGTTCAATATCAAAAACGTTAGAGGCGCTCAATTAAATACTTAACGCCTTACTAAGCGAAAGTTGAATTATTAAAAATGATTTAATTTTATAGTATAAAATATCGACAATAACATTTCTACTTCCACAAGTCTCTGTATGAGCAAAGTGAATTTACAATTTTAGTAACTGTTTATATACATTTTTGAAACGGAAAATATATCCAGTTCAATTGACTTATTTTATTAGGTCGTGTGTCTTTTATTTTTGTTCATCAGAAAATGAAATGAAATATTCCTTTTTCTACATTTTCACATCACGAGATTTACGTAATTTTATCCAACGTTTTATTTTTTAACAACGTCAAAATATGTGGCCTTTGAAATCTATAATATATACTTTAGAAAAATTTTAATCGTAGGGACGTAATGATATTTGAAGTAAAAAGGTTATCTTATGTCAGTCGCTTTTATGAAAATTTAATTTACAATTTTCAATATGAGTTAGGGTTAGCTATGATAATAAAGCTTATCCCATAAATGACCTTTGACCCGCAATTTTAATCTCCAACAACGGTTACTGATGAAATTTAGTACACTGATAAAAATATTTCGGGAAAAAAAAATGAAGTAGGTGACATATTTTTATAATTCCTAGAAAATTATATTCAATAGGCATGTGGAAAAATATTTATTTATATGAGTGATATGTAATTCCCGTCATATTCTTATAACAAACATCCCGGTTTATGTTGGACGATTCCTAATAACTTTTTTACAACACTTTAAAATTAACTATTTAGGGGCAAAAATACACATTTTAATACACTAATTAATCTCCATAATTTTAAACTGTATTTCACTAATAGCAAGAAACTGAAAAATTTTAGTCAGCAATATGTAGGCTATACCAGCACTTTTATAAAAAAATTTCAGTATTTCTAAAAAAAAAAATGCAACGCCATGCAATGAAAAATAATTTGAATTATATTTAACACATGTTCACAATTAAGTGAAAGCTTGTGATGTAATATTATTTTTGCTTTCTTTAGGTTCTTTACCACGACCTAGGTTTCGTTAATTTTTACAAAATTAATGCCAAATATATTCAAATTAAAATATGTATTGTGTTTTAATTTCGATAAATTTCTTTACAATTAACATGCCTAAATAGGTAGGAAATTGTTAAGGGGAAAGTGTAAACTACAATGGTTCAAACGTCTCTTGAATGCATATATTACATATTATTAGTCAAAGGAGACAATTTTATTCTATAATTTAGTAACATGAAAACTGAATGGAATGATATGACATGGACTCTAAAGCTGAGTTAAAATAGGCTATGATATTTCTTCTATACATTAAAAGGAAAGAATATGCAGATTTCGCTGTCTCGTCTTATTAAATGGGGATCTAGATTCAAAAGTGTGACATATGATCTGACATTAAAGAAAGCTAATGACGTGAGTGTTTGGAAATTGTCCTATTTTATTCGATATTTGTATTATCTAGATAGAAAATTTTGGTATTTTAAATAATATGACGCAATGAAGCTTAATGCTAATGCATGAACTTTGATTGTGACAGAACTTAAATATCCTAAATTAGAACATTTATCAATATTTTATATGAAAACATAAAAAAATGGCTCACTATGGGTAACTTCGTTATAGGGAAAATATTACATCCCATTCCTACTCTATATCCAAAAATATATGTCATTGAGAGTACAGAGGTTAGATGTGAGTGTTCATGCCACTGTGAGTCGCCACGCCACGCCAGGCCCATCAAGAAGGCGCGAACAGCGATTAGAGAATTGCGCGGTTTTCCGGGTTAAATATCATTTATACCCACAGCAATGCACTGGATGAATCAATATCATCGCGGGCGTACCTCCGTACTAATACTTTGAACTTTAAATTTATACTTACAATTATACTTTACATTTCATAATTATACATTGGATACAACATTCTACATTGAGTTTCTTTGTGTTCGCGTTAACCCTATTTAGCGTCAATAGTGAATAATGGTAATTTTCCGTCCTAGATTTACATAATTTGCCTTAATATTTATTTTTTTCTCAATTACATCAGAATTTATTGAAGCATTGACAATCATTGAAATATTGATAAAAAACACAGGAAAAGTCTTTCTTCTTGCTTACTATGATTCTATGTTTATTTAACCAGTTACTTCTTATTTTTTGAATAACTATTAACTAAATTAATTTTAACAATTAATTTTATATTTTTTCTAAAACAAATAGAAATTTTTATATAAATTAATTAGGTTTTTTTCCATGTACTATTTAGAACAATGTTAAATAACTGAATATCCATAATCTGTTAACTGAACTACATTTCCATTACCAGGAAGTTATATCGTCAATAAAATTAAAATAACAGTCCGTCGTACGCTTCGGTCGGTATAACACAAGTAACTTTTTCGTGATCAGCATGAAGTTAAATGTATGTTGCTCGGAGAAAAAAAATAAGACAAATATTTTACAATTTTGTGCGCAACTACCGTTAAAACATTTACATAGGAAAAACAAAAACGTGTAATGGAGGTATGTTTTTGTGGCGAGTCTTTGACTGGCGAAAGGTTATTTATACTTGTATAAAGTAATCATAAGGTACAAAACAGAAAACTACTTTTACAAACAAGTAGGTATAATTTTGCGAATAAAGTACTACAAAAATTATATACTATTACAGGGCTGTTTGCACACACTAATTTTTTCATACAAAGAATTTTTCATCGTAGTTCACATCAGTTTAGAGAGATGGCGTTAATCCATGTGAAAATGATGTTCAGAGAAATATTCGTAAGTATTTATATCAATGTATTGAAATTATCTTTTGCAAGTTATGGTAGATTGCAAAAGAAAACGTATTTTTTCTTTATTTACAATTTTTTCCCATTTGTCACTTTTTTTTATTCACTCATGAACTTATATCGAATTAAATTGAATAAGTACGATTTATTTACTGCTTTGCAATAATCTTGACTAATTAACCAAAACGCGAAATAATATGCTTGTTAAAAGAAAAGAAAAAAAGTGACATATTGAATAATGATATTATTTGCTTTTTACCTTCATTAAAATCAAGAAAGTATTGCTTTGGCATCCAGGAGAGGGTCATTGAAAGTAAGAGAAGTGTATTTTGAAACCGACAAAATAATGAGTAGTACCACCAAAACTTTAAAGTTTAGTCCTAAAAGTACTACGTACTAAAGGAAAACCAATTGGATTGGAATCGAATAAATTGTAAGCTATTCGCATTGGTACAAAGATAGTATTATTTTTGGTTATAATCGGAAAAGTATTTTTGAAAACAAAGGCGAGAAACAGGTTTTTTTCTATACACTAGAATGTTATTAACCACGTACGCTAATTCCGCTCCTATGGTTACATTATTTGGCTGGTTGGATTCTATAGGTTATTCGTTTCTGTTATAACTTAGGTAGTCTGCTACTTTTCATTTTTAGCCATCCATCCACGTTCGTGATATGATTTATTGATTTAGTATTAAACTGTAACATTAATGAATTTTTATTAATATGATTTCCATATTGCCTTATTTTGATAAAGTTTAGTTCGGCGGAATTTTCGGCAGATAATTCATTTTCATTATATTGATAAATATTTTTAAATTAAAAACAAAGTTGTTTAAAATATCCTGGTGTAAAGATTACCAGAATATGTTTATCCTTCTATAATGAAATAATCGTAAATTCATCATATACTTTAAATTGTTTACCAATATATTTAATTAGTAGACATGCCCTGGTATTTTTATCTTTACAATATATTTTCTTTATAATTTTTTTCTTTAAAATATTTTGAATGAAAATGTTTGGATGTATTATTAGCATAAAAATAGATAATTAATAACTAGCTCAAAAATACTTATTTGCTTGCCTTATGTAGTGCCAATTGAAAGATAATTTTTAGAAGATTAAGAAGTGATTTCTTCTCCAGTAAAAAAACTGTTGAAAAACTAATTGACAACTTAATTTACTCGATGGGTAATCAGTTTGTTAAATTATCGTAGTTTTTCAAATAATAGATAGTTATTTGAAACTTTGTTTTGTTTTATCATAATTATTTGAACAAATTTGAGGCGAGAATATAGATCAATGATACTTGTGAGTTAGTACAAATATTTCGTTCAAATCAAAGTACACTATAGCTTTGTTTTTAAGTAAATGTCATTTCAATACATTTTATATTTTGTAGTAAATTAATATAACATTTTGTAAAATATGATTGCAATTTTAACATAAATATGAAAACGTAACTTTTATTTAAAATAAAATGTCAATTGAACAGATGTAAACTGGGGAATAACCGCCATTTAATGTTTTATCAGTGAATAAGTTAATTTATCGAATACTCGACATTTCCGCCAATATTAATCGATACCGGATTATCCAGCTATCTGATGATTAAAAAATTCAATTGTACTTTGACAAATAACTGTTATTGACGATATATTTCAAACAGACGGGTTGTTGACATGCTTTGAGCCTTGCAAATTTATTTACTTATTTTCGTCGTAATCTTTAAATGACATTGGCATTTCAAAGCAAAAGGAAATTGAACTTACTCGTTTCCAAAGGACTATCAATCTTTTCTTATTACACAAGTTCTACACAGGTAGTATATGACTTATCTGCGTTTGACAGATTTCGTGGTTCATTAGAAGTCACCCCTTGTTCGCTTTCCAATGAGATACAAAACTTATATTGGATATAGCAGTTGGTTGATTTAAAATTTTAATGTTTATTAAAAATATTATGTAACGTTATGATTTATTAGTCATTTTTGTTATTTTTTACTTCTCCTAATTGGAGTGATATTTAAAGTAAATAATGTTTTATATATTTATAAAACCGAATGCGTTTTCATTTATAAAAAAAATAAGAAATGCTTTCAATACTTAGAAACATATAATATTTCAAATTCAGATTTTCTATGTTTAACGTTTTTGGTCGTTTGATACAATTATAAAGTGTCTATTGAATATAACTCCTTGAATGCAATTGGGTATAAAATTGATTTAAGTTTAGTTTGCAGAAAAAGATATTACCAGATCATTGTAATGCACAAAACAATAATTGCGAAATAGAAATAATGTGTGTGGGAGGGGTATGAATAGACTGAATATATTTTTAAACTATAAATAAAGTATTAAAAAATACCTAATCACTTTTTGTACGCGCGAATACAATTCACATTTTTTAAAATATGATTAAACGAATTACTTTAAGTTATGAAATTATTGAATTGATGTTTGGATGATAATAAACGGCATCTTTAATAAATACCGCTTCTTGTTTATTATGTCGAATATACACTTGTACGGTCCAATCTCGTAATATGAAAATACATATAATAAGCAATCTATATAAGAGTCTACATCCGAATTATCTTTTACGTAAAATATTACTATAGGTTTTAAAGTGCTAAATCTGATATAGAATTTAAAGATAATAAGTTAGCTCTCCTTCTATTGTTTCATGTCGTTTATGTTATTTTGTTTATTATATATTATATAATAAATAAAATAACATGTTACATTGTTTTGTTATTATATATTTTATATAACATTTAATAAAAATAATTTAAGAAAACATGCAAATAGCAACCATGATCTTATATTGAAAATTATTGATTGTCTTTATTTAATACGCTTAATATTATAATTATCGTGCTTGCCATTTTTAGGGTAAAGTTTTTGTTTATTTTCAAAAGGTTTTTAACGCAAAACTACTATTTATACAATATTACGTAATTCACACTTTTATACAGTGCTGGACATTTTTGCTACGTTTGTGGTAAGATTACACTTAGCAATCAATGATGTCAAGTAACCAAACGTTTCGAAACGTTACTTCCATTACTTGGGAATTACAATTTTAACGAGGAGAAATTTTGGATATCACATTTTGCTTACAATTTTTGTAATAATTTTCTCAAGCGGCTTATCAAAAAAGGCGCGTTTACCACTTTTCGATCATTCAATGATATAGAAGGAGGTTATCAATCATGAAGATGACCGTTACTATCGCTTGATGTCTGAAATTCAGCATGATATATAGAGAAAAAAGCAGCAGAGCTTTGAATACCCTGGGTAGATCCCCAATTTCCTGAAAACTACCAGCAAAATACGGGTCAAGAAACCAGCGTAATGAAAGTTGACTACATAAGCCTGCAACGTCACAGTGTTACTAAGTAAAAATGAAAGAAAGAATATTTATCGGTCCTCAAACTCGAGAGATTCTGAAAGACGAAAAAACTTGATTAAGTTCTGAAAACTTTGAAAAAGAAGCAACGGAGTATTTTAAAGCAGATGTTCATTTCTATCACTTTCATCTCATTTCTTTCCTACAAAATGCGGTGATGTGAGTGATAAATATATTGAACCATCATCCCATCTTAATGAAATCGCATTAAGATGGGAAAAGATATCAGGGACGATGGAATGTATCAATGTTTGCCGACTACTGTTAAAACTTGAGTAGATATGCCTCTGAAACAAATCATTAAAGGCAAGGTGGGACTTGCCTCCGAAAGGACTCACCTTCAAATATATTATTCAAAAACATTAAAAATTTCACGACCGTCATCAAATGAGACAAAGTGCAAACTGATGAGAATTATGAAGTTTGCACTAACTCCGACATTTATTTTTTTACATAAAAAGGAACTTCGGTGAAAAAATGTTATTCGCGGTTTTCATAATAAATAATATGAAGCCGTAAAACAAACTTTCAAATATCAATCACTTATGAGAAAAAAGAACTCTTTCTTTTTTATTAGGTAACGAGATGACATTTATAAATGTATTTATATTTGTGAGTATTTTTGGTATTTTATGTCTGTTAACCATGTATTTATAAAATAAACGAAGAGTAATGAAATGAATGAAGATAACACATAGTAAAATTAATGTATTTTCGAAAACCTTTCACCTGGTTAGTTCTTCCTTTTATATTTTCCTAAGGCTTTTGCGAAGTTTTTTTTAAAATTTTCTTAAGAACCTCTTTTTTCCCATTAATTAAAAAGTTATGATTGTATTACATTAGAACATTGACGTACGTTCTTTTAAAAATATAGCATAACGTTAAATAAAATAGCCTTCACTTTAAACAGAGAAAATGAAACGGACAACGAGTAATGCACGTCCGTTTGTTAGCGCGCCCGCGCGGCTAAAGCCCGAGTCATTTAATTACAGGCTAGGGTGGGGATGGTGAAGTGAGCGCCATTCACATTCCCTCCCAGAGCAAACATAAATGCATTGTAGATCAATTTGTTTTCATTTTAAAGTTAAGATACCTATTGACTATATTTTTGTTAGTATCTGATGTAATACGTTATCATTAGCTAGTTTTAAGGTTTATTATGATTATTTTCGATAATTTGGTTTCGTTGACTTGAAAATATTTAATGCAAGAATTGTTAGGTCCTTGCAAGAATCATTGATTTATAAACATACAAAAACTTCGTAAATATCACTTGTCATCGTAAATATCAATATCAAGGTAAATCATTTTTATTTACATATTTTGTGAAGCGAAAATTTTGCGTTCTTATTTTCCTCACAAACCCAGCCAGGAAATTTTTTCTGTGGATATTTTTCATACGTGGGTGTTAACTTGTATGAAGGTTTTTCAGGAATATTAGGTAATTATTTCTTGCAGGTAAGAATTGTTTCGTCTTTAAAGGAGTAATTGGTTAGATTTGTAAACATATAGGAGCCCACATAATAGTGATAAGGTATAGCGTTTAACTGATTGAGTATAAGAAAACCTGCATAGTTTAATTATCTTTTCATAATTGATAAGAATATATTCCTGTAAAGGAAAAGTTTATTGATTAAATCATAGTTTTATTTTATTTGGAGAGATTTACTTTGGAGCGTATTCGGTGTATGGTAAAAAGTTCGGTGTCTAACTTTTTACCATTTCATTTGGGGCCAGTTTTCCTCGATATTTTCGTCAGATTTGTCTTTTCTGGGTCATAGAGTCGTATATTTGGATTATATTTTTTTCAGTGCGTTATTAGTAACTTACACTCAAATGAGGTGTGGACGTATTTGAATTGTTTTTTTAAATAAAAATCAGTACCTTAAATTACTGATAATATTTTTTCTTCTGTAGTGAATACCTAGGCCCAAAGATGACTTTTCTTTAACATTTCGTTTTTAAGTTTTTATTAAAATTTATATTGAACATATTTGGCTTTAATTTTGTAGAAATTCATTATTCACAATTAAATGAAACTACGTGATGGAGTATTATTTCTACTTTCTTTAATTTCTTTAACCACGACCTAGGTTTCGTTGTATTACAACATCTTCAGGTGGGATCTTTGCTAATATCCCACCTGAAGATGTTGTAATACAACGAAACCTAGGTCGTGGTTAAAGAAATTAAATTCTATCATTTATTTATCACGTAGTTTCATTTAATTGTGATTAAAATTTATATTTTCAAGAAATATATCGCCAGATAGTAGCATGCTAGTACGTATATGCCTATGAGTACAATACATTAAAATGAAATTCGATTTTGAGGTTGAGTAATTAATAATACCTGGTTATTTGGTTTATAGAAACTTATTTAATGCAAATTTTTTGTGCTGAATAAGTCGAAAAGATTAGTTTTATGGCGATAATTAGATCTAGCACCCAGAGAGATTATGAATCTCACCTTGTTTACGATATAGCCGAGTATATTGAAATATTTAGATTCTATGTCTTCGAAGCAGCGGAACAGAACCCTTGTAAAAACACTCATATGTCCGTAATTTTTCGGTCTGTCGCAGCTATGTTGTTGACAAATAGTTTGATCACAACAAAAAAAAAGAACAATACGCATAGTTGTCATATCACTTTAAACATTTGCCTACAAAAATATAACACTTGAGAAAAATAGTAAATTATTTCTTTGGAAGTTAATGTCGTTAGGTTGATATATTTATAGATCATAATACAGAAATAATTTTGAATTGATATGAGAATATTTATTTTCTTCTTTTTTTGGAGAAAATTCTATAGTATAATTACCCTGTACCATTTGAATGATCATTGCGTAAACTGTCAGTAAATATTTCCAGAGCAAGTATAATAAGTCTTCTATCAATACGATATGATGATCACTAATGTCTTTTCGATCTCAAAATTATGACGATATATAATATTTCAAAATATTCGTTTGATAAATTAGATGAGATGATAATTTATTACATTTTGTCATTGGACGGTCACTAAAGAGTATAAATCTCTTGTTTAAATATCGATTTTCACTTATAGAAAAGTGTACCAATTCGATTTCGAAAAATAATAAGATAAGCGCAAACTTCACGTTCGATTTCACTTTCGAAAAGCTAACAATGGGCAGTATTTTAAAAATATTTTCATAATTTGTCCATTAATAAGTGATATCGTAATAGTTTTGTCTGATTCATTAAAGAGATATTCAACGAAACGTTCATATTCATATTTATATAAAATTTCGAAGATGATATTAAAATTACTATTCTCCGTAAACCAAAACTCGAATGTGTATATGATTCCCTACGTCAGAGCATAATATTTACGGAACCAAATAGTATATTGAAAAACTTAAGTTTACTACATTACCAAACAAAGTTACACATCAACCAACGCTTTCAAAAGCTTATTATGCCTGGTTACCAAAAATCAACTTTCGTAACATCTTTAAATGGTGCATAGTTTAATTTGTTCTAATTGTGTGCTTAGCAATTATTTTGGGTAATTTAAATTATTCTTATTTTCTTATTGATTTTTTTAAAATTTTCTGGATTTAAAAAGTTTAGCGAACGATAATCAGGGAAAAGCTAAATTCTTGCACGTTGGAAAAGAATATTGTTTCTTCTAGAACTATTTTGTTTCATATTGTTATCATCAGAGTGTTTATTATAGAAGTTTCGTAATCAAGAAATATTAGGATCATAATTCAATATATTACAATTAATATTGCCGGTAATTCAGTAAATTACCGGCATCAGAATATTTTTTATTCCCGAAGTTCATGCTAAGTTCCAAATTATGCAGTGAATTATTAACGAAATTAAGGCTTATTTTTTCATTATAAATTTGATAGTGTTAAAATATCTCGTTCCTATCACGACCTTCCTTGCATTTCGTGGGTTTGTGAAAATTTAGTGCGTTTGTATACAGTTGTTTTTATCTCCCTTTTGCGTTTATTTAAAATGAACATTAAAAAAATTAGAAGCATTAGAATTAATTCGTTTGACTACAAAAAAGTAATCAACCCCTTGACCCTCAATAAATTACTTTAATGAAAAAAAAGATACATTTCTATCGAAAGGGTGGAAAAATTTCTTTAATATCGGCTCTGTGGCCACTGTGGTACAAAAACATTGTTTAAAATCGCTTCTCCAATAATACGATTTATGTTTCTCAATAATTCAAGTGCATTAAAAGTAAGACGGAAATGTTATTTGAAATTACAGGTTATAAATATGTAAAAAAAAGAAAATACACCTATTTTTCCACGCGTGACATTCTAGCCATTCGAATAGCAAAAAACATGAAGAAAATAAATAAAAATAAACATATCTGAATTTAAAGGCTATGTTGAAATAATTTTAGTTCATCTTAGTAATTTTAGATTAATTTTAAAATATTGTCAATATTTCAGTACATTTTAAATAATATTAGAGTTTACTTACCGCGTTAGCTTTTTGTAATATGATGCAAAGTAGTATAAAAATCTTTTAATCCTAAAATCCTTTATAAAGTTATAAACATTACACGCTTTAGCAAAAAATAAGGGCGCAGAGACAAATTTGAATGGTAAGTATTAAAAATTGGCAGAATTTTATTAAGATTTTGATCGAAGGAAAGACTCGAGAATTTATAAGGTCGTGAAAATATTTAATAATTATTGGGCGAACGTTCATTAATTTAACTCCGATTATCTATCAAGTTCGTCTGAAATGCTAGATCGAGCAATAGCAAATTTGCTGGTAGCGTATTAATTAAAAATCAGAAAATTCACCTTCCGCAAAGAAGACAAATCGGTGTGACAATTAGTAGAGTCCTAAATGTAGCAAGAAAAGATATTAAATAATGGTCCCATATCTCTCTTATGATTGATGAATTAAATCCTGCAATATTGATGAATGAAAATCACCAAGCTGATAAGATATTAATTTTAGTCTCACCAAAAAAGAATACTAGGTCTATAAAATCAACGAAAATCGAGGATTTAAAAAAAACTGTGATAAATAGAATCTATCACTTGTGCAAAAATGTCATCAAGGTGAACTGAGCCGACAGTACATTTACATCTGCCAATTATCTCTCTCAAAGAAATAGCTCTCTCGATCAAAATCGTAGAATTTGCAAAAATTGTTTTGTTCACTCATAATCTCATTTATATTGGATATAATATGACCATATAACCAAAAAATGGTTTAATTACTCATTATGTTTTCACTTATGTACATTAGCAAATTTAAAATATGAAATATGGAAATCGAAATACACCTTCCCATGTAACGGAATAGAAAGACTTCGAAACGAAATGGTTCTGAAAGTGATCCATTTTGTTACAAAGTATAATCCTCTCTCATCCGATATATTGGCTTTCCATGTCCAAGTAAATATACTGAGTTTACAACTTCGTCCGAAAACATAGGTTTAGTATGCGTATAAGATTGAATACTCGGACGGGTCGTGATTGTAAACTTTGGTGTCGGGAATTTCGGTTTGGGGGGTTTCGGCTGCAAAGTTCTCTTCTCTGTCTGCCGTGATTCGCATACTGGGAAGATTAAATAAGAGTAATAATTTAGAAAACTTACTCCCTGTTTGATCCTGACAGTGTGCAGTTTGTCTCAAAGACTAAGCCATGTATATCTCACTGCAAGCTGCATTAAGGAGATATAGTGAATGGCTCAATATATCAGTTTAATTTCTTACAACTTACTCAGATAGTTGTGGCGATTCTTAGCTTTCGAATACATGTAATCTGGAGCTAATGCATACTAGGTACTAGCATTTGTTTGGAGCTTTAGTATTTAATAATTATTTCGGTTTGCTTGTATACAGTACTTTTATTTTACGCTTCTTTATATATATATATATATTTATATATATATATATATATATATATATATATATATATATGTTTGGCTCTTTATAACCATTTTTTAAAAAAAATAGGGATTTAAAAATAGAGCGTTTTAAGTAATCAAGATTTGATTTTATTAGCTAATAGTATTTAGAAAATGAGAAAACTTTCTAATAATAAAATAACAGATTTCTCCTCAACCACGAAAATCTCGGAAAACTTATATAAAAATCAGATTTCGGAAAAATGAATATTACGTACTAGCAGAAACCTAGTCCATCTAAATGATAATTGGCATAAGATAAAGAAGAATCTAATGGTCCATCGCTCTTGCATCAAAGAAAGAATTTTGAGCCTATAATAATTAATTGTCATAATAATTAATCGTCACGTGAGAAGCACAAAAGTAATTTTATTTATTATTGAAATTTGTGTAACAATTTTTTTTATCTATGTCCTGAATAGAAAATGAACCTACTGATAGAATGCTGGAATAAGGTAGGTTCATATATATACGTACATATATATGTATATACACACACACACACACACACACACATATATATATATCTATATATATATATATACATGTGTGTGTGTGTGTGTGTATATATATATATATACAGAAAGAGAGAGAGATAGAGATAGATACACATATACATATATTATAAAAATCGCATTAATTGCTAGAGATAAATTCCTAGAATATTCCAAAAAATATTGTATAAGTAAAATAACTTTTTAAATATAAATATAAATACGAAAAAGAAATATTTAAAACAATATAAATATAAATACAAAAAATAAATATTAATTTTTTAACCTCATATTTAAATATTTTCAGTATTATTTTGATTATTTAATTACTTCGCAATTATAAAATATAGGAAATACGTTTGTACATTATTTATCTCGTTGATATCAGCGGATATATTTATTTACATTACACAAAAATACAAAATAAGTTTTTCCTTTAATTAATCACGAAAAGTAAGTAATAACTTTTAAATAATTATTACTTACTTTTCGTTAATATGAAGACGACATTATATCAAAGTATTTTCAGTATAGCATTATATCAAAGTATATATTTTTGGAGCACTGACGAAAACAGTCAAGACCAAGAAATGCTGGATGTGGCCAATGCTCACATTCAACTCGAGTCTACCACTCTTAGAATGAATCAACCAAAACTGCTATCATGGACTTTTTTCATAGGAAAGGTCCAACTTTTTTGACACTTCACTATTTGTGATTTATTAGAATCGAGCCTTCGAATTTGTTATCGTTATGAACCCGAGGATAAAATTACCTCAGGTTCTTGCCCCAGTGTGTAGAAAATAATGTACAGATGAATAAGTTCATAATCAGGTGGACTGAAACCTACCAATATATATGCTTGATACTATGCAATACGAAATTAATCTTCTGTAATTTTTTTTATCACATGAAGTCACATAGTTGACTGGAAGAGATTGCTCATGTAGCAATAAGTGTGCCATATGTACTATACATAAAAGTTAATAAATAAATATATAAATAAAATAAGTCAATTGAGAGTCTAATTCATCCCTCATGTAAGGACAGTTATAAATATATAAAGTTTGACATTTAGTTTATAAATATAAAACTTTAAGTTTTATATTTTAAGTTTTTTATCTAGAAATGGTCAATTGTTTCAGATCTTTTAAACGCATGGTTAAAATATAAGATTATTAATAATTTAATGCACTCACTTTAAAGTCTAATATTTCGCAACGAAGGTAACAAATGAATAATGATACCCCACTGGGTCATATGCACGAAAAATTTTTTTCGGCTTCATTAAGGGGAGTATCATTAATTTTTAAGGGTTGTATTAATTATTTTTAAATATTTTTCTATATAGTAATTATGATCTTATTATTTTGCTATATAATAATTAGAATATTAATTGAGATTTATTTGAAAATTGTAATCAAATAATTGTATCTAGAAATAACTAATATTTTTATATCTTTTAAATGCGTGGTTAAAACATACAATTATTGAGAATATATTGCACTCACTTCGAAGACTAATATTTCAAAACGGAGCTGACAAGTGGACAATGATACTCCAACTGGGACGTACGCAAAAAAAAAAAATTCGTCTTCATTACTGGAAGTAATTTTAATTTTTCAGAGATGTACTAATTTTTTTTAATATTTTTCTAAATAGTAATTAAGATAGAAGATTTCTAAAATAATATGCACGTAGATCTTAAACTATTAAAACTGTGGCATTATTTCAGACTCCCAGACGAACATAACGCCTTTATAATGATTCCTTCATGTATTACTTTCAACTTCCTTAAAAGACATCAGACGTCAAATTTACTAATTATACATTTCACTTGTATATAATGCTCTTCTTAACATTGCAAAAATATTGATCCATTTCCTATGATTCTATTACTAGACAAAAATTTTGTTCCCGAATATTGTTCTGTGTATTTAATTGACTGAGATCAGGAGCGTTGGGTTTTTTGAAAGAGGTTACTTTGCAAGTTAAGGTAAGGTTTTTTACAAGTAATAGTCAGCCATCAATAAAATAGTGCAAATTACATTTAGTTTAGAGTTAAGATATAGGTATTTTGTGAAAAATTCCCAAACGTAAGGTATTAAGATTATCCAATCAAATACAACGTGCAAATCCATAACCCACTTTCTTTATTAGTTAGTGGTCAAATGTTCGCAGGAATATTTAATACAATCAGGCAGCCGTCCTTAATGTAAATTTTTAGTCGTTACAACGCCTCTCATATCCTATTTTCATTAAATAACAACTTATCGCTTATTAATAAGGTAACATATTAAGGAAACATATTTATAATGCTAAAGTACGATTATACAAACATATGTATTACACTATGCGTCTAATAATTAATATAATGTTATATCCATCAAAAAATAGGAAATGACAATTTAGTAAAGGTTGTATATTAGTGCTAACATTGTGAAACAAAATTGTATTATATTTCAATATAATAAGGTTAATGGAAGAAATGTTCACATAACATTTATACAGAGGAATAAAATATGTACATGGACTCGAATGTAGAAAATATTTATTCTGAATTTGCCATACAGTTAGAAATGTAACATATTAAAAATTTACACTGGAAAATCAATTAAGGTAAAAATGAAAGACTTGTGCAACAACGGTTGGGGCCCCGTCTTGAAAAATAAAAATTATTTCCATTATACTGACGCAATCCTAGTACCTTTTGTGATATCGTAACAATCATGAATAGCTTTAAATTTGTAAAAAAAATAATAATGAAGCTTCATCTGAAACGAATAAATAATTTTGATGTTATCCCAAATATGGTGAAAGAACTAATCAATTATCCCGTTTCCCAACAACAGTAACAGTTTCAGGAAAAAAATCAATCTGAATATTATTCAATTTACTACAATGTCACTAACAGGTTGCACGCGCATAGTAAAAAAGATAACAGTCGCGTTGATGTCATTTCTAGGGTACCGTAGACCAGTTCAGGTTTTAGAAGTGAAAGTTTTATTGTGTAATTATTTTTGTAAGAAATTCTTCTGTGTATTTGGTTCTGGCTCGCGCTTTAGTTTATGCTATATTTTAATTAAATTGAAAAAGACTAGTCGCTACTCTAAAGAAATTAATTCAGTGAGGAATTATATTTTAGACGCAAAATGTAATTTGAAATTTAAAGATAATACGGAGACTCAACTTTAAAGCCTCACGTAATTATGTTGACAACGACAAATACTTAATAGACTCAACTGGAAAACTTTTCTTCTAAATATTGTTTGTAATATAAAAAAAGCAGTAAAGTTGTGAGTCGTTTAATTCAAGGTAATGTAAAAAAATAACCAATAGATTTTGTAACATTCTTTCACCAGTTGATATATGAATAACTTTGTTCTAATGCAGGCTACATTTTAAGTGGTTTCATATAATGAGATAATTGAAAAAGTAATCAAAATATTCAAGACTCGGGGAAAAACACGTACATTTCACGAAATATTCCCAAAGTATTCAATTTAATAAGTTGTAGTTTTTACGGTAATTTTTAAACAAAATTTAAACAATACGATGCTTTAGCATTGAATATTATTCTACTATTAGAGGCAGTTTGAAGAAGGATATCTCAAAAAAGAAGGTATCCTTCTTCAAACTGCCTCTAAGTGTGGAGTATTTCAGGAAGAGATATCTAGGGTATAAATGGATATAATCCTATATATTCTAGTTATACCGGCTGATGGATATAATCCTACATGTCCTAGTTATATAATAATATATAATCAAAATATAAATCGAAAGAAAAACATTTAAAAATCATTAAAATTGATTTGATGTCAGAGTGCTTTTCTTATAGCCGATTATTTCGGATTGTACAAAGTGGAAATTCCATAAAATCATTATTTTTTACTTTCCCAAAATAAAAAAAACAGTATAATTAGCGTATATAGCTCTTTTAAATTAAAAAATACATATAATAGTAAATAACCCAAAAACGCAAAAAACAAAACCTTTAAACTATTTTCGTTATCCATGAGAAAGAGCCGAGGTGAAAGTTAATTTTCTGATAATATAGTGTAATTTTTGTTATCCATGAGAACGACTCGAGGCAAATGTTACTTTTCTGATAATATAGTATAAAAATCTAATCTATTATTTCACTATTTAGTAGTAGTAAAATGTCGCAATTCATCCTTAGTTGTTACTTCTTAGTAACACCATAAAATATGTTATGGTTGTTCTAGAACCTGATTTAAAACATTGACCCAGGAGGAATTTGTCCCTTAGTGGTAGGCACTAATACAAAAATAAGTTTTTATTGTCTATTAGCATTATTCAGCTAAATTAGAAGCAAATTAATTTATCTGAACTACCAATATTCGTTACGAAATTATTTTAAATCAAAACGTTTTCTTTTATTTAAAATTAGAGATAACTTTGCACCGGACACATAAAAGTAAGAAACTAAATTTATATAATATTATGGTAAGATACAAAAATTATATTATATGAATTTTTTTCGACGCTCATTACCTATAGGAGATAATCAATATTTCTTTTAAAGAAGTGTAAAATAAATTGCAATTTTTCAGCATTAAACAATAAGTTTTGTGTTTATTTCACTACTATTAATGGTGAAAATTTTTATTCATTAATTATTTTCACTTTGCAATAAAATTGTTTACAAACATTGTAGCAATCAAAGAAGGTTTCATTAGATGTACTTCCCCTAGTGGCAATACATCCCCTAGTGGCAGTAATACCTCCCCTAGTGACAGGCACTAATAGAAAATAAGTTTTTATTGTCCATTAGCATTATTCAGATAAATTAGAAGCAAGTTAATTCATCTGAACTGGCAATATTCGGTACGAAATTATTTTAAATTATTTATTCAAAACGTTTTCTTTTATTTAGAATTTGAGTCAAGTTTGCACCGGACACTTAGAAAGTAAGATAACAAAATTATGTTATATGAATTTTTTTCGGCAGTCACTAACTCTAGGATATAATCAATATTTCTTTTAGAGAAGAATAAAATGAAACTGCAATTGTTTTCAGCATTAAACAATAAGTTTCGTGTTTAGTTCACTACTATTAATGATGAAAAATTTTATTCATTGTATCTTTTCACTTCGTAATAAAATTTTTTATAAACATTGTAGCAATCAAAGAAGTTTTCGTTGGATGCCACGACGAATGGATGTTATTTAACTGATAATTATTAGTTTCTTTCGGAGTTTATTTTCTGCACGTTATCAGTTTCGAATAAACATCAATTAAATCAACTAACACAACTTGTAAATAGCAACGTTTCATTCATAGGAAGAAGTTAAAGAGGAAATTATTTTCTTATTTTCCACATTGTATTTAATAATATATTCGTACTTTTCGTAAAATAGATACCTTTCATTTTCTCATATTATACAAATTGTCTCATTTTATATCTTTGTAAGAGCTATTTAACCCATTATTTAAAAAAAAAAGTTGAAACGGCTCCTCAGTACGAACAACTAAAAAACATTGATTTATACCGCCACGCCAAAGCCGATCACTCATCTTATATTCCGTAGGTGATGCTGTATAAAATATAATAAGTGAAATATGTCGGTCCAATTGATGACGGCCGCCCCTATTCGAATGAGACATTGATAGACGCGTCTTCAAGATTGATGACGATAATTAATTCAAGTGACGATATTACACCCGACAGGTTCGCCCTTGTTACCCTTAATAGTTCCCTTGATATCGAATGAAGTTGGATTTGATGTACGTAAAACAAACGAAATAGATCCATATTCTTCCAGGAATTACGATACGAATGAATGAAATTTACGACATTTTGAAAACTTTTCCACTTTCATATTTGTCGTTAACTAATAGTCTAATGTATTTATTTCTTATAATTTCAGATTTTTCGTTAACTAATAGTCGAATGCCTTACGTTTTGTTCTGAAAAGACAATATATTTTCTTACAACATGGAAATATAAATTTATTATTCTTTTTATGAGTTAGATAGATATGAATTTATATATTTAATAATGGAATCTTGCAGCTAATTAAGACTTTAATTAGCTATAATTAGAAACCATAGAATATTCGTCTTTTTTGAATACACGTGTTCAGAAAAGCTGAATGTCAATTGGAAATATGAATCTTCAAATTTGAAATATGAATCTTGAATCTTCAAATAAAAAAAATTAAATTATACTAACCATACTCGGACAATATAAAACTTAGCTTTTTCCTTTTCTAAATTGCATACTCATCGGTAACATGAGCAGTAAGTTTATATAGATACTTGTACGGTATTTAATGCCATTATTGGCCACGAGTTAGTCATAGCTAATTATTACAATTTTGTGACTAAACACTTTACCCAATACTAATAACTAATAAATGAAAATTTCAATCATTAGCTGTGATTAGTGAACGAATTTATTCGTAATCATTAGTTAAAATTAAAACTAAATTTTTTTAGATTATTTGTGAAAACCCATTTATGGACTTAAACAAATTTTGGTAAAATCATAAAAATATATTATTTTATATGAATAGGACACAAAAATACTTTTAACCAAAGACTTATTTGGATGGTAACATAGTACCAGACGCACTAACAAAAAAGTTAACACGAGTCACAATAATCACTTTATTTTTTATTTGTTCACGAAGTTTAAATTACTCTTCATAATAACCCGCGTGTTGGACTTTGCACTTAAAAATGACAGCATGAATTACGTTTAGAAATACATTTTTTATTATAGGACACTATTGATAGATAAGATGTGACAAGTGACTAAAATATTAGTATAATCTTATAATTGAAAAAATTTTATCACGACTAACTAATTCGTTTTATAGTGGATAATTTAATAGGCCGACACTGTTTAATATGTAAATATACTTAAAATATAAAACTTAAAGTCAAACTTTATATATTTATAACTGTCCTTACACGAGGGATGAATTAGACTCGCAATTGACTTATTTTATTTATATATTTATTTATTAACTTCTATATATAGTGCATATGGCACATTTATTTGCTACATGAGCAATCTCTTCCAGTCAACTATGTGACTTCATGTGATAAAAAAAATTACAGCAGATTAATTTCGTATAGCATAGTATCAGGCATATATAATGGTAGCTTTCCGTCCACCTGATTGTGAACTTATTCTTCTGTACATTATGTTCTACACGCTGGTGCAAGAACCTGAGGTAATTTTATCCTCGGGTTCACAACAGTAACAAATTAACAAATTCGGAGGCTCGATTCTTTATATAAATATATATATATATATATATATATATATATATATATATATATATATATATATATATATATACTATGTTACCATCCAAACAAGCCGTTGGTTAAAAGTATTTTTGTGTCCTATTCATATAAAATCATATATTTTTATGATTTTACCGAAATTTGTTTAAGTTCATAAATGGGTTTTCACAAATATTCTAAAAAAATTTAGTTTGAATTTTAACTAATGATTATGAATAAATTCGTCCACTAATCACAGCTAATGGTTGAAGTTTTCATTTATTAGTTATTAGTATTGGTTAAAGTGTTTAGTCACAAAATTTTAATAATTAGCTTTGATTAACTCATGGCCAATAATGGCATTAAATACCGTACAAGTATCTATATAAACTTACTGCTCATGTTACCGATGAGTATGCAATTTAGAAAAGGAAAAAGCTAAGTTTTATATTGTCCGAGTATGGTGAGTATAATTTAATTTTTTTTATGAAATTAAAAAAAAATCATGAAGATTCATATTTCAAATTGACATTCAGCTTTTCTGAACATGTGTATTCAAAAAAGACAAATATTCTATGGTTTCTAATTATAGCTAATTAAAGTCTTAATTAGCTGCAAGGTTACATTACTAAATACGTAAATTCATATCAATCTAACTAATAAAACGAATAATAAATTTACATTTCCATGTTGTAAGAAAATATATTGTCTTTTCAGAACAAAATGTAAGGCATTAGTCTATTAGTTAACGAAAAATCTGAAATTATAATAAATAAATACATTAGACTATTAGTTAACAACAAATATGAAAGTGGAAAAATTTTCAAAATGTCGTAAATTTCATTTTTATAGTATGCGAATGAGTAATTCCTGGAAGAATATGGATCTATTTCGTTTGTTTTACGTACATCAGATCCAACTTCATTCGATATCAAGAAACTATTAAGAGCAACAAGGGCGAACCTGTCGGGTGTAATATCTCCACTTGAATTAATTATCGTCATCAATCTTGAAGACGCGTCTATCAATGTCTCATTCGAATAGGGGCGGCGGTCATCAATTGGACCGACATATTTCACTTATTATATTTTATACAGCATCACCTATGGAATATAAGATGAGTGATCGGCTTTGGCGTGGCGGTATAAATCAATGTGTTTTTACTTGTAACTGAGGAGCTATTTCAACTTTTTTTTTAAATATTGGATTAAGTAACTCTTGCAAAGATATAAAATGAGACAATTTGTATGATATGTGAAAATGAAGGGTATAAATTTTACGAAAATTTGGAATATATTATTAAATACAATGTGAAAAATAAGAAAATAATTTCTTCTTTAACTTCTTCATGTGAATCAATGATAACGTGCAGAAAATAAACTGTGAAAGAAACTAATAATTATCAGTTAAATAACTTCCATTTGTCGTGATATCTAACAAAACCTTGTTTGATTGCTACAATGTTATGAAAATTTTTATCGAGAAGTGAAACAATTTAATAAATAAAAATGTTCATCGTTAATAGTTTTTTCAAACGAAATTTATTATTTAATACTGAAAATTGCGGTTTTATTTTATTCTTCTTTAAAAGAAATTGATTATCTCCTAGAGTTAGTGACCGTCGAAAAATTTCAGATAATATAATTTTAGTATCTTATCATAATAATATTATATAAATTTAGTTTTTTACTTTTTATGTGTCCGGTGCAAAGTTATCTCTAATTTTAAATAAAAGAAAACGTTTTGATTTAAAATAATTTCGTAACGAATATTGGTAGTTCAGATAAATTAATTTGCTTCTAATTGAGCTGAATAATGCTAATAGACAATAAAAACTTATTTTTGTATTAGTGCCTACCACTAGGGGACAAATTCCTCCTGGGTCAATGTTTTAAATCAGGTTCTAGAACAACCATAACATATTTTATGGTGTTACTAAGAAGTAGCAATTAAGGATGAATTGCGACATTTTACTACTACTAAATAGTGAAATAATAGATTAGATTTTTATACTATATTATCAGAAAAGTAACATTTGCCTCGAGTCATTCTCATGGATTACAAAAATTACACTATATTATCAGAAAATTAACTTTCACCTTGACTCTTTCTCATAGATAACGAAAATAGTTTAATGGATTTGTTTTTTTCAATTTTCCCTTTTTTCTACTTTTTTTGGGTTATTTACTATTATCTATATATTTTTTTAATTTAAAAGAGCTCTATACGCTAATTCTACTGTTTTTTTATTTCGGGAAAGTAAAAAATAATGATTTTATGGAATTTTCACTTTGTACAATCCGAAATAATCGGCTATAAGAAAAGCACTCTGACATCAAATCAATTTTAATGATTTTTAATGTTTTACCTTCGAATTTATATTTCGATTGTTATATTTCGATTATATATTATTATATAGCTAGGACATGTAGGATTATATCCATCAGCCGGTATAACTAGGATAACTAGGATATAAATGGATATAATCCTATATGATTATATCCATTTATATCCTAGATATCTCTTCCTGAAATAATCCACACTTAGAGGCAGTTTGAAGAAGGATATCTTCTTTTTTGAGATATCCTTCTTCAAACTGCCTCTAATAGTAGAATAATATTCAATGCCAAAGCATCGTATTGTTTAAATTTTGTCTAATAATTACCGTAAAAACTGCAACTTATTAAATTGCATACTTTGGGAATATTTCGTAAAATGTAGGTGTTTTTTCCCGAGTCTTGAATATTTTGATTACTTTTTCAATTTCTCATTATATGAAACCACTTAAAATGTAGCCTGTGTTAGAACAAAGTTATTCATATATCAACTGGTGAAAGAATGTTAAAAATCTATTGGTTATTTTTTTATATTACCTTGAATTAAAAGACTCACAACTTTACTGTTTTTTTATATTACAAACAATATTTAGAAGAAAAGTTTTCCAGTTGAGTCTATTAAGTATTTGTCGTTGCCAACATAATTACGTGAGGGTTTAAGGTTGAGTCTCCGTATTATCTTTAAATTTCAAATTACATTTTGCGTCTAAAATACAATTCTTCACTGAGTTGATTTCATTATAGTAGCGACTAGTCTTTTTCAATTTAATTAAAATATAGTATAAACTAAAGCGCGAGCCAGAACCAAATACACAGAAGAATTTTTTACAAAAATAATTACACAATAAAACTTTCACTTCTAAAACCTGAACTGGTCTACGGTACCCTAGAAATGACATCAACGCGACAGTTATCTTTTTTACTATGCGCGTGCAACCTGTTAGTGACATTGTAGTAAATTGAATAATATTCAGATTAATTTTTTTCCTAAAACTGTTGGTCGCATGGGAAACGGGATAATTGATTAGTTGTTTCACCATATTTGGGATAACATCAAAATTATTTATTCGTTTCAGATGAACCTTCATTATTATTTTTGTTACAAATTTAAAGCTGTTTATGATTGTTATGCTATCACAAAAGGTACTCGAATTGTGTCAGTATAATGGAAAGAATTTTTATTTTTCAAGACGGGGCCTCAACTGTTGTTGTTGTTGCAATAGTGTTGAATATATTTCGCGTTACTTTTGTAGAAATTCATTATTCACAATTAAATGAAACTAAGTGATTTAGTATTATTTCTACTTTCCTTAAGTTCTTTACCACGACCTAGGTTTCATTGTATTACAACATCTTCAGGTGGGCTATTAGCATTGAAGAAGAATCTTTGCTAACAGCCCAACTGAAGATGTTGTAATACAACGAAATCTAGGTCGTCGTAAAGAACTGAAAGAAAGTAGAAATAATATTACATCACTTAGTTTAATTTAATTGTAATTTTCTAGTGTAAATATTTAATGTCTTGTTACATTTCTAACTATATAGCAAATTGAGAATAAATATTTTCTACATTCGAGTCCATACACATTTTTTATTCCTCTGTATAAATGTTATGTGAACATTTCTTATTATATTGAATTAACCTTATTATATTGAAATAAAATACAATTTGTTTCACAATGTTAGCACTAATATACAACTTTTACTAAACTGTCATTTCCTATTTCTTGATGGATATAACATTATATTAATTATTAGACGTCTAGTGTAATGTATACGTTTGTATGAACTTATATTAGCATTATGAATATTTTTCCTTAATATGTTACCTTATTAATAAGCGATAAGTTGCTATTTAATGGAAATAGGATATGAGAGGCGTTGCAACGACTAAAAATGTACACTAAGGACGACTGCGTGATTGTATTAAATATTCCTGCGAACATTTGACCACTAACAAATAAAGAAAGTGGGTTATGGATTTGCATGTTGTATCGATTGTATAATCTTAATACTGTGCGTTTGGGCATTCTTCACAAACTACATACATCTTAACTCTAAACTAAATGTAATTTGCACTATTTTATTGATGGCTGACCATTATCTGTAAAAAACCTTACCTTAACTTGCAAAGTAACCTCTTTCAAAAAACCCAACGCTCCTGATCTCAGTCAATTAAATACACAGAACGATATTCGGGAACAAAATGTTTGTCTAGTAATAGAATGATTGGAAATGGATCAATATTTTTGCAATGTTAAGAAGAGTATCATATACAAGTGATATGTATAATTAGTAAATTTGACGTCTGATGTCTTTTAAGGAAGTTGAAAGTAATACAAGAAGGAATCATTATAAAGTCATGTTCGTCTGGGAGTCTGATATTATTTTAGAAATCTTCTATCTTAATTACTATTTAGAAAAATATTAAAATAAATTAGTACATCTCTGAAATATTAATATTACTTCCAGTAATGAAGACGAAAAAATTTTTTTTATGCGTACGTCCCAGTTGGGGTATCATTGTCCACTTGTCAGCTCCGTTTCGAAATATTAGTCTTCGAAATGAATGCAATATATTCTCAATAATTGTATGTTTTAACCACGCGTTTAAAAGATATAAAACTATTAGTTATTTCTAGATACAATTATTGGATTACAATTTTCAAATAAATCTCAATTAATATTCTAATTATTATATAGCAAAATAATAAGACCTTAATTATTATGTAGAAAAATATTTAAAAATAATTAATACAACCCTTAAAAATTAATATTACTCCCCTTAATGAAGCCCAAAAAAAATTTTTGTGCATATGACCCAGTGGGGTATCATTGTTCATTTGTTAGCTTCGTGGCGAAATATTAGTCTTTAAAGTGAGTGCATTAAATTCTTAATAATCTTATATTTTAATCATGTGTTTAAAATATCTGAAACAATTGACTATTTCTAGATACAAACATTTTGTTACAATTTTCCAATAAAATTATTTATATCACCCTACATTGTTCTTATAACGAGGATTTAGCCGGTCTTTTCTGTAACATGGATCAAATACGATCGTACTTTTGGGTTAAAAACTTTCATGGGTTTAAAATTCAAAGATTTACTTGCTTAAATGTCCTTCATTTAAAACCACCTCTCGATGCTGTTAATAGATTTATTTACAGCTTTGGAGTATACGAACAGAAGTAAGTGTAATAAAGTGTTTTGGGGTTGATCATTAAACTGAAAAGAGGGGTGATAATGGTTTGAAATGACGCGATTAAAGTTAAAAACTAGTTATTTATTAGGCAATCATGAGTCGAACAATAAATACTGTTGTCTCCAATATATGTTCTTTAATGGAAACCTGCCAGCTTTCCCGCTTATATGGAAATTGACTGCCAACATGAATTTTATATTTCTGTTCACTCCTCAGAATTCACTATTTCAACGTCATCTAAAGAGTTGAACTTCGTATATTACACCGCATATCAAGCGCAACGTGACCCGTCTGCGGTGCAGTGCACGATATGTCTAACTTTTGAACATCTCTTTTAAAATTTTTGTAATGGTTTTGAAACTGATTTTTAATTTAAACGTAATATCACAATAAATTATTTTGTCATTTAGATATCAAAATTACTGTAAGTTATAAATGAAATCAGGAATATTCTTAGTTACGTGGATGCCTAGCCTCAGCAGATAAATACTGTTATTTTCATGGATGCCTAGCCTTAGCATATAAATGCCATTTGAGTGTTTAGGAAATATCGTATATTAGTAATACATAGTACCGGATTGGTTAATAATTATTGGCCGAACAAATGTCTACAATTTTTGAGAAACTTCTCAAATTCGTTCCATATTTTCAATCTGCTTATTTTTGGGGTTTAGAAAGAGGTCACATGTGCAAATAACTCCTCAAAACCTACGCCGATGATTGCGTGAAGAATAATTGTGTGAACTGATGCCGACAAATAAACCTCACCATATAATATCGCGTATTTGGCAGGATATCCATGAAAAAGTATTGAAAAATACTCTTTAGAAATTAGGGAACTGAACTCAGTTGAAAACATTCATAGCATGGTAATTTCTTTCCGCTGTTATTAAAATTACTCTGTTATTTAATTTGTATATCACTGCTTTTCGTATTATTTTAAACCATTGTTTTTACTATCGGCAAACCAGCCATCTCCAATTGTCTTCGTAATCAGGTTTAAGAAACTGAAGCAATTAATGCTAACAACGTAAGGAAAATATTTCCGAATAGTATAGTGGAGTTCCATAGAAATAATGAAACTGATGGGATAGAGAAAAATGGGAAAAATATGTAATAGAAATTTTCAAATTTGGTTCAGGTGATGTTTGAATATTACATTTAGCTTTTATAATATTTTTGGGTTTTAGGTTTTATGCGATTGGCAATCTGTTATGGTACGTATGAAGATTTAATATCAATGGATTTAAATGAAAATACGAAATTTTTCATCGATCTCGTCATATGAAGCTCAACCACGAGGTTGTAAATATTGGAAAACTTATATCTAGATATACATATATATATATATATATATATATATATATATATATATATATAAATATATATATATATATATATATATATTTATTTTTTAAATACGCATAATGTTTTACGTCTGTCAAAAGATAGAGTATTCAAAAATTAATACTCAGAAAAAGTTTAATGAAAAGTGCCTAAATGTTTTCGGTACCCTCATAATGAGAATCCCATTTATACTTGACAGTTTTTTCGCTTTACATTTTTGTTGTTTCACATTTTTTAACAATTAATTATATATGTTGTTATCAAAGGGAACAAATTTTCCGAATAGTTTATTAAATTTTCAAGTCGTGTAGCTTTTTAAACATTTTTTTTCGTAATTGAGTGACTCCAAGATTCGTGTTTGATTGCTCGTTTGTATTTACGCCTTATATATAACTGATACAGAATGACACGTCACGGATACAGTCTGCTTATTGTCAGTAGAACAAATTTTGAAGTGAAAAATTATTTTGACTTATCTTGTCCAATTTTTGATCGGAAAATATTGCGATATTGCGTCATGTGATGAGCGTGACGCGCTTTTAGCTTACTTAGGTCGAGTACGGCCGAACACCAGGAACGTCGAGCGGCCAAGTTGCAAGTTCAGATTACGCAGCGTGACGCGCCTCACGCATAATGGAAGAGCTTACTGCTTCATAGAATTTTAAAAGCTCACCCCAGTTGGTATAGTAATACATCTTATTAGCCCGCATATTTAGTAATTTTTTAAAAAAATAAAGGTCAAATTTTTTTTATATATAACATTAAAATATTTTGTCACAAATTTAAATTTTAGGTTTTCCAAAAAGATATGTGAAAATTGAGAATTCCCCCCTTCATTCTGTTTTTGAACTTTCAGTAGGTTCAAAGACAATTAAAAACCATGAAAAATAGGGTTAATATAATCTTACTTGAAAATTTCAGTAAAATAATAGGGTTTATAATACATATTATTATAATTTTAGAACTAGGCACCGTGTTTTTGCGCCCTTAAAATGTAAAGTAGGTAGGTAACATATTTACGTTGTTTATGAAAAATTAATATTTGTAAATAGTCTAACAGAAATACTAATGTTTGTATGAAATTCTCCTAGTGCGAGTTTAAGTAAACTGCTGTATTTTTGATAAGTTCGTGACAATCGAAGTATGCTCAGTGCGTTCATCATAATGAATTATTATCGCGTATTCGTAATGAATTATTTCAGTGCAAAGACAATTATTATTGAATTTTATATCAAACTATTTAGGCTTTCCCTTGAAAAAGATGTTAGTGCGCTGATGATGAATGAAATGATGACAGTGCTTTTTAAAGATGCTATCATTAGCAACACCGAGGAGTGACAGTCAAATTATAAAGTTCTTACTCTATCTATTCCAGGATTATTCATATCGTTTGCTGAACGATTGTGCGCTTTTATTGGTACCAACTTAGTAACAAATCAGGTGGGTACGCTTTTGATTCAACATTCAGCGTTTTTTTTTTGTCGTGTCAATATAAATTTTAACGTAAAAGAATTAATTAAATAAGTTTATTATATTTTAATATAATTTTATTTTGCTATGAAGAACCTGACACAAAATGTAACAGAATGACAAAGTGTATGCATATCACGATTCAGATGTAAGTACTAAAAACATATTTTTTTTGTGCAAGAGTTGCGTAAATAATTTTAGAGTTAAGTAAATTTATAATAATTTGAGTAACGCTTAGTGCGACCAAATGAAAATAAAAATTTCTACAATAAAAATTATTTCAGTACTTTATTGAAGGATTCGATTCCATTTTTCTTCTTGTCTGCAAAGAAAGCAAACAAGTAACTCAGAGTTAAATAGAACCAGCTTATTGAAAAAGAGCAGAACTCGCATGAGTTTAGATTAATGAAGCCTTATGGTACAAATAGAAACTGATGTTTTTCAGTATTCCGTTGTAAATTTGTCAAAACGAGACATTAATTGAATCTCTTCGGTATATGTCCTTCCGTCCATCTGTCACGGGCTATTTTCCGCTTAAAACGTTGAAATTTAGCACAAAAATAGATAATCGTGGCCTAATTATAGATGCTAAGAATAAAAAATTAAATCGTGGCGATTAAGTTTTGGGGGTAAATTGGGAAGTAAAAAAAAAGGATGTGAAATCAAAACTGATTGAAGCACGAATTTAATAACGTATATGATGTATTTCTTTAATGGATTTACGAGTCAAAAACGTTTAAAATGGCTATATGGACATATACGTACAGATATTTTTATACGAGACGTTTTTACATGAATAGTATTATTCCATGGAACCTTGTTGTTTACTGCCTATTTACTTCATCTTTTCACCATTCATGACAACCTATCGTCGTACATAATTGAATGGTTTCCTGGTCAAATTTATTCATATTTTGAAGCTTCTTCTAAATCGATGGATAAAGTGCTGCAGATAATTTTGTTTAACTTGCATATAACGCTATCTTTATTCCACCTATTGGTCATTTTATTTAAATTACGACAACAACATTTTTAACGAAGAAATATTATCGATCGCTCGAGAATTTGATCCATGTTGTATTGTATGTGAACACAATTATTTGTGGCATTAAGTATCACTTCAAATTGAAACATGTAAAGAGTAATATTTTTAACGAAGGAATATTATCGTTCGCCACAAGAATTGGAACCGTGTTGTTGTCAACACCCTAAATGACACAATGATTTGTGACATTAAGTATCACTTCAAATTGAAACAAGTAAAGAGTGATATTTTTTACAAAGGAATATTATCGTTCGCCACAAGAATTGGAACCATGTTGTATGTGAAACCCTAAATGACACAATGATTTATGGTATTAAGTATCTGTTCAAATTGAAACAAGTAAAGGGTGACATGTTTAACAAAGGAATATTATCGTTCGCCACAATAATTGGAACCATGTTGTATGTGAACACTCTAAATGACACAATGATTTGTGGCACTAAGTATCACTTCAAATTTAAAGAAGTAAAGAGTGATATGTTTAACAAAGGAATATTATCGTTCGCCACAAGAATTGGAACCATGTTGTATGTGAACACTCTAAATGACACAATGATTTGTGGCACTAAGTATCACTTCAAATTGAAACAAGTAAAGAGTGATATTTTTAACAAAGGAATATTATCGTTCGCCACAAGAATTGGAACCATGTTGTATGTGAAACCCTAAATGACACAATGATTTATGGTATTAAGTATCTGTTCAAATTGAAACAAGTAAAGAGTGATATGTTTAACAAAGGAATATTATCGTTCGCCACAAGAATTGGAACCATGTTGTATGTGAACACTCTAAATGACACAATGATTTGTGGCACTAAGCATCACTTCAAATTTAAAGAAGTAAAGAGTAATATTTTTAACAAAGGAATATTATCGTTCGCCACAAGAATTGGAACCATGTTGTATGTGAACACTCTAAATGACACAATGATTTGTGGCACTAAGTATCACTTCAAATTGAAACAAGTAAAGAGTGATATGTTTAACAAAGGAATATTATCGTTCGCCACAATAATTGGAACCATGTTGTATGTGAACACTCTAAATGACACAATGATTTGTGGCACTAAGTATCACTTCAAATTTAAAGAAGTAAAGAGTGATATGTTTAACAAAGGAATATTATCGTTCGCCACAAGAATTGGAACCATGTTGTATGTGAACACTCTAAATGACACAATGATTTGTGGCACTAAGTATCACTTCAAATTGAAACAAGTAAAGAGTGATATTTTTAACAAAGGAATATTATCGTTCGCCACAAGAATTGGAACCATGTTGTATGTGAAACCCTAAATGACACAATGATTTATGGTATTAAGTATCTGTTCAAATTGAAACAAGTAAAGAGTGATATGTTTAACAAAGGAATATTATCGTTCGCCACAAGAATTGGAACCATGTTGTATGTGAACACTCTAAATGACACAATGATTTGTGGCACTAAGCATCACTTCAAATTTAAAGAAGTAAAGAGTAATATTTTTAACAAAGGAATATTATCGTTCGCCACAAGAATTGGAACCATGTTGTATGTGAACACTCTAAATGACACAATGATTTGTGGCACTAAGCATCACTTCAAATTTAAAGAAGTAAAGAGTAATATTTTTAACAAAGGAATATTATCGTTCGCCACAAGAATTGGGACCTTGTTGTGTACGCACACCCTAAATGACACAATGATTTGTGTTATTAAATATCACTTCAAATGAAAACAAGTAAAGAGTAATATTTAAAAAATACTACTCTTTACTCATAAAATATAAATAACAATTATTAAATAATACTGAGAAACTCGTTTCTATTACAAATGCCACGGACTTTTTTTTTTGAAAAAAAAAGCTGGCGAAAAATTCCTATATGTACCCCTAAAACCAGGTGAGTTGGTGTGAGAGAATTCGGTATTTTTTCTTTTAACAGAGAATGAAATATCAAATAATTAATATTGTATTCTTCGTGACCCTTAAAATAAAATGAAAAATTTTATTTTAATGGTAGTGTAATTTTAGTTTATTCAATAAAATATTAACACTATATAGCGGTTATGGTTACATGTTTGTGTGACCGTTACCGCAATAGTCCTTCCCGGCCATGTACTTGAATTAATTAAATTAATATTAAACGAACGAAAAAATAAAACGACACCCTTGTGATTACCTATGATTATTTAAATATTACACCTTACTAATTTATTTTTTTGTTACATTCAACTCAGTCTAAACTATTGAGTAACAAGTTTAACATTCCTGTGATACTTTTAAATTAATTTAAATGAACTTTGTAAAAAATAGCAGAGGAAAATTAATTATTGAGTAAAGAAATTGACCGAATAAAATCTACGCTAATCAGAAAGACTTTCAAAATTAATTTCGTTTCGAAAAGATGAAGTATTCAGGATGGTTGATGAAAATTTAAATGATAATATCGTATTATACTTTACTAACAGTGGAGTGAAAGTTCTCCCCTTAATTTGACTGCATACTAATTTACATTTTTGCTACACCGAAATTTAAATAGTACGTTTCGTTTTAATTATTACATTGGCATATTTAATTTTGAACTGAATGTGTAACATGATATTAGCCGCTCATTGTTTATTAATGTTATGCTTACGAAGGATGAAGTTGTATAAATTCAGCATTTCTTTTGAAAATAGAATTTGGTTTAATTTCGTCATAGGGCTACTTTAATAATATATTGTTGATGTAGAAAACGAAATATGGCAGCAGCATGTAAACAAAGCTGTATTTGGCGAGTGCATTTTTCAAATTTTTATTGTCTTCCTAGAATGCAAATTTTGTTTTTCTCACATTGCACCTAATCTGATAATACTACGATATATCGTTGAGAAAAATGTCAATAACCAGTCAGAGTTTTTGATCAAAAAGTAAAATAGATAAGAAAAGGTTCACATAAACGTTTTATTGAATTGTTGATTTTATTAAACTTACGTTAACATTTTTTTGACTCTTAATTAGGCCTGAAGCACAAATTTAGGAAGGTTGGATGGAATACATAATTTCAACAGTTTAATTTTCCGAATTTTTGCGATCTGATATTATATTATAATGATGTTGCTCTTACGAAGATAGTACTGAAAATTCTTAGAATTGGTCATATAAAGACAATAAATAAAATTTCTATAATCTTATTCTTTGGTATTCTATTGAAATGTTGTCCTTGAATTTGTAATTTTTTTTAAATTACTACTGCTTAAAGAAATTACGATCGATTTCGATTGATTCTTAATATTAAAGGTAATTCCAGTACCGTTGTGTAAAATTGAATAATCGATTTCAAGCGTGGTCGTATCAATCTCGAGGTTATTATGCAGCAATTGTTATGAAAAACAAAAGAAAAGTTATCGCAAATTGGTTTACGAGCAACTGTTTGCCTATTATTTCGGAAAAAAATTCGAGAACGTCCCCTCATATTAGAATTCTCCTTCATCAATACAACGCTTGTGCACACTCAGCCAGACGAACGATCTAATATTGGACTATGCCGGATGTAGAATTTAGGGGTCATCTATTATTAAATCTTGACAGATTTCTATTTATTTCCAAGAATAAAAGATAAACTGCGAGGAATACGATTCACGAACACTGAAGGACAATCTTTTTGAAGCTCACGATAGCGACGTTCAACGAAGAATGAGCCTACTGCTTCTTTGTGGTTCAATTGAATGAAACGATGCATACAGTGTCATGAAGACTATTTTAAAAAATTATAAGAAAATTGCAAACTTACCTGCTGATTCTATTGTTCTATTCCAAATAGTTTCAATGGTGCTTCTCGCCCATGAATTACAATGGGATAAAATTGATCCATAAAAAATATAAACAATTAATTTCCTCCGAATAAAAAAAATTGAAAGCCTTTTCTTTTTGTATTGTTTGATTAATGGTCGAATTGACTACATGCGGTATAGTAATTCATGACGCAGAAACATTTTTACATGCGGTATAGTAATTTATGACGCAGAAACATTTTTACATGCGGTATAGTAATTTATGACGCAGAATCATTTTTACATGCGGTATAGTAATTTATGACGCAGAAACATTTTTACATGCGGTATAGTAATTTATGACGCAGAAACATTTTTATCATATTTTGACGTGTCTTTGTAAAAGTCAAAGTGCGTCAATGTGAATGAACCACTATTTGGAGAGCCAGCTTTGTTAGATATGAAAAAGTTGCTATTAAACCATTCCAGAACATAACTATTATAAAACTTTAATTATATTATTAGAATAAATAATTTAGGACGGAACGCGTATAGGTATTATGAAAACTATAGCCAAAACCCTGTTTATACAAAAAGAAAATTATTTGCAGTTGTAATCGTAAACTTTCATCCTCTAAACCTTCGTTATGATTTTATGACATTATTATAGAACATAAATATCGATAGGTACATTAGTTATTAAAGTCTGGCAAGTTTTAAAATATATTTTTCTGGTTTGTTATTTAAACTCACTTTCAGGAGTTTTTAATTCCAATATTTTTGTACAAGTTTATCAGTAATTAAAAAAAAAGAACCAATAATATTTATAAAATGAAGTCAATCTAATGATAATAATATTACATTTTCTGTTGCAACCTTTGAATAAGAAAATCGATATCTAAATTTATACAACCTTTAAATAATATCACTTTACAAACAAGAAAAAAATTTCATTTATATTATGAATGAAATAAAAAATTACCATTTTCCCGAAATTAATGAAACAAAAACAGAAACCTTGCTAAGAAGTCTGTTAAAACCATGAAGCTGAAACGGATGCCCTTATCTCTATGATTAAATGTAAACCATGAAGCTGAAACGGATGCCCTTATCTCTATGATTAAATGTAAACCATGAAGCTGAAACGGATGCCCTTATCTCTATGATTAAATGTAAACCATGAAGCTGAAACGGATGCCCTTATCTCTATGATCAAATGTCAATTAGTTAATTATATACTACATCAGTATTGCAACAGATATAGTTAAGTTTCGGTGTCAAGCAAAATCAAAATCACTATCCAGTTTCAATTTGTTGCTAAATATAGGTATCGACCCACGAGCGTATCATTGGCGGGTCCACAACGGCGAAATAGATTATTGACGAAAGAAGAACAGGAAAGTTCAAGGAAGAAGAACGGAATTCGGGAAAAAATAATAAGTTTATTTGTTTAGTAAAAAAATTGGGCGTCAGTAAAATTTTGAGGTTCAATTTAGTTTCTTGAAAGTTTTGGTAAGTGTTAACAAAACCTTCTGGACCGGTAACAAAGGTCAAATGAACGATAGGGCAAATGATATATTACTGGCGACTGTATTACCTGCCTCCTACCTGCTGTAGTTCTGGCTTTCACATACACAGACAGTTTCTATTCAAGTAGCACTATAATAATACGCCTGTTTAATAACAAATAATTATACAAAATAAGAGGAGTGTGGACAGATTCACAAGAACACTATATTTCAGCATATGCATTTTCTCTTTTATTTTCCACAAATACGAAGTACTTTTCATCGCAAAAAAGGTATTCTCATTATGCGTATTCCACAAAACACGATGAAGTTGAAAGCTCGTTACGTTGAAGGAGCTCACACTTCGCCTGCGTCACGAGGTCTGCATCCGGCGGAAGTTCTCGCGAAGCTCGAACTTCCGCTTGCACGCCGACGGTACAAGCGCTCGAATACCCCCAGGTAACATATAAAATATTGCATAATGCATTGTTTTATATTACTAGAGCATAAAGTGAATAATATACATATAATTTAAATTAAAAAATAATTAATTTATAATTTAATAAATTATTTATTGCATTTTATTAGAAAAGAGAGATATTTTAAACATAATTATATATGATTCTGTATGAAAAGAGAATAGTAGTAAAGATATTCATAATTTAAAATAGTAACGACCTTTATATATATATATATATATATATATATATATATATATATATATATATATATTTATATATATATATACATTTACATATATATATATATATATATATATATACATGTTTCTGGGTGGCTCAAGGGGTCAATTAACAAGCGTTTTTCTATAGAAATACGTTTATTCCATTTTGAACGCGATGTACTCTTATTTACGTACAAACACTTATTGCATGTAAAATACGCACAAAATATCATTAGACATACTGGAATCGATATCTCGTCGGTGGTAATTGGCAGATTTGTGTCAATTTTAATTCCATTTCTTAATTATTTATTAACAGGAAAAAAATAAATTATCAAGAATTAATGGAAATAAATATTTTCATTTCCCTCCATCAAATTTAATGAAAATTAATAGATAAAGAACTGTCTTCAAAACATGTGTCGACAATATAAACATAGAACCGCATACATCTGATTACAATAGAGAAATAAAAATATTATATTGCATTCTCCTGCATATAACGGCAACTCCATAGATAAAGACCTGATAATTGAACCCTTCGATTATTCTATGGTTTCCAGCGACCTTTAATTATAGAAAAAAAAAATAGTTTGTCTTGTCCCGAAAACTACAATGAAATTTGTATTGAATAATACGCTGACTTACAATAATACACATACATTCTCTTAACCCATAATTTATACTTTCCATTTGTCATAATAGATAAAATGGTATTTATTTGATTCACGTTAAGAAAATAAATTTAAAAGTAATTTTTTTTTGGCGGTTACATGATATTCGTGTATTCTATATTAAAGATAATTTAAAAATTTGATCGTTTCAACACAGTTTTATTTCATAAAACGTTGATTTAATACCAATAAGCTGAAGACGCAAGTCCAACCTAAGAAACCGAGCTATTTAAGAAAAGATTTTCTTTTCAAAAATTGAATAAGTAGTAAATCGGGTGGACGGCGCTCCGTTATGCTTCCGAGGGCTTTTAAATGGGTTATTTATGAGAGCCGTGGTTAAGATCGCACCAATACATTTTGTAGAGTTGGATTCTACTCTCAATTTAAAGCTTTTAATACTTTGTACGAAGGCGTATCGCTGTGTTTACGTACCGGACTCCTTTCTGCAACAACGTCTTTGTTGTACTTTCCGTAAACAATATCTTTGTTTTATTTTACGTTTGATACTTTTTTTCACTTTAAATAGAGACATTTCTGTTTAGTTAATATTTGTTTCTTCATTTGATATACAATAAATACAATTCAAATCATGTATTTGATTTTGGAGTTCTGTACCCAATGCCTTGAACCTTATTAATTCATAAAGTACTCTTTGATATTTTTGTCCCCCCTTCCTCCGTGTATGTATGTGTGGGCGCCTAAATAAAATTGCACCTAACTTTTATTACGATTTTCCGATTTAGACAGAAGAAATACATAACATATATCAATTTCAACTATACTGCTTATCTAATTTACTATACGATCAAAACAATGGTAAGAATATATATATAGTTTACTCAATGGGATATAAGAATAAAGTATTGTTCCCTTCGACTTAAAATGCATGGAGATGCACATTAAAAACGCTTATTAATTGAGATCTCCATACGAGAAGTCCATTTGCAAAATTTTATGTCAAAATGTTTGAAAGTACGGGAAATGTGTGGCTTTGATTGATGAACATGACAAAATTACGTGTTCTTACTTTTTTTTAATTCAGACGTTACATATATGACACATAGACACAAAAAAAATTTAATTAATGTAACACATCCACCTAATGCCGATCAGAAAGACTGTACCAAAAATATTATTACGTGTTGTTTTTAACTTTGCGCAGGCGTTGAATAGTCAACCGGAGTACATTAGCGTACAAATTCATAACTCCGTTATTAGATGTTGCGACGGTTAAGGACTAAAATTTATAAACAACGATATAATCTTATTTTGTGTGTGTCTTGATAATGCTCGATAGGCACTTGATCGGTTCTATTTTGACTTATATTTTTCTTCTCTCGTATATAAAATAAAAACAGTGGATTATGGACTTCATCCAGAGTTTTTTTCCTTCTATACAAGTACCTTAAAACATAAATTTTTGCTCAGATTCTACTTATGATAGATATTGACATCAATTAAATGAAATGTTATTTTACATAAAGTTGTTGATCAAATTGCATTTTATTCTTATATATTAAAAACCTTAATGAAAAAAAAATATTAATTTTATATCTCTTATTTCCAATAACAATTAATATAATTGATTAAAACGTAGTACTATTTAAAGAAAAATCAATAGACATCTGCATGGCCTTCAATAAGTGATGTACACAATTAAATGCACATTATTTATTCTAGGCCCAAGTATGTAAACTTTGTAAATAGTCAATAATAAACAAAAATTGAATTGAAAATTGATAATTTTGGGAAAATTGTTGGTGATCTTTATTATTCAAATATCTTTGGATTCAAGTTCCTTTTAATTAAAGAGCATTGAAATATGACTTTTGTATTACAAGGAATTGAAATCACCCGCTTGTATTATTATTTTACCACGTCATGTGACAAAGTTTTTGGAGTATTACTACTGAAATATACATTACTTTAAATATAAATCTACTTATATCAATCAAAGGAAATATCAGTAAAGATTTTCTAAACATTACCGTTTAGTAATAGATATTTTAAATATATTCATCTGAGATTTTATGTTGAATTTTATATGGTATTTTTAATCTGGCATGTGTGAAAATTGATAAATAACCAATCGTGAAATTTTAAGTTACATCAGTTCATTTCAGTATTAGTAATATATGAATATATTACTATGAAACGTAATATTTCATTTTCAATAAAGTTATATTACTTTCGAAAATATAAAATAAAATATATGAATAAAATAGAAAGAAGTGTTTTTATTAGATTAAAATTAAATATTTATGACAGGCACTTATTGAAACCTTTTTAATTTGTATTTTAAATCATTCACAAGATAGAAGTTCTGTGGAAATTCAGAGATATATGAAGAGGACTTTATGAATTAATAAAGTTTCGGGCACTGGGTACAGAACTCTAAAATTGAAAATATGAATTGAATTGTATTTATTGTATATCAAATGTACAAACAAATATTAACCAAATAGAAATATCTGTATTTGAAATGGAAAAAAAGAGTATCAAATATAAAATAAAACAAAGATATTGCTTACGGAAAGTACAACAAATATGTTGTTGCAGAAAAGAGTCCCTTATGTAAACACAGCGATACACCTCCGTACAAAGTATTGGAAACTTTAAACTGTAAGCAGAATCCAACTTTACAAAATGTATTGGAACGATCTTAACCACGGCTCTCATAAATAAGCCATCGGAAAACACCCGGAAGCATAACAGAGCTCCGTCCACCCGATTTATACTTATTAAATTTTTTAAAGGAAAATCTTTTCTTAAATAGCTCGGTTTCTTAGGTTGGATTTACCTCTTCAGCTTATTGGTATTAAATAAACGTTTTATGAAATAAAACTGCGTGGAAGCGACCAATTTTTTTTAAATTCGTAAGTTCTATTGAAATTTCGAAAACACGAATACCACGTAATCTCCAAAAAAACACATTTTAAATTTATTTTCTTAACGTGAATCAAATATATACAATTTTAGCTTAGTTAATAAAGAATTTAGTTAATAAAAAATGAAAGACTAGAAATAAAATTGGTACAAGTCTGGCAATTACCATCCACGAGGTATTAATTCCAATATATCTTATAATGGTTTGTTTCATTGTGCGTATTCACATGTTGTCGTATATAAGAAGTGTTTGTACGTAAATAAGAGTACATCGCATCCAAAATGCTGATTTATCATACGACATAAAAGTACCGCTGACGTTGTTTTAGGAGCTTGCGTACAATATAATTAACGACAAGAAAAATACTGTGAAAAAGTGCGTTAACGAATCCGCCTCCAAAAGATATCGTCCTCTTAGAGATATCGTACTTTGTTTAGTTGAATTTACATACATTTACACACACACACACGTTGCAGAATATGTTCATCGAACATGGCAATTATATTTTTAGTTTAAAGCTACTTTTTATTCAGTTCTTAAGGGGAAGAAAAAGTGCCAGATAGTGCCTGATGCAAAAATTGAGATCAAATGACTTAATTTTATTCACAGAAACTAAAAAAGCTTAAAAGTGAGAAATATGTCCATCTTAAAAACGCCATGATACGATCTGTTGTAAAGTTTTCAGACCTTCGAAATATGGTTGTATTGTGATCTTCTTTTATTATGGGACTCGCTATATTCATAAGCGAAATCAAGATGCTATGACGTATGTGCGGCATGGTTGGACGGCCAAATTTGTTCATTACATTTACCTGTAATGCTAAATGGCCCAAAATAACAGAGCTTTGCTTTTGTGTCAAGGCCAAAATTGTTTATGATCAAAATAACATAGTCGCAAGATTCTTCTACCGGAAAAAAGACATAGAATGTTGTTAGAGGGAAATATTAAGTATTGGAATTTGTATTTTTAACTTTTTTAATATACAATTAATAAATTTTAAAAAAATTCGTAAAAATTATAAAATGAAAAAACTATCAACAACGAGTGGAAATCGTCGAATAATATTGTTGTTTATATGATATATCATTGCAAAGAATCTAACTGATTAATTTTATTTAAAATCTTTTTCCACATCAGTTTTAATAATTAATTACCCTACATTACTTTGAATTCTGTAGCCAAATGAAAGACATTTGTTTTATATGTCCTTTTGTCTCTCTTTTTATTTGTTCCCTAATGACATAACTTTTACTGAATTAACTTTTTTGGGATTTTCACCATCCTATGTTATTTTATATTACTGATAGTATAAATTATCATTTCTATGCTGCAGTTCTATATGGCTACTGCTTGCGGGCTAAAGTTTCAATGCTGCCCACGTATTATCTATATTTAAATCATAATAAATTATGCAAGACTTTTAATGAAGCAAATTTGCTGATGAGAAAAGACTTTAATTTAAATTTATCATTTAAAATGATTTCAAGAAGGAAAACAGCTAACTTATGTTGAAATCAGGTATAGCATCGCTGTAAAGCCGAACATTTTATAAAATTTATTTGAGAAATTCCGGTAATGTTTGAAGGAATCTTGCAAATCAGGTAAACGCAATGAACGATGGACTGCTAATCCTTAACCGCTAGCGTGAATTTCCTTAAATTTAAGTTAAATTTTACGATACTTCTCACTACAATTTTTCGCTGTTCTACCCTAAAATGAATCTACATACTTTACCGTCTAGATGATATTTCTTCAAATAAAACAAATCATTTTATCATAATTAAAAACTTTGTCTCAATGTTAAACCTCAAACTTTATAATAAACTATTTACTTTCATTGTGGATGCTCACAATGATCATACAATTAATTTTCTAAAGCATTTTTCCTAGTTATTTTCAAATATTGAATATATTTGGTGTTAATTTTGTAGAAATTCATTATTTACAATTAAATGAAACTACGTGATGTAGTATTATTTCTACTTTCTTTAGTTTCTTTACCACGACCTAGGTTTCGTTGTATTACAACATCTTCAGCAAAAATTCTTTGCTAAATCCCACCTGAAGATGTTGTAATACAACGAAACCTAGGTCGTGGTAAAGAAATTAAAGAAAGTAGAAATAATACTACATCACGTAGTTTCATTTAATTGTAGTTATTTTCAAGTCAACTTGCTCGTCAGTTAAACTTGATTATTTTTTTATTCACAACATTTATTTTCGGAATAAAATTTTGTTGAAAAGTATTAAACTATTAAGTTTTGATGACGACCCTGGATAAAATTTGCAGGTTAATATGAACGGTTTTCATTTTGTTTTTGAGAAAAAGTAATTTCTCAGAATATTTCTTTCGATGTCAACATTCAACAACTACTCTACATTCAACAACTACTCTAAATACAGACACTCTAAAATTCGATTAATTTGTATAAAATTTTTACCATGAATATTTTTGTATAAATTATTATGAATGTTCTGTTTCATTTATGAATTATGTCATATAGTTATGTGACGGAACGTTAAATTGACTTTTAAAAACCAATACTTTTATTTAAACTAATTTATTATAAAGGAAAATAGAAATATACAAAGATACACGGATGTTACTAGTACAAGTGTTACAAGTGAAGTGTGTCTTTTATGCTTAATCATTGAACATTTATAGTCTAGGGCTTACAGAAAAAGTAAATATAACTTATGAAAAGAAACTAATATTTTAAATATATTACCTTGACTAGTTGACAGATAAATATTTTTGTGATATGGACTAATCCTTGGAAATAAGTTTAATAGGATGTTTACTATGAAACAGATCGTATACTTATTTGTGGGGATGATAACTAAACTGATTACAATATAATTTACTACGAAAGTGTGGTTATCTAACATTTGAAAACCGAAACAGGATGCGATGTTTACTTTAAAGCAGATCCTTTATGGAAGTGATAACTTAAATTTACTACAAAATATGGTTATCTAACATTTACGAAGGGTGATTATCTAACAACATTACCCAAAGGGAAAATTTAATATTTGGAATTAGACCTTATTCTTTCATATTTACCAATTGGTAGAACTATAAAGACGAAATGTAAGTAAAATTGCTTGCACCTCCATTCGCATGTAAATTTTGAAGTTTAATTTTAGTGACAAAATAATTTTCTATTCCAGTAACCCACCGCCGTCGCAACCTATCGCATTGCCTGCTTGCCAGCACTCTGGGACTCACTAATATATTATACACGAAAATTTTTCAACATAAACAAATTAAAACACAATCAGGTAAATCCGACTGACACATCCATAAATGGGAATCAATTAATGAAATTTCTTTCATTGTCTATAACAAAGAAATTCTTTCAGTCCTTATGTGAATACAGATCCTTTCTATGAAATACATTGTACAATCTTCTTAGTTTAATCAGTCATCAAAGCGAGTCGCAAGATATTGACTACTGTGATCAGCGACCGAAAAATACTTTTAACCTTTAACCGCTAAGGTACTTCTCGGAGACATCAACGTACCTATTAGAACTAAACAACTTTTTGAGTTGAGCCCGTATGAACTTGGGCTGCTCGGGAGGTAGCACTTGACCGTAGAGTGCGGCTCAAATAGGAAAATTTTACATCTCCACGTCTGTGAGAAGTAGCGTAAAATTTAACTTAAATTTAAGGAAATTCACGCTAGCGGTTAAGGATTAGCAGTCCATCGTTCATTGCGTTTACCTGATTTGCAAGATTCCTTCAAACATTACCGGAATTTCTCAAATAAAGTTTATAAAATGTTCGGCTTTACAGCGATGCTATACCTGATTTCAACATAAGTTAGCTATTTTCTTCTTGAAATCATTTTAAATGATAAATTTAAATTAAAGTCTTTTCTCATCAGCAAATTTGCTTTATTAAAAGTCTTGCATAATTTATTATGATTTAAATATAGATAATACGTGGGCAGCATTGAAACTTTAGCCCGCAAGCAGTAGCCCCATAGAACTGCAGCATAGAAATGATAATTTGTACTATCAGTAATATAAAATAACATAGGATGGTGAAAATCCCAAAAAACGTAATTCAGTAAAAGTCATGGCATTAGGGAACAAATAAAAAGAGAGACAAAAGGACATATAAAACAAATGTCTTTCATTTGGCTACAGAATTCAAAGTAATGTAGGGTAATTAATTACTAAAACTGATGTGGAAAAAGATTTTAAATAAAATTAATCAGTTAGATTTTTTGCAATGATATAGCAGGAATAGCCTTAAGGTAGTGATTATGGGTGGGCAATTTTATATTTCACGATAATTCTATCAAATGCTGAAAAATTTAATAATTTGGGATATGCTGTGTGATTTTAATTATATTGAGTACGTTACGTTGTTTCTTGGCTAATTATTTTATATTGAATATATTTGGCGTTAATTTTGTAGAATTTCATGTTTCAAAATTAAATGAAACTGGGTGATGTAGTATTATTTCTAATTTCTTTAAGTTATTTACCACAACCTATGTTTCGTTGTATTACAACATCTTCGAGTGAGCAATAAGCAAATATATAACTTTGCTAATTGCCCACCTGAAGTTGTTGTAATACAACGAAAGGCAACAATGCATTTATCCAAGCTAACTTCGCATTGTCGGTTAATAATCCAATAGTATTATATATATATATATATATATATATATATATATATATATATATGATAAATAAAAAAAATTTAAAGAAACAAATAACAAATATTTAAACTTCTATCTTCTAATTTTAATAATGGTAATTTAATATTTCGACTTCATCATGTTCGGAAGTAAAACTTGATTTCATATTTTATTTGAAAATATTCATATAAATATTTCTTTCATATAATTGTAAAGTAGCTGAATCTATCTCGTTGTCTTTTGTTGACCCCTCCCCACTCCCCCTCTTTCGACTGGATGTCATTGCCCGGATTCCAATTTGGTGATGCCTTATCCATAACATTGACAGGTAGTGAGATAATCGATCAAAGCTTGGCCCCAATGTGAAAACATTACGTTTCAATTGCTTCTGCAAAAGTGCTGATTGAACGACCTTCACAAGTTCCCTTGAAGTAAAGTAATGAAATATGACATGAAATATTTAATAAATGTGATGGATGGCGAATTCAGTCGTGGATTTATTTGCTTTTTTATCGAAGGGGGAGCAAAAAGGAACTGCCATGTGGATGTTACTTAAATATAAATGATCGAATTTTTAAAAACAAATTTTTAAGAAAAGAATAAATAATTTTAAGTTAATATTTTTGTAATAAGATAATTTTTGTATTAAGTTAACATTTTTGTAATATATTTTTATAATAGTTAATATTCCGAACCATTGAAATGATTATAGTTTTACAAAATTTTGTACTTTAATCATAATCCCAGTTATTGCCTTTAAACGTATTTAATATGAATGTAACCATATTTCTAAAATGTAGTAATAGTTTTAGTAAAAAGTATTTTTTTCTATATTTATTAGAAACAAAATAAGAAGTATTTATTTTAGTGATGTATTATATTAGTTGATATATATTATAGAGGAATAATGCAACACAGATATATATCTGTTTGTTTTTCCGGATGTTAAAAAGCCTACTATACATATGCATTTTCCTGACGCTTGTAATTTTTTCCTTGGCATATTGTCATTTTGTAATAGAGTACAAGGGTATGGAAATCAAAATTATTTTAGTTGTTAAGTGTAGACTGTTACTAAAACATTGTATTTTTTCTATGTACGATAACAAGTAGCCCGATATGACTGAGATTTACTTTTTGGTACATCAATTTTGAGAAACATTAATTTTTTTTTTGATAAGCCGGCTTTCACCACTGCGAGTAAAATTCATTACTTTAAAGTTGCTTTAACCTAAATGAGACTATTGTTAAAGTGCTACTGAAACAACTTTATAAACTGAGCTTATATTGTTGAAAGTTACACTGAAGTCGTACTTATGAATGCAACATACATTTTTAATAAAGCAATCAGAATTTCGACAATTTTTCTTATAGTTTAAGCAAATGTTACTAAAATTGTATTCTTCTTCTCCACGATAGCCCTCGTTAATATGATAACATATAACTATATTTTTACTTTTGCAAATTACTGTATCGTAACACCAATAACAATTTTAACTGGTTCAGTTTCAATGAAAGAGACAATTAAGTGAGGAAAATATTTGTTAATTAAAATTATATTTGTCGTTACAAATGCCATCATTTAAGCAAGTGCAACATTGTTTTAAATGAGCTACGAAAACAATGTTTACTCTTATCTTTGTGCAGTGAAAAATGCAAGTATTAAGAAGTGGATATAATAAAATCCAGCAAATTTTGCTCGCTGCAAGGAGAACGGAGACCGTTTTTGCTAGAGAGACGAGATGTAAGTAATTAAAAGTAAATTTTGAGCGAGTGAATGGGAAATTCTAATTCTAAGAAGTTTATTTTTTTATTTTTGTGAAAATTAGATCACATAATTAATATTATACATATTACCACAAAAGAAAGTTTAACTTAACTTAAGAAATATCTAAGGGAGTATTAACGGTTTTTGCTTAACAGTTTGATTTATGATTACATAATCAAATATTTTTTTTATTTTACTAAGATATTTCTCGAATTAAGTTGTAGAAAAAGTTAATGGCGTATTTTATTGAGAACGAGAATTAAAAATCGTTGACAATTAAAAAAAAAGGCTGAGGCTTTTTTTGTTTGTTATATAAGTGAACTCAACAATTTAACCATCATTTTTCCCCATTGATTTACTCGCATGAATGGCTCTCCTTCCTGATTCCTTTTTAATAACTGTGTAAAATATGGTACATAAACATTAGTATATCATATCTCTATATATTTAGATCTACTAAATGTCCACAGCAATTAAATTGTAGCAAACAGTTAACTATATACTCGATGTGATCAAATTATATATATATATATATATATATATATATATATATATATATATATATATATGTATAAATATATATATATATTTATATATATATATATATATATTTATATATATATATATATATATATATATATATATATATATATATATATATATATACTTTCATGAAAGCTCTATGTCCATAATCGTCGTAGGAGGTTAAGAAAAATTAAAATGTCAATCTCTATTCAGGGAGATTTTATTACATAGGTATTAAAAAATAACGTTTAAATAGTATTAAGGCCGAAACAGAGATGTAATTTCCCTATCACAGCTTAATGTTGAAATTGTAGACTGTTCACGTTACCGCATTCTGAAGTAACGTGAACAGTCTACCGCAAAACGTAGTCATAGTTGTAATATAGAACGCCTTATCTCATTTCAGCATTCATTTCAGCTGCAGCGTCTGTCGTCAGTGGAGCAAAAAGCAAACAGAACGTCTCGGAGCGACGAATATTTTCAAATTTCCACTTGTTTACTTAAACTTTAATTTGTGTGACTAATATTTTACTTTATTTTGAGTTTCTTTGACTCGAAGTTAATCACTCACTATGGTTAATATAGCCAAGAGGGAGATTGTTTCTTTTATCGTGACTATACTTGACATGCAAATAACAATGGTGACCATCTCTTCAAATTTATTGTTACTAAACATCTGTCGTTGGTTGACAAGGTGATATTTTTCTTCGGATAAAATTATGATGGTTACCAGTTAAGGTATTAACTTCGTACTTGAATGAAATTTGAATAATAAGCTAAAATTTCAAAATTGAAATATGTATTACGATATCTTTCTCCGTAAACGTCTGCAAACGTGTATTTTTACAAGAGAGAAGATGGTTACATTCGCTTCGGTGTGAGATTTTAGTACGGATATGGATGACTGTCAAAAATTTTACAGTTGTAAAATTTTGTTAGGAAATCTTTATGGAATATTGTGATTGGTCATGAAATATACGCATAATTGTTTTGATATAGACTTTGATAAAACATCATTCAATTTATTCAATCGTAGTAAACTAGAGGCAAATACAGCCATATAGCCAAATCTAGCTTTAAGTGCCAACATTTATTAATAAATAGTTGTTTCTACTTTGTTTTATGTTTTTAATTTCTGAATACTTTCACAAGAAAACAAGTACTGGTTACATAAAAACAAACACAAAATATTCGCTCTTTTATATAAAGGTTTTTAAAAATTTCGTAGAAACATTTCATTAAACATGAACGTAAGTTGATAATAAATGTTTATTTACAAACTGAATGTGAATATATATTGAAATAGGGTATTAAATAATTGTTGTATTATTCCTTTGAATTTTTTTTTATTTAATTATTTTTATTTTATTCGGTGTCTTTAAATTCATTCTGTAATTTGATTGACACCCGGAGGTGTTATTTTACCTAACGGTGTAATGTATATATTTTTTATTTACAATTTTCAGTGAAAATACATCAATCTCTAGACAGATATTATGGTCTAAAAGAATACGATGTTTAAAGTGCAAACATTGAAAAAAAAATACTGTTAACAATTAAATTGTACAAAAAATGTGACTAACCATAGCTCTGTCGACACAGTTAAAGAATAAGCCAGATATTCTTTTCTTTACTTTTCTTAAAAATAAGTTTACTATTTTATTGTCGTCTGTAAACCCGAAAAATCACGGTAACTGTACATGAGGAACTTTGCTAAAGCTGCTAGAGCAAGCATTGCAAATAATTAACAGTAATTTTGGAGCAAAAAAACAGAAAGTAACTTATTACGGAAAACTAAAAACAACTATATATGGTTTTTTAATCTCTTGGATAAATGAAAAATTACGTCATGGATGGTAATTATGGTTAAAATATAGGTGTCTTGAATAATTTTTAGGATGTATCGACTTATTTGGGAAACTATTGTTCTTTAAATAAAAATGAGTTTTCATTTGTATCAATGAGAAAAGTTATTTCGAAAATTTTAAATTTTTTTTTCTGTTCGTCATTTGAAAATATGCTGTTTTTAAATTTTATCTTCGAATTTAATTTTTCCAGAAAATTTGACCTGATTTAATTTTAATTATTCAATAAAATTTTACTTAATGAGTAATGGGTGGTTAGGAAGTTCATGTAATGGATCCATCTTAAAAATGTACCAACTTGAATGTTTTAGAGACTTATTTTTCTCAAATATTGCGGATATTTTATATTTGATATCTTCTTATATTTTGCGGTTACACAATTTTATCTTATGTAATCCCGATTACAATTACGTCCTGTATGGGTTTAATGGATTATATGAGTATTTGATATCAAATGGACAAAGTAATCAATCTACGAATATTTATCCAGTATTATTTTGATGTATAAATATACAAATAAACAAGCAAAAATAAACAACTGTTTACTTTAAAATCTTATTTTATTGTCAAGGAAATGAAAATGTATGTAATATTCTGTAAGACACTTCCTGTTAATTATGTTTATTTCACGTTATCATACATGCTACTGAATGCAAAATTGTTTTTGGGAATGTTATTCACAACTAAATGAAACTACGTGATGTAGTATTATTTCTACCTTAATAAATTCTTTACCACGACCATCCATCATTCATTGTATGACATCTTCAGGTGGGCAATTAGCCAAGATGTTGTCATACAACGAAACTTAAGTCGTGGTAAAGAATTTATATAAAGTAGAAATAATATTACATCACGTAGTTTTATATAGTTGTGAATAATGAATTTCTACAAAATTAATGCCAAATATATTCATAGGGAATTTTATTTTAAAATTTATAATGCGATGAAAATACAGGTAACTAAATCTAATAATCGCTGCCAAAAATAAGAGAGATCATTTATTAAAGAAAACAAATTGATAAAATAAAGCTAAATATAAATATAATGGTATCCATTAACTCATCTTTATGAATTTTTGAGCTATTTACTGCCATTGGATATTTAAAATAGGCAATTTTTTGACATGCTTTGAGTCACGAAAACTAATTTATTGACTTTCAAAGAAACGTCTAGACGATATTGGCAATTCAAAGAAAATTGATATGAAACTCGTTCCTTTTCAAAGCACTGTCAGTCAATATTCCTCTATTACAAGTTCTACGTAGGCCATAACTTTTTCCAGTTGACAGATTTCTTGTTTCACTACAGTAGGGTCACCCCCTTTTCACCTTGCACTGAGACAAGAATTATATATTAAATGTGACAGCTAGTTGAGTTACAATTCTAATACGCATTAAAAATATAACAAACACTTTCAATATTAACAAAAATAATTGAAATATTTAGTAGAGGAAATAATTTGTGTTTATTTTTTATGAAAAAATGACTCCAAAAAAACTGAAGCGTCCTTTGCAAAAATATAACTTCTACTGCTCTGTGGCATATTTTAATATGCTATTATTAAGTCTTGGCTGTTGTGTGTAGTTCTGATGATTATACAATACAAGTATACCATCAGACCGATTCAATTAAATAGAATCGGAAGTTAGACGTTCTATTTGGTAACGGAATAATGTATCCTAACCGTTTTTGGACTTCTAACTGTTGTATTCGTAGTGGTTTATTTATTTATTTATGATTACGTAACTTTATGTTTGGGCAGGTATTTCAAAGTCTTTAGATCAAAAAATTGGTTTATCCCAAGCTTAGCGAAAAGACATCTGGCAATATCCAACACTGATGCATTGGCAGAGATGGAGGAACCCACAAACACAGAATCAAGAAGGGACACCACAACTTAATCTACTATGCTACTGTGCTAATTTTAATTCGGCGGAAGTTTTTTTTGTAGTATTAATATTTGTAAAAGTAAGTCTAAAAATAATATGACGTTCAAAAGATATTCTCTCCTTTAAAATAAGGTTAAAAAACAAAAATATATTAACAATTTAAAAATATAAAAACAAAACCCGCTTTTAACATTTTTGAACCTGTTTTCTCTGCCTATTTTGTCAGAATTTTAGTGTAAATTTGTTGATAACCGAATGAAAAAGTGGAAAAGCAGTAGGCGCTTTTTGTCAAAAAAAAATATATATATAATAAAAATATATACACACACACACACACACACACATATATATATATATATATATATATATATAAATACACAAATATATATACATATATATATATATATATATATATATATATATATATATATATATATATATATATATATATATATTGCTCCTCAAATTATGTGAATGAAAATGACTAATATTTCAGTTAGATTTCAAGATAAAATGTTATAAGAAAATATATAATGATGACTTCATATATTTTCCCAATACATAAAATTAATTATCACATATAAATATGATCTTAAAAGTATACTTGCCACAATTTATCTGCATAGTAAAACATATGCCCTTGTGTGTATTACCCTATATTGGAAATTAGCCTTGTTCATAGTGGCTAATCCCGAACTCTTTTTTATTGTTGAAATCTACTTCATACAGTTTGACTAATTTCTCTAATTGAATCATTTTTAACTAGCTTCTTTAACTTTTAGCATTTAATGTCAAATTTTCTATTTTCAAATACTCTAGGAGTCATAATTATTCTAGATTTTTCACTTTGATTTGCTTAGTAACGCTTTGATATAAATCAACTATACCTTGAGTAATAATTTCGAACGACTTCCAGTTGTAGGAGCTTGGTGTCGAGCTGTGACTTCCGTTTTTTAAGAACTTCCGTCGGATGTAAGATAGCAATACTGACTTTATCTCGTACTGAGCTTTGTAGTCGCGAGCGTTCATTTATTAACGTGTGTTTGATTCGAATATTTATGTTAGCAGTCAATTGTAACTCGAAACTTTATGTTCTTTTACAATTAAGCAGGTTAATGATTTTTAGTAAATTGGAAAGAAGAATAGATTATGTGAAAAATTTATTAAAAAATATTTGTATGTATTTTTGAAAAGCGAATTGCTCGTTTCATCTTTTTGCTCCTTTTAACTGCTCGTTTCAGCTTTTGTTTTGTTTTTGTTTATTAACGTGTGTTTGATTCAAATATTTATGTTAGCAGTCGATTGTAACTCGAAACTTTATGTTCTTTTACAATTAAGCAGGCTAATGATTTTTAGTAAATTGGAAAGAAGAATAGATTTTGTGAAAAATTTATTAAAAAATATTTGTATGTATTTTTGAAAAGCGATTTGCTCGTTTCTTCTTTTTGCTCGTTTTAACTGCTCGTTTCAGCTTTTGTCAATGTAAGTTATTTTAATCGTTTTGTTTTGTGTTGTGGACTTAATGGTTTTTGGTTACACATTTACTTGATTGATACATAATATGAAAAATGGAGACTGCGACTAGACAAAAAAAAAAGATTTAAATTCTTTACGAATTTTCAAACACGTGTGTAAAAGTTATATGTAGGTTTTGGGCGCTTATAACGTATAGTGATAGAATGTTAAGAATTGTAATATAATAAATATTTCATCAACTAATTACTCAAACGTCTACGTTAGTTGTTGTCACGAAAAACTGAAAATTCCTGAAAGTATAAAAAGTGAAAACAGGGTTTTAGAGTCTTATGCAGGTGGAATTGGTAAAATGTTCTATTAAAATATTAATTTATTTTATGGCCAAATAAAAACTTTACAACGCCTTCTTCAGGGAGAAAAATTAATTAAACCTGAGGCAAACACCACTTAAAGAGATGAGCTTAGAATTTCAAATTCTAAGTCGCTCTAAACACCGAGTTGTCTAGTAATTAAACTGTACGAGAAAGCCAGTGTCATTTGAAAAAATATACTGCAACTGAGCCTTTCATGCATTATAAAGAAATAAGTTGTGAATTTTATTTACGAAAAATATTGGAGCTACGAAAACATTTCAAGGTTAATAGATATTTCTTACGACTAATCAATATTGCAGCTACGGCTCTTTCAAAATTGAGTGATACTCCATAGAAATTTGCTTCAGGTCATATAAAGCATGCGGAAACTACGTTTCTTTCAACTGCAGAGTGTGACGTACTAAAGTTTGATGATTTAGAAATAATATTTCCTAACATTTGAGCCGGGCGTCTTCAGCCCATCAGCTAGAGTAATTTAGAAAAGGCTTTTTGTTTTCTGACAGAAGAAGGTTTGCCAAAGTATATGTCATTTCAAGTCGCATAAAAGAATTTGTACAGTTGCAAAATGTGATCGTGATCAAAAAAAATGTTTAAAAGTTTTCACTATAAGTTGACTCTGGCAGAGTTGCGAAGATTAAGAAGTATATCATAATTAATATTGTGATTATTGTCCCCATCCTCGTGGTCCAAGTTAATACTCGTTTAATTAAACGTTTATTGTTTAGCGATCGTGCTGTTGTAAAGTCGTGAATAAATAACTCATCTGACAGCAAATACTAAAATGCATGGAAGCCGATGTCAAAGTAGAATTGAGATATGCAATCTATGCTTACTGTCTCAAACAGAAGTTTCGAAATTGAGTTCTTGGGCTAAGACTTGATAACATTATCTTGATAATCATCCATACTTTTTCCACTGTATTTTTTTAATTTCGCCTCATGTTTTTTAAATGCTTTTATTCTTCCTTTAATAAATTTGTTCATTCATTTATTATTTCTTTTTGTATTCGTTCACCAGTCTCTCAAGTTTATAAGCTTATTGAAACACAAAGTATGGGTTGTAGCGGTAATGGTGACTAAAATACTGACATGATCATGGTCATGATAAGGTCTGTGAAATGATGGGCATGGAAAGCATTTATTTGGGCTGAATATATACTTTAAGTACAGGCTCAAGCTTGAAGTACCTAGCTATGATAGTAGCTGAGATAGCACACCAATTTTGATAAGAGCTGGTGATACTGATACGGTTGAATCGATTTTTATCTAATCCAACTAAAATGTTTATCACCGATACTATTATGTAAACGAAACATCACCCTGAAATTAGTTGTTTAGTTCTGGAGCTGTTATGATGAAACTGAATATGTTCAACTCAAAATTATGGTATTGAACTGAGGAAAAGAAATAAATTATATGGATTTATAGGGAAGATATTTATAGGGTAGACAGAGAAGGAATTGTGCATTGCATGCTTCTACAAAAGTTTAAATAACAATTTTTCTATCTATATTAAAGTTTATACAATAATCAAGCAAGACAGAACAAAATACTAGTTTTCCTCAACAGAAATAATGTCATAGAATGTAGTTATTCTGATCAGCCATAATAGTGAAAACTTAAAGGTAAAAATTCTAGTGGTCAATCTGCCCATGTGCTTATTTACCCTAATTATTTTTTTATTATTCGGACAATTTCGAAGTCAACAGTGAAGCTTTTAATGATATCTAAATAAATCTTGTGATTAAATTCGTGTTAGAGAATCAATTGAATTTAATAATGTTAGATGATTTTAATGTAAAAATTCCAAACCTGACTTCAATAGAAGTCCAATTCGGATATATCCTATCATATACGTTAAACAACATCAGGTAAAATTTATTAGGATTTGGATCCAAGAAAGATCTTGAAAATATTTAATAATTTTTGGTGTAGTAGATCTGTTAAGCTCAAATAAAGCATAGAAAATTTGCTGGCAATGCGTTGCACATAAATTAAGAAATTCGCTCTGAAAAATAAATTAAATCATGACGAAAATTATAAAAGAGCACTAGGAGAAGGAAGATGGGATATAAAATAATGATCTCATGACTCCATTACCATTGATGAATTAAATCTTGTAATATCGATGAGATAAAAGCATCAAGCTGTGATATTATTTAATTAATCTTAATTATAAATTAATCTTCTTACGAAATGACGTTTTTTAGAAAGACCGTAAAAATATGGAACTGAAAATTACCCATTTTCTTACGAGGTCTAATCTCCTCTCATAATGCTTGTTGCAGAGTCTAAGGCAGTGGATGCTTTAGTGCAAGCCGTATTATTGTGATACTGTTAATGGCTTAATATTTAAGTTTGATCCCTTAGATCTTGCTAAATTATTTAGATAATTATGGAAATTCTAGAGCTAATACCTGTAATCTAGAGCCAATACATGCTAGGTACTAGCATTTATTTAGGACGTGTATTTAAAATTTATTACGATTAGCTCCTATTCAGAAATATAATTTTACATCTCTTTTTTACATTTTATTTTAGAATTTTTTTTCAAGAATAGTGATTTCTCACCTAGTATTGGTTCTATAAGCTGTGATTACAATTATATTTAATTATAAGCTCTAATTATAATTAAATTTAGAATTTTCATATTCTGTGAAAATTTGTTTACCTCAAAATGATAAAGTTCTCCTCGACAACACATACCATGGAACATATCAAAAAAAAGAAAGAAAAAAATGTTTCTGCGAAATAAAGTTTAATTCCAAGCAAAAATCTAATATATCTAGAAGATAATAGGCAGAAGTTAGAATATAATGTAACGTTCCATCACTTATATATACATATATCGAAGAAATAATTGTGGAACCTATTATTATAACTCAAGAGAAACACTTTAAAATTCATCCTACTGAAGAGCACAAGGATCCTGTACTTTTTATTGCGTATATTTTTGAATGTATTTATTGAAATTTTGGTAATTAATTACGTTTAGAGATAGAAAAAGGTCATTTGATAGAATACGAGAGTAAGCACAAATATCAAAACACCGTAAGAAAAATAAATAAAAAAGGTCAGAATAATTAAACGCATAATAAAAGATAAATAATTATACGTAAATATATTTATGTATATATACATATATATATATATATATATATATATATATATATATATATGTATATATATATATATATATATATATATATATATATATATATATGTGTGTGTGTGTGTGTATATATATATATATATATATATATATATATATATAAAATACACACTCTAAATAAAGATATAAAAAATGAAAAAAAAATTATCTTCTGAATTCATAGTGACGAATTCTAAGTATTTTTGTGGTGATTCTGCCAGTTCATAATAATAAATAATAAGAAAAACGTTCAGTGAAACAAAATTTAGTAAAACATTTATTTATATAACACAAACACGAAAGTAAGTTTACGTTTAATCTTGTCTTCATATTCCCGAAACATTAGCAATTATTTAAACAAATTATATTTTACAAAATTAGCAATTAGCAATTTAGCAATTATTTAAACAAATTACATCAGGAACGGCTGGATGCTGCCAACCTCCACAGTCAACCCAAGTCCACCCTTTTTAAAATCAATCAATCAGAGCCCTATGATGGAGTTTCTTCAGTGGAAAGGTCTAACTTTTTTACCATTCCTAGTCAACTCTGTACTATTCATAATACATTAGAATCGAGCCCTTGATTGATGAATTTTATATTGTTTGTGATAAACTTTATGAGTTAAATAGCTTAAGCTTTTGATTTTGCATTAAGAAAGAGATGTAGAGAAGAAAAAGTGCAACAAATGTGGCATAGATAACATAGCTTGAAAAAAAAAACAAATATGTGTGCATACCTGATAATATATAACACGAAACTAATCTTCTGGAAGTTTTATTTTCATCACAAGTAGTTAACGTAGAGTTTAGTTTATACTCCCCATGTAGAGAAATATATTGACTATCATTGCATTTAATTTGACTTTAATTTTTAATTTCAAAACCATAACTCTTTCTACATATGAAGATAATTGAGTTCAAGCATCCAAGGAAGTTTATAGTTCATATGGCCGATGTGAATATAATTTAGAAAAAAACGCAAACGCTTATGTCGAGGCATCATGCCCTTAAGTTAAGCTAGCAATTTTGCTCGTTGTGTTTGGTGAGTATTATTTTATATTTTTATATAAAATAAAAACAATTGCAAAGATTTATATTCCAAAATAATATTATAAAGTGTGAAAGTACTATGGGTTATAATTTCTATCAAATAACTTCTTGGTAGCTACAAGATTTTATTACTAGATAGCTAAAATACCGTTTATATTTTATCTTACTCATAAAGCGCACAATAAATTTAATTTTTTATCTCTCAAAGCGTTAACTGAATGAAAACAAATACGTCATATTTTATTTCAGAAAAAAAAGTAAGGCACAATTAAATGACGCTACGTGATGTAGTATTATTTCTACTTTCTTTGATTTCTTTATCTCGACCTAGGTTTCGTTGTATTACAACATCTTCAGGAGGGATATTAGCAAAGAATACAACGAAACCTAGGTCGTAGTAAAGAAATTAAAGAAAGTAGAAATACTACATCACGTAGTTTTATATATTTAATAATGAATTTCTATAAAATTAACGCCAAATGTATTCAATATTCAAAAAAGTAAGGCGTTATGGCAAATATGTTAGATTGTTAGTTAACAAAAAATTGAATATTAATGTATTAATTTATCTCATAAATTTCAATCCTGTCATATGTGAGTCAGTCATTCCTGAACGCTCAACTTCGTATATTTTATGGACATCAGATTCCACTTAAAAGAAAAAGAACTGATAACAAAAATAATAAGGAGAACTTCTATGGGGCAACAAAGACGAACCTGTCTGGGGTAATCGTTCCCTTTGGATGAATTATCGTCATCAATCTTGAAGACGCGTCTATCAATATCTTACTTGAATAGGGGCAGCGGGCAACCACCTATTAGACAGACATACGAGTATTTCGCTTATTATAGTTATACAGCATCACCCGCTATTTCGCTTATTATAGTTATACAGCATTCTTTCTATGAATAAAATATATGTTTTAGCAGGTTAAATTAATTGATAGGAATTGAAATTTATATCCACATTAATGAAAACTTGAAGAAAATAAATTCCGGAAGAAAACAATAATTATCAGTTAAATAAAATCCATTCGCTGTAGCACATAACCAAAACTTAAATTTGTTTCTGATTTTCATGTCTTCCAACAAACTCTCATCAGTTTCTAATTTTTCCTGTTATTTTTCCTATTATGTATAATATTCTTAATAATATCTATGTTCCAAATTTCAAGATTCTAATAACATTAGAAGTGATCGGTACGTTTTCATAGAACCCAATAAAGTCAGATGAATGAAATTTGACATTCTCTGTAATGTCTACATACGAGAATTTGGCTCACGTATTGCCTTATATCCTAAATATAAATAAAATAAACTATAGGATATGCTTAACATAGACCTTCGATGTTAAGCATATCTTACAATTTCATGGTAATAAGGACTAGTAGCAAATGTGGCAATAATTTTTGTATAGATATATTATAAGGAGAGAATATTGATATGTTTCTTTTTTATATGTAAGAACATAACTTAAAAAATAACTGAATGACTAGTAACTGATTTCAAAACTCTTTCATTACCATAAGATAAGATAGTCCAATGCAGATAGACGTAAGCTATATATATTTATTGTGAAAAAAAAATAGTTTTATCAAGATAATTGTGATAGTTGTGAATCAACTCGGAGAAAAACGAGCATAATTGCATCAGACATCTGGATGCAATTATGCCAGCGTATAATTGTTAGAGCGTATTAAAGATTGTAATTTTATTGTGAAAAATCTCCTAAAATACTGCATGTCTATTTTTATATGCGGATGGTCTACATACCATAATTCGAGAAATTCTGGTTTAGATGCAAATTTCTGGAAATATTACATTGAAAGGCTACACTCATAAATATAATATGTCTTACTGCACGACTCGTGACGATTTAGATTAGAATTAGAAGAAATAGAAGACTACAGTCTTTGAATTGGGTATTGCTGCAATCTAAATATATTATTTCTAAAAGGTGTTTTTTGGTCGAGCGGCTCGATCTCTTTAACTACTGCACCACAAAAAATAAAAAAAATACCCACTTAAAGCTTATGTTTTCTAATTTGGGCGAAAAATATAAAAAAATTCGAAAAAAATCTTTTTGTTAATAAAAAAATTAATTTTTATAACAATTGGCATGAGCGCCATCTGTGGGCGTTACATCAAATATCTTAGCCAAACTGTATACTTGGAACACGCTAGATGGCGATATAGTGCAAAGACTTCGCACGGGTCAGCTAGTATTCATATAAAATGTTTTTTGTGAAATGCAAGGCTTTACACGTAACTTACTGTTTAACGTTGATTAATTGTATTTTTTTATTCCTCTTTAAATGTTTTTTGATTTATTATGTATCATAAGTAGGGAACGTCAAACATTTTTAAATACTTCTACTCATTTAACACTTCATTAATTGATTGTGTAAACAAAACCGCAAGTAACAGCCCCAAGAGAGTGGAATAAAAGAAATTATTTTTCAAGGATATTACTTATATTGCACAAATCTTACATTTTCATTTTAAATAATACGCCAGTGTAAATCTGTAATATCTAAAAGATTTCTAACTATGTCGGAACTTCAGAATAAATATATTGGAGTTCACACATATATTTTCTTTCTCTACATAAATGTTGTATGAACATTTCTTTCATTAACCTTATTATATTGAAATGTAGCACAATTTTGTTTCGCAATGTTAGCACTAATATACAATCTTTACTAAATTACCATTTCATGTTTCTTAATGTATATAATATTATATTAATTAATCATTAGATTCAGAGTGTTACCAGAATACATAGAAATTTGTATGAACGTATATTAATATTACAAATGTGTTTCCATAGTACGTTAGTTCGTTAATTATAAGCGATAATTTGATACTTAATGGAAATAGGATATGAGATGCTTAAATTGTAATGACTAAAAATTTACACGATGAACGGCTGCGTGGTTATATTAAATATTCATGGGAATATTTGACCACTAAAAATAAAGTAAATGGGGCATGGATTTGCATGTTGTATTTGTTGTATGTGTTTTGGTAAGTTATTGATATAGCCAAAAAACAAAATTGGACCCAGAGCCCCGAGGCACTCCTAATTTCATGATAGATCCTTTCGAATTAGTATTATTCATGTCTACTTGTTGCTCTGAATTCAACAAATAGGACTGAAAAAGATCAATTGCCATTCCCTCAATACCATAATAGCTTAGCTTATTGCTAAGTGTATTATGATCTAAGCAATCAAAAGCCTTGGAGAGGTCACAGAATACCCCTATAATATTCAGGGAATTCTTCCAGGCAGTTTTCTGTGTAAACAGTTTTAATGAGATGAAATCCAGCATCTTGCGTGGATTTTCCTTTGGTAAATTCAAACTTTAATTTATGTAAGATCTCATGCTTAATAAAATGACAGAAAAGTTGCTTTAACTAGTTTCGGAATGGATAAGTTTCCATGTAATTTTAGTTTTGTTATGTGACAATTTAATTTTATAAATTATGTATAAAATCAATTGTCTCAAAAAAACTAAAACCACATGGGAAATGATCCATTCTGAAACTAGCAAGGATGGGAAGATTTTGCTTATAAATATATTTGTTTAAATATCTTTATCATTATACTTGTTTTTTATTAAGTTATTGATGGCTGATCAACACCTCTAAAAAACCTTATCTCAGCTGTCAAAATACTCTTTCAAAAAACGCGAAATACTCTTTCAAAAAACGCGATGCTTTTGATTCTAACTGAGTTAAAAGCCCGGAAAGATATTCGAGAATATAGATTTTTATCCAGTAGTTGAATGATCGAAAAATTGAGCAAACACACTTGCAATATTAAGAAGATTATTGTTTATAGATACAAACAACTGATTACAACTATTAAATAAAATTATTTATGTCAACCTACTTTTTTCTTATTATGACATATATTTAGACGTTCTTTTGTAGCAAGTACGAAATATGATCCTATTTATAAGTTAAAAGCTTTAGTTAATACACAATTTGATGCTTCCTGTGCTTAAATATCCTTCAGCTCTATTCTCTACACGTTCTCTCTATACTGTTAATACACTTACGTACGACTGTGAATTATGCGAACAGGACCGAACGCGATAAAATATTTACAGATTGGTGACCAGACTGAACAGGTTAATTATGCAAAGTTATGAAGTATTAAGTATATTACGCAGGTTAGGATATTTAGCAGGTTATTGGGCAATTAATTCGAAAAATAAATGCTATTTTCTTCAGACTATATTCATGAATGGAAACCTATATTCATGAATGGTCATCTTCCCCACTTTCATGGAAACCGACTAGCAATATGAATTTAATATTCCCATGCAGATCCCACAATTCCCTATTTCAACGTCAACTAAAGTGTTAAACCTCGTGGAGTGTAAAGAGTTCAAAACCACTTTTAAATTTATTACCATAGAAACATGCAGTGTGCAGTCATGTATTTGATTTGTCAAATAATGGAAATAATTAGTCAATAACAATACTGACTATGTTTTTATGACCGATTAAAATAAACTGATAGGTATTTGTGAATATTTTTCTTTCAAAATGCTCATTATTTTTTATTTATTAGTCAGTCTAATATTTATTACAGGCAAATGATCAATATTGTTTTGAATAATATTATTGCAAAAATTCCTAACTTAAATATTATAATATTGAAGATTGGGATTTTCTCACTTAATTATTTATTTTAGATTCATTGGCACTACAAATGATGTCGGTAAATCTGCTTATATCCTTAGGTTATGTATACTGCGAATGTAAATGATAATTATAGATTGATGACGTTTTATTTTAATGTAAATGAATTTAAATTGACAGATGATTTCTATGTAAATAGAGCTCAACCAGACACCTTAATAAATATTGAAAGTTAGTTAGTTAAGTTATTACTATACCTTGATTATAATAAGATGTAATCTTTTCAATGTTATAAAAAATTAAAACTATTATAATACAGGAAATATTATTTTGATGTAAACACAATTTCTTCTTAAACCCTTAGTCACCGTTATGATTTTAATATGCACAATAGATACACATGGCTGACCTATTGCTATAACAGCCATGGTACAAGGAGTGACCGGAAAGGAACCTGGGACTTCGCGGTGTGCCATGCCAGCAAAGGCGGTAAATCTGTGATCGACCTAACAAATCAGGGTGATAACATACTCGTAAGTAAGACTGCGAATACGAGTAATTAATAACATGTCAGAATAAAATGTGTTGCCATCATCCATTATAGAGCACAGGCATCTTTTTAATGCTATTTTTTCAATTCTGTTTACCATAATTTTTTTTCCAGAGTATTATTCTCAAGTTCCAACCCCGTTTTTTCTCTCTTCGGTGCGAGGGAGTAATTAAATAATGTTAAGTGACTAAACATTTTTATGAAAAGGATTCAAATATCAAATTCATTAATTGTAGCAAATCATTTAAATTTGTCTGGAACAAAAATTTACTGTCACCTCATATGTCTTTTCTTGAAAATGTCTTTTTCTTGAAAATGTTTTATTTCATGACTTTGGGGCGTTTTCATATGTATAACCATGCCGAATTTGAGCTTTATATCACTAATTATCTAAGAATAAAATAGATGTGATACACAGACGGACATAAAGAAACTACAAAGTTTCCTAATTCTGACACGAAACCATAAAATGCAGCCAAATATGTATCGCAAACTACACAAAATAATATTACGTGGTTGCCCTTATCTTCTGACATATCTAACCAAATTCCTAGGTAAATACATACACATAAATTAAAATTTGTTAAAGTTGTTGAAAAATCCGAGAGGAACAGATACATTTTATGCCATTTTGTAGATCAATGTCTCGAAAATGGAGTGGAGCTTCCATTTCATTTTAAAATCTCTATGTAATTGTACTCCACTCGATGGATTTTCCTGAAAAAAATTCTCTCCCACATATATTGTACATAACATTTTAGTACTACTAAACATTAATCTAGATATCTATATGAAGCATATTTTCACAAAATTCTATTCAAATGTATCTAAAATTGCGGAAACCCCTATAATGTAACAGACGGACAGATATGACAAAATTAAAAGAATTCCTTGTTTCCTACGGAACCTTAAAAAATTGCTCTGGCAAGCGATTTTGCTTGTATCAAAAATGGAAAGTAGTATAAATTTGAAATAATATTCTTATGAACATATCTGATCTTAGAGTAGGAAATGTCTAATTTCAGATGCACAGAATCGAATAAATAATATGATAAAAAGAAAGTCCCTGAAAAAAATAAGTAAATGTAGGCTAATGCGTTGCCAAGTCATATTATTACATACTTAGGTTTACTTTCGTACCCATAAGGGATGTAATTTAATAATCTATTCTGTGATGAAAGGTCTGAAGTAGGGTTCAATTCTATTTTTAAATCCATAATACAGTTTACATATCCGCCCAATTTCCCGGAGTTCGATTGAGTAAAAGCAAGATCAGTAAATAAACAAATAAACTCACTTTCACGTTTGTAATATTTGAAAAAAATAATATAAAAATTTTTACGATCTTGTGGGGAAAAAATGAAAGTATGTGTTTACACTGGATGGCGAACCAATATACACTCTGCAAAACGGAAGTAGAAACAAAACTGTATGAAAACATATGAGGGCGTATTTTTATTAGACGGCGCCAGCCAAAGTAACATTGTGCAAAAGTAAAAGCCAGGCGCCAGCAAAAGTAACATGTCGGCTAGATGCCGCGCCCCACTGCTGATGCCATCATAGAAAAGAAAATATATGTGACGCAATTACATAAACTCTAGTAATGTGCATGTGCGTGAACACGCGACGGAATCAGAGTTCCGTGTAATCATCACACCGTTTGACAATATATTTAAAAACGGCAGAATATGTCATTGTCACAATATTTCAGTAGAAGTAGGTTTTGAAATTTTTGGGGTTCCATAACTCAAAAGAAAAACGGGAGCCATATAAGGATACTCACGTGTCTATCCGTCCGTACGTTACAATTGCTTTTCTCCAAAATGTTTTCACGTAGAGACTTTAAACTTGGAAAAATAATAAAGAATACTAACCCGCATATATTTCCATAGCTAACAATCCGAAATATTTCTACTGAAATTTTAGGGGAAAAATTAAATACTCAAAAAAAATGATAAATTTCCCTATTTAACGTAATTTGAATAGGATGGTTATAAAGATCTCAAAATTTTTTTCATAATTTTTGGCGTTATGCCTTTAAAAATACATCCGCGTACGGGTATCGTGGCATTTATGATTGCAATTAAAATAATAACATTTCCATATTTTAGTTAACCGAAGCAATTTCTTAATTTTTGCGTGTTGGATTTCTTAATAAGTAATTAACTACGCATTTATTCAAATTTAAAAACTTTTAAGTTACATAATGCCAACTTTCTAAATATTTTAGTTTCAAAATTGCTAACGTATTTTCACCTTAAATATAATAGATAGAACACAGAATTAGGAATTATATTAGTTGGAATGCGATTTCGACAGGTCGTACATATCACTTACATGTTGCATTAAAAAATGTCAACTTTTAGATTTCCAGTTTCTTAAAAATAAGTGCTGGACCTTGCTGGTATATACACGGGTATAAAGGGCAATCAGAGTTGTTGGAATGATGGCAATTAAAAGTAATTTAAATAATCCCAATAAATATTAATATTATTGATAAATATAATAATTAGATTCGATTATGTTCACAGTTAATATGAACTTAATACTTCGAAGAAAACACGAATATATCTACAATTGCAAAATATGAAAAATATTATTGAAAACTTTTATATTACTCGAGCGACGTTTAAGATGAACATGGTTATTTATAGGCGGATGCAGATGGGGTATTTTGTTAAAGAGATAGAGAGAGCTAAATGTATGCTCATTAGTCTTGAAGCGTAAATCGATTAATATACCGGTGTTCAATGATGCCCTGTAATTGAAAATGGATTAAAACATATTTTGATAATGTCGACACTCAAAATGCGGCAGCTTAAGGAATTTTTAATGGAATTTTTGCAGGGTTATTAACAGGGGAGTTTAATATTTAACGGAATTTTTGCAGGGTTATTAACAGGGGAGTTTAATATTTAATGGAATTTTTGCAGGGTTATTAACGTAATTACATTATGTGTAACTTGAGTTAATATTGAAGAGTTTTATATGGTTTTTTTATTGAATATATTTGGCGTTAATTTTGCAGAAATTCATTATTCACAATTAAATGAAACTATGTGATGTAGTATTATTTCTACTTTGTTTAAGTTCTTTACCACGACCAAAGTTTCGTTGTATTACAACATCTTCAGGTGGATCTTTGCTAATATTCCACCTGAAGATGTAATACAACGAAACCTAGATCGTGGTAAAGAACTTAAAGAAAATAGACATAATACTACATTGCGCAGTTCAATTTAATTGTGAATAACGGTTTTAACTGAAGTGAATCTTTTGTACCATTGAAAAACTTTATGAGGATGAAGACATACTCGGTGTGTCTACTCATTTTTACTTAATTGGAAATGAAATATTTTAGTGTACAAAGAATTAATGTTGAATTTCATGTCAAATTTGATATTGATTTTTGTTGATCAACATGTAAGTGTGAAAATATAATATTCAAAGTATTAAAGTGTTAACCGTGCTATTTAAAGAAACCACCTTCACCAAATATGAGAAACGTAGCCAAATTTTAAGGTGTTTACAGCATAATTTCGTGGATTATGCATATTTTTTGCTGAACTGATGTGCCTTTATTGGTATCGACTTAGGAAAGCACCAACATAAGGGCAATTAATTATTACGAGTGAGATTAGAAACGGATGCTTTTGATTTATAATTGACTGATATTTTTCTTATAGTTCGTAATATAAATTTTAACACAAAGGATTTACACTTAAATGAAACTACGTGATGTATTATTTCTACTTTCTTTAAGTTCTTTACAATTACCTAGGTTTTGTTGTATTACAACATCTTCAGGTGGCCTATTAGCAAAGAATCTTCATATTCTTTGCTTCAATATTCTTTGCTAGTACTTGCAAAGACATAACACCCAAAAATGTTGTAATAAAACGAAGCCTAGGTTATGGTAAAGGATTTAAAGAAAGTAGAAATAATACTACATCACGTAGTTTAATTTAATTGTGAATAATGAATTTCTATAAATGTAACGCCAAATATGTTCAATATCAACAAAGGATTTAGACAAATTATTTTATTATCTTTTTTTACATTTAAAATGCAGGAAAATATAATTCAATGACAAAGATTACGTAACTCATGGTTCAACGTACATACGTTTAATATATTAATTTTGGATTTAGAGCATTAACTATAATCATAGTAAAGTTTAGTGCATTTGCGACACATACAGTGAAGTTTAGTGCATTTACAATAATTACAGAATAGTTTGGAGTATTAGCAGTAATTACAGTGAAGTGTAGTAACTTATAATAATTATATTAAGGTTTAATGCATTACCTTTTAAATGCAAATAAAAATTTATGCGATAAAAATTATTAAGCGAATAGATTTTTAGTTAACCATCAACAAGCTACGTGCTTTAGAGAAAGGATTGATTCTACTATTCTTTCTTTTCTACCGTGTAAGTAAACAAAATAATTAGAAAATATGGAAATACTTTTTATAAAAAAAAGAACAGAACTGGTGTAAACTTTGTTTAATGGAATCTCATCGTTGAGACCCAACTATTTCCATTTTACATTTAATTTTATCTACGGGAACTTAAATGGCAAAGGGCAAAATGTGAATATAATATGTTACAAGAAGACACGAACTTACAATTATTTGTTTTGTATCAAATATTTAAATTTTTATTTAAAATGAAACCAATAAAAAATATTTACACCAATATGTAAACCAATAACGTTTTATTGAACCTGTACTACGAATAAAAATTGTTTTCGAACATTAAGCCTAGAATCAGGAACACTTGCGAACAAAAATTACAAATGAGTCATGAATCTATTAAACTAACTTTGTAATTTTACTGTCGTCAATTAAGTATTTAAATAGTTTGAAGCCAAAATTTTCACTGCTTTTATGAAAAATATCATATTTTGTAAGAGTTTTAATGTGGTTGCAAGCGAAAGAAAATGGTCTTGATTTTGTAAATTTGTTCTTGATTCAAAATGTTTTTTCTGTTTCGTCTCTATCCTCTACAACCGATCTAATTTTTTAATAACATTTTAAGACCTAACAGGGTAAAATTAACGAAAAAGTTAAGAGGACTTATATCTTCGTTTATAGCATTAATATATATTTTATTATTTTCCAGAACGCTGAGAAAAATAATTCTTAGAAACCTAGATCTTCCGTTCATTTTAAAGCAAAATTCATATTCATACAATATGACGTTTTGGTTTTTATATTTTTGGTGATGTATATTCGTATGAAAATAATTTTGTGAGCTGATAATTTTCTAATCACCATTATCTTTGATGGATGCTTTCTTTTTACCGATCCTTTGCTCTAATTTACCCGTTCGCCATGCATCACTTCATTTCGTCATGCATCATTGCAGAATGTACTGTCCAATATTTTTTATTTTACCTTAAATTTATTTATGCATTGGAGCTTTTGTCGACAGATAAAACGCTGAAGGATAATTTTATTTCATGGCATACACTGCTATTATAAATCCACCTGTTGGTTATTTTGCATAAGTATTGACACCAATATTTTTAACAAAGAAACATTATAGCGTGTCACAAAATTTAAACCTTCTTGTATTGTACGTAACACTTTAAAAGACAATGATGATTTTTGACGTGAAATAAGATGTAAAATTAAAATAACATTTAAATAACTGTCTGTAATTTACAAGGTTAGAGTCTATCGTTATTATAAATTAATTATTAATTTTAATTTGTTCAAGGATATGGCCATAAAGAAATATTGTAATAAAGGGCAGCCAAAACGTGACCATTTCAATATGATATGATAATTTATTTATATTGTATGGACCAAATATACAATGTGAATTTTTTGAGATTTCTTTTTCTGCTAAATAAAAAGCTGTGTCCTTTTATACGAACTCAGGTGCGGAAATAGATATTTCTTGTCAGCCTTTTTTGTCATATTAAAAGTTAATTTAATTTATAGCAGAAAACGAGGTTTTGGCAGATAAATACGCTAACAGTGAAATTAATATACTCACTAGCAGATATTTTCCGTATTGGCTCTATTAAAGTTTTACATTCCCTATTAGGTTTTAGTAGCGTTAAGAATATTTATTGACGTCACACTTCTTCAGGTGCGTTATGAGAAAATGATGAGAATGAAATTATGCGCGAATGCGCATGAACGATGCAACAAAAATCAATAGTATGAAATTACTCACCATACGTGTTTGTAGAGACTGGAAATATATTTATGATAGTTATTAAGGTATTTTTAAATACACAACACGTGTTTTATATTAATACATATCTAAGTTATGTCTATGATTTTAAATAATATTTTTCTATAAAATAAAACTTATTTATTGTGAATATTCGTGACAGAAATAATGGTTATAAGGTATTTAAAATATATTTGAAAAGAATTTCTTTCAGTGAGGTTAAGTTTTGCTACGAATTTACTTGCATTATAAATGAAAAAATTGTTTAATATTTTATTAAATTTAGATTTTATTAACCTTATTTATAATCACGCTCCAGTCCTTTTATTATTTTATTTCCGTTAATATTTGTATGCTAAATAAAGTTATTCTTGTATAATTCCAAAAAAAAAATATAACTTCTAACGTGCGTACGTAAATATATGCACAATATTTTTTAAATTTTTGTAGCGTTTTGCTACGTTCGATTCCTTACTCTTTAATGATCGATCGAATAACAAAATATAATACCTTTGTGCTACACAAAAATTAATTTAGAAAAACTTTGTAAGGAAATAATATCAGAGAAGCAAATTAATCAATTAACAAAAGAAGCGACTAAAATTTTGTGCTGGCTGTGAAAGAAGCGATTAAAATTTTGTGCTAGCTGTGAAAGAAGCGATTAAAATTTTGTGCTAGCTGTGAAAGATGAAGTATTCGAGAACATTGGTGAAAATTTAAATAACAATATATCGTATTTTATTGTACTGACAGTAAAGTAAAATTTATGACCTAGAATTAGTCTTTTGATATTGCATTTAGATATTTTGCCATTGGTTTTTACAAATTGGCAGTAGTTTGAAAATAGTATGTAACGGATCAAAATTAATTTATGAGGATTAAATTTTCATTCCACGATTTTTATGATTTTAGTTTTGGTCTTAATTAACAATAAATTTATGATCGAATTAGTTTGGTATTTTATGATTTAGAATCCATACCATGTCACACCAAAGGCTTTATTACGCAACGATTGTTATGAGAAAGAAATGAAAAATTATTAGCGAATTTGCAATTGTTTGTCCATTGTTTTCGAAAAAATCGAAAGTAACGCCATTCCATTAGAATACATCTCTCATTGGTTGACTCGAATGAAAAGATACATTCTATGGTAGAAAACATTTTAATAATAATAATGTAATATTTGTCAAGGCAACATTTTTTTAAGATAATCAATAAATAATAGATGTGATAATCAGTAGATATATAATAGATATGATAATCAGTAAATAAAATATATCTCAGAAATAAAACAAACACATAAAATGGGATAAGACAATTATTGTCTATGTAAACTTTTAAGTAAAATACTTCAGAAACGTGAAGAAAATCTCTGGTATAACTAAGAGAGTTAGTAAAAATTATGACTTTCCAGAAATTATGCAAAAAAGAAATGTAGAAATCTCATTAAAAAGTCTGCTAAAGTCATGGAACTAGCGAAACAAACGTTCTTCTCACTATGAAAAACAACATTAGTATTTTTACGGATACTACGTTTTTGCGGTTGATTAATGGTATTATCTTCACACATAAGCACGATAATTATTATGAACTAAAGAGGGAAAAGAAAATTCGAGCGAATGGATAATTCGGTAAAATTTATTCATTTAAACAAAAAATCAGTAAAATTCTGTACAAAATTGTTAGCTTGTCGAATATTTTGTCGATACCAACTCAACAGGAATATATACTCGAGTAAATTAATATCACTATATTACAGTTGCTGATGAAGCTCCACTTTTTTCGGTAACTTGCAGTTAATACTGCAAATATTTACTGCGATAATATTATGTTCAATAAAAACTGACGACAGAAAATAGGACGAATTTCGAAATTTCTAACAGATAATTTATGCTCTTTGTCTTTTATTTCTTACAATAGTGAAGTATTTCGTATCACAAAAAAGGCTTCCTCATTATGCCTATTCTAGAAAATATGACGAAGTTGAAAGCTCGTTAGGATGAAGGAGCTCACCCTTCGCCTCTGTCGACGAGTCTGCATCCGGCGGAAGCTCCCGCGTAGTTCGAACTTCCGCTTGCAGGCCGGTGGTACGTGGGTGCTTGGGAAGTCGAACGCTGGAATGCACACATCTTAGAATGTCTTAGAAATACTATATAATTCTTATTTTATTACATCTTAAGATAGAATGAATAACGTACATGAAATTTAAATTAATAATTCTGTAATTTGTAGTCTATTAATTTTTTTTAGAAACTTGTTTTCGAAAAATTTAGTTAAAAAGACAAATATATTTATGTTTATTATTTCTACATATAAATGAAATAGCAACAATATTCACAATTTATTAAAAAATATTGTCCCCATTTATGTTTATAATGCGAATTAAGAATGAAATGGAAATTTCTAGGTATTTATTAATATTTCAATAAAAAATATGTAACGGAATCATAATTAAAATGACCTTTGTATTTGAAATTTTGAACTATTTCTCTCAAATTTAAAAAAATTTAGAATATATACGTCACTAGATTTAGTAGTTCTTCTTTTTAAATATAGTGTGTGATATTTAGTTAGAAAATGTGAATGCTGTAAATAATTTGATATTGGAATAATTAATCTTGATTTTAAATATTGAATATATTTGGCGTTAATTTTGTAGAAATTCATTATTCACAATTAAATGAAACTACGTGATGTAGTATTATTTCTACTTTCTTTAATTTTTTTACCACGTCCTAGGTTTCGTTGTATTACAACATCATTATCTTTACTAATATCCCACCTGAAGATGTTGTAATACAACGAAACCTAGGTCGTGGTAAAGAAATTAAAGAAAATAGAAATAACACTATATCACGTAGTTTCATTTAATTTTGATTTTAAAGATAATTTTGGTATTTGGATTATTAACTTTGGTGTTATAAATTATTTTGGTTTTCATATGATCAATCCTCTTACAATACACAATGTATTAAATTTAGATTTTGATTTTGAAGGAAGAAAGCCTTTGCTTAAAATTGTAAAATATAATTAAAAGTACTACATGGTTGGAAATGTGTTTAAAAAACGTTAAAAACACCTTAATAAAACTATTACCAAGATTAGAGATTTGCCGTGAATACACCCTTCTAATGTTAATTTATTAAAGTTTTTATTTACGAATATTATAATTTTTAATAAACTTCGATAACATAAAATGTATAAAATACCAATGTTTTTATTGTGAAATAAAAAATAAGTAAGAGCGAAAAAGGAGCCAGAAATAGAATAGAAGAAATATAGAGCAATGAAGAGGAAGGTGTGGACGGGACTAATGTCAAAAATTGAGTACATATGTGTCCAATCATCGAAGCAAATAGTTTATTAAAAATAATAAATCAGCAACAAAACAAAATTATACATAAAATTAAATAAGTTAAATTAAGTAAGTTACAAATCATTTTTAATTCTTCTGTTCTTTAATAATACGTTAACGCATCGTGTAAGTGGTAAAATATGTATAGTTTATAGGACAATTTCCGTGGATATAAAACTTCTCAATTTTATACCTTTAAACTTCAAAGAAATGTAAAAAAATATTTATTTTAAGATTTAAATCAATGAATATAAGAGCAAAAAAAAAATCTACTTAAAATGAACTCAATTTGGAAATTTTTTTATTTGAGCCAAAGCATCTTCATCCGGAATTATATTCTGTAAGTAATAAAGAAAATGCCTTCGAAATTTTAAATACAATTTTTACTTTCTTGTTTCCGATATCCACATTTTTTTGCTACCACTGTTTACATAAAACGTAAAGTTCTAAAAAAAACAACATGCGCGATGGTTTTGTGTTGAATAAATTATGTCCAATATTTTGTTATTTGTAAATTAGGTGTTTACATAAAAATCTTACTCGACAATACGTGAATTCACACAGTTAAGCAGACTGTCTTGAAGTGCATAAAATATTATGAAGTTATTCCTTTATCCGGTGTGATTGGCAGAGCTTGCCTTTGCAGGTTTCACTTTTTTTTAATTTCTATAATTTCCTAATATGGCAAACATTTCAAGATTAGGTGTAAATAATTATTTGTATTTCCGTTCATTAAATTTGATAGCAACAAATTGATAATTAGATGTCATAAAAATGGCAAGTGTGTCGTAAATATAAAATTGTCAGTGTAAAATCTGACCGTAATAAACTTTTAGCACGAAAATATTATATTGAACTGTTCTGTGTACATCCGCAACTTCGTAGATGTCGTAATACTTCAATTTTTAAATATTGTTTTGTTTATTATCAATCTTTAAACCTGTAAGAAAAAAATAGTTAAATCACCTCCTGAAAATCACACTAAAATTTCTTTATACAGCTTGCATAATATACAAACATATTGACATGCATTCTCTTACCCCAAAATTTGTATATCTTTGCATTATTACAGCTAAAATGGTGTCTTTTGATCAAGAAAATAAATTCAGACCTTTGATATATTTTCTGGACAATACGTAATAATCACATTTTCTTAATTTCAATATAACGTAAACATTTTAAAAATCTGACCATTTTACATAGTTTTCATATATAAAATATTGATTTAAGATAAAAAAAAACGAGTGGAGCAGCTCCATATTAAGTAAAGTTGCGTTATTTCAATGAAAACTTCCTTTTCTTAAATTGAATAAGTGGTAAATCGGATGGACTTGTGACGCTTCCGGTAGAGTGGCTCGAGGGTTTTTTCCGATGACTTATCTATGACAGCCCTGATTATAGCCGAATCAGTATATGTTGTGAAGCAGGCTTTTGCACTCAGTTTGAAGCTTTAGTTTTTTGCATGACAGCACATCGCTGTATTTACGCCACCGACCATTTTTCTGCCTATTACGAAATAAGATAACCTTTTCATTTTAAGTACAGGCGACCTTTTTGTTTAAAATTTATGTGTTTATTTGATACACAAGAGATACTATTAATTTTCTTAAGAATAGTTCGTAATTTCCTATTTATTTCTTTCTGTATTTCCCTCATTTAACAGAAGACTCTTATTGAACTCATATTTCTTTAGGTGCTTTATGAAAAAAAATGATGAGAATGAAATTTTACGATGCGCGTGCACAATGAAATAAAAATTGACGGGATGAAGTTGGTCACTAAAATATATTTGCGTTTAGTGATTGATAATGTATTCATGATAGTTATTGAGGTATTTGTATACAACACATCTTTTATTTAGGAATATTTATTAGGTGTATGTACATACAATTATAATGATCCTAATTTTAGATAAAGAGTTCAATATTTTACTACTCTGCACGAGAAATATATTTTAATTTTTAAAATTTAATTATTTGACTGGATTTATATTTTATTATATCCGATTTTTGGACAATTTTTCACAACTAAGAATAAAACGGGAAATTGAGCATAAAATCTCACTGGAATATGCCCAAATGAGTTATTAACAAATAGTCGTGTGAACAACATGTTTGTTATTGATTTCTTGGAATCCAATAAATAGTTTTATATTTAAATTAATGTATATTTCAGTTGTCATATACCAAAGACTTGGTGTGGTGTACCTTGTAAAATTACGTAACAGAAGCGACCAATCACAATGTTTGCTAATGTAAGAATAAATTTCCATATTTCAATATTTTATTATTCAGGGAAACTGATGTTCAAAGATATTTGAGTATTTCTATTCACAGACTTATTACCTTTACCAACATATGCCTAGGATAAGTAAAGTGCGTAAAATTCCCTACTTTACTTAGTCTAGGCTATGCATGTGTCTATTTAAGGGAATCCATTTTTAATATTAATAAGTGCTAGGAATTGTAAGCAACTTGACGTGCATAAATGTGTTAAACTGTTACATAATACCTAAATCTTTATGTAGTTATTTAATCCCTATAACCTACTTTATAATGGTTTTAATAATGTTAGGTATAATTTTAGAATACACGTAGCTATGTTATGGTAGTAGAAATACATTATAAAATTTAGTATTCTATCAAATTTCGCGATGAACACACCAAACATTCTTAAAATCAAGTCGAAGGTTACATTTTGACAATAGATAAACTACGGTTTTGCAAAAAAATAATATTTACGAGGAGGTCACCAGAGAAGTGTATTAACAAATACTTCGTTTGTGTTAGAGTTACGTTATTGTATTATCGGTTTCTTCCGCAAGTATTGGAAATGTAATTTGCAAAAAGCGTAAAGAAAATTTTTTCAACCGATGAGATGTGGAATTGGTTTTAAAATTTTATTTTAATATCAATGCAGAAATAAGATCATGTATTCTTGCCGAATAATCGATAAGGTTTGCTAAATGGGAATAAACATAAGACAACATCGGAATATGAATTAAAACGAAGGCCATATCGATCGTCTGTAGTACCAGTCAGTGAAAAATTATTCATCAAGACGAAACGAGTCAAGATAACACAAATATACTCAGTTGGAGTCTTTTAATAATTTGAAGACGAACCAAGATAACACAAAGATGGGCAATTGGAGTCTTTTAATAATTTGAAGACAACCAAGATAACACAAAGATGTTAAGTTGGAGTTTTTTAATAATTTGAAGACGAACCAAGATAAAACAAAGATGCTTAGTTGGAGTATTTTAATCATTGGAAGACGAACCAAGATAACACAAAGATGCTAAGTTGGAGTCTTTTAATAATTTGAAGACGAACCAAGATAAAACAAAGATGCTCACTTGGAGTCTTTTAATAGAAAACCTCTGATGATGGCCATTTAAATATATTTATTTCAACGATACTAGTATACGCAAACTTAAGTAAGTTTTTCTCAATTCATTTGATAATTTGAGTTTTAATCGGGCTAATTACATTACATAGCAAATAATTACTTAATTATAGCTATATTGTAAAAATATAGCTAATTTTTTTCGCTTATTTTTACTAACATTGAAAAATTATAAATTTGATAAAATATTTAAAAAACAAAAATTTCAAAATCCGCCATGTATGTACATCTATAAAAGCCAAAGCTATAAAAATACGCGAAGGAATGGCAAAGTATCAAACAAAGAATTGTAAAATTGAATCCAATCAATTCATGATGACTATTGTTCACTTTTCGTAATGAATCATCTCATTGAATTTCGCAATTCAAATATGTATACGTTGAGATATAACAAATATACTACTTGAAATGAGGTTATATTATTTAATGGATAATTACGTGCAATTATGCAAAATGGATATAAATACTGAGTTTGTTATTTAGACTACATTTAAGTAACCTTTGCGCACTATTAATTTATGATATTTATTGTTCAATTTTGCCCCAGCTTGGATACACAGAGTAGATTTATTGTAATTGATATATTACTTGTAATTTAATATATGTAGTTTTAATGTCATGTCATGGTTGTAAATTTGAAACAATATATTTTTCCAGCTTCCAGTGTCAGCAGTTTCAATGTAGCAATCTTTATTAATTTATAGTCAATATAATAAAATCTCCAATATTCTGTATATACAAATTCATAACTACAAATTAAGTCCTAAAAATTCGAAACATTTGTCATTTTACAGTCGATTGTAAGTTTTATTCAACACAGAGCTCGGTTTTACTTTTGAATAAAATGAATTGATTAATTTTGAGGCAGTATTGAATATAAGTCATGAACCAATATACTCGTATTATGCGTTTCATTGGTTCATAATGTTACAATTTTAATTTGAGTTGTATTTTATTCGAAATTCTTGGTTATTCTCGCATACTTTTTTACTCCTGTACTATATATTTTATTACAATAAATTTTTTTTTATACATTTTTTAAATGGAATAATGTAGACGTACTATTGACTTCATGAAGACTCGACTTTATGGTTTTTAGATCCGGGTTTACTGTGATATTCTGTTAATTTAAACAAATATAAAAGGAAAGGAAACTTGTTTAAAACATTTCTCAAAAATGAAATTTCTTCATTTAAAAATAATGACCATTTTTTTATACTTTTCATGTTAAGTTCAATTTTTGGAAATCCTAAATGTTGATATCTCTAAATTATTTGACAATGTAATATTTCTAACATATTTTGCATACAGTACCTAACACTTCTGGTAAATAACAAAGGTAGAAGATAGAAATATAGAAATTGGGGAGATATTTCATTGCAATATTTTTCTAAAATTAAGTTAACGACAAATTCGCACATATATATGATATGTGTAACACACACACACACACACACACACACATATATATATATATATATATATATATAGATATATAGATGTAAATATTTCACTTTATAAATTATTAAGAGTATCAGAATTTTGTAACAGGTTAAATACAAGTTAAGTTCAGGAAATATATCAATACAGCCTATCCAATGAAAACATAGCATATCTTCATCTACATAGTTTACTAATTCTTTAATTTTTGGGAGAGAACCTCTCTTTTGACCTGTAAACATAATCGTTTTGTTTACCACAGTTAAATAGCCACTTTTGAAGCTAAAACATGTCGTAATTATTACAGAGGAAAAATAATGTTTTGTAATTATAAAAAAAAAATTATGAAGCAATGTTAGAGAAAACATTAAATGAATTGTGCAAATATATTCTAGAGAATTTACAATAATAAGGCAAACATTTGATTTACATGAAAATATTGTACACAGTACATTTATAATCTTTACATAAATCTAAGGGAAACAAACATAAAGCCTAACGTTATCGTAACGATTTTCGTGTGCGGTTCATAGCAGACTGGTAGCACAATCCTATTAGCGGAAACTTGAGCTTTGCGAGAGCTTCCGCCGGATGCGGGCTCGCCGATGCCAGCGGAGCGTAAGTCCCAGTAACGGTAACGAGCTTTTAATTTCGTTACATTTTGTCGAATACGCGCATTGAAAATATTGCTTACGATTTTGTATTTTTTCATGGAAGGAGTAAAAGGGAAAGACATAGGTCGAAGGGAGATTTTTAAAGAATTGTGATATTTGAATAATAATCCTTATGGAATGTGAATAATCTGTCTCCTGAAGTCAGAAAAAACAATAAAAAAAGTATACTAATTGAGGTATTAAAGAATACTTGAAATATATAGGCAAATATTTATGATTTTATTTTATTGTTTACACGTACCTTTTCCCTTTCAGCGACTAAAAGCACTGATAAAATAATTCAGAATAATTCGGATAATAGATGGTGCCTAGAAATTGCGCTAAAAACTATTTTGTGAGCTTTTTACGTAGAATATTATTTTATTTATTATGCGGTAACTCTTTTATGTATGTTCCTAACATTTATTAATTTATAGGTGTAAAATAAACGTCTATGTAGATATTCGTAGAAAGACCTTATGATTAGGTTGATGTGTTTTATAATTATGTAAAATTTTATTTCTACTTAAAATTTTCTCTCGGAAATGCGGCTGTGATAGACGGATATATGGACGGACATGGGAGTCATCTTACGAGGGTTCCATTTTCAGTGTTCTTTATCCTTATAATATGACTCACGTATCAAAAGTGGATTCGTCATAAGCTTTTCATTAGTTTTTTTCCGGAATTCCTTAACGTAAAAAGGAAAATAAGGAATTTTCATAATATTGAATGGACTGGCTGTCACGGCCATATTTCTCAAAAACTTGAATACCTATATATTTATTAACTCGAAGAATAAATTTATAGATGGTTATTTTAAGAGGGCAAATGAAATATTTTATTATTTTTTCTATTTCATGTGTCGTATTGTTACATTTGAAAAATTCAGTGTCCATATTTGTAAAATTTACTTTATAGTAAATCTAGTCTTATAACCTATATTTTGACTTACAGAAAAAGAGTTGGTAGAAATTTAGTTTACGGAAATAATTTTTGTATCACAGAAGTTAAGCACCAATTTTGAAAATTATATGCTGGCTTTGTTTTGAAAAATTTAAAACTTAATAATATTCGAAGTCTAATAAAAGACATACTCGTAAATATATAGAATAAATAAAAGACGTTTATATATAACCAATTAATACTAAATAATATCCTGATAATATAGAATTAATAAAAGACGACCAATATAAATAACCAAGTATCATAGAGGTTTATTAATAAAATCCAGAATATTATTTTTATTTATACTATAAAGTAATGGTATAGTTATTCTCTGGCCCTGTTTAGCAATTAATATTTAAAAATTTTGTCATAAGAAGAAGAAAGTCTGTAACAGAAGCAACTGTGGGTACATTTATATGTACATGTGGCAGATCTCAAATATTAAAAATAATATTTGAAGTTAGATAGTACGTGTAGTTTGTAATTTTTTGAGTAAATCACGTTTGTTACATAAGTTATGTAACTTTCATGACACTGGTAATAAAATGAATGTACAAATTTTCTTGAAATACATTGTTGACTTTCTAATTCACTATTTTATTTAAATTTGCAATTGCTTTCGTTTCTGATAAATGTGCGCACAAAAATACTTCACAAAAATCATCGAAATAACTGACTCTGTTGAATTATTAACTTTCTGATTGTGATATTCGAGGCCACATTGATAGTTTGTCTTTAATGTATGAATATATACAGTGAAGTTACTACTACAGGAGCAACATTTTCTCGTTAAACAAAATACTAAATAAAAAATACAGTTTGTTATGGAAAATTGCAACAGATTGTGAATATAACAGTAAACACTAGTAAAAATACTATTAAATAAAATGGCAAGCTAATGTAAAAACCAGATATCAAGTAATTACTAAAAATATTGGTAGAAAGAGAGAGAGGGAGAGAGAGGAAGAGAGAGAGAAGAGAAGAGAAACAGGATTAAGGAGGAAAAAATATGGAAGGAACGATGATAAATTACGACGTTTAAGAAAGGGTTTTTTTCAGACGAATTTTGAGTGTATGGATAGATGGCGCATTCGGTGTATAAGGTTCGACAGTTTGGCAGCATGAACAGTGAAGGAATATATATGGAAGGAGATGTCATCTTTGTAAACGAGTAAAGTAAGAACATAATGAAATTGAAAGCCATACGTATAGATGATTGAGATTAATATAATATATTCTGGGGCAGAATATTTGTAGAAGTTTTGGAAACTATATTTTATACCCCATCGCGATGAAATTTGGCACCAAAAGGGCATATATTAAAGTGAGTTAAGTTTATAAATAGACAAAATTGGTCCACTATTGTTAAAGTAATGACTGTTTAAATTGTAAAAAAAAACATTTTACAATATAAGTAACAAGCTAAAAATTGCTGAAAACAACTTTTTATATTTTAAAATTTTAGTTTTACAAATGGTTATCCATAACTTATTGGAATGAGGAAGATCAAACTTATTGGAAAGAGAAAAGCAAAGAAAACTGTAGTTCAACCTATAATACGTCAATGATACTTACGGTGTGTCTATTCAACGTAATTAAATTTTGAGAAATATTTAACTGGATAATAATACATTTTATTTTATATTTTAGGGAATTCACTGGTAAAAACCTCGATTATTGATTTTGTATTTTCGTAGGTAGATATGCCGTTTAAACTGCATACGTAGACAAATGTGGGATAACAAAATTAACCCGTATTTGAAAATGGTGCAGAGTTTAAGAAAAATATTTTTCCACTATAAGTTATTCCCGAGAAAAAATGTCATATAAATATTTTTGCATGTTAGTTATTAAGACAGGTGCAGATTGATATGTTCTATTACTATAGCACATTTAAAATTTCTACTCAAGCGGTTTATAAGACGCTGTGACATGCAAACGAAAAAACCGTGAGTGATTTTACAAGAAAATTACATTTTCATTTTTCTGCTTTAAACAATTTATTTGTATATAATTTAGTTTCAATTTTTTATTAATCCTTTACATAAATCATTTGCTTCAAAATTATCATTTATTCTAATTTTAATGTAAAGTTAATTAAGTATAACAATGTGAAGATATTCTTCCACTAAAATTGATCCAAATTAATTAACCATATCATCACATCAAAAAATAAAATTAAATAAACATGTATAGTTTCGCCATCAAATCGAATATCATTTAAATGTGTCGGCACAATGGCAGACTTCTTTCCACGTCTGGCAGAGCGAGGAGAGATATTGATGGACGCGTCTTCAAGATTGATGAGGATAATTAATTCAAGAGAGCGATTATCTCCGACGGGTGCACCTCTGGTTGTTACGTGTCCTGGCTATCGGGCGAGGTCGAGCCCGGCGCCAATAAAATGTATAAAATAGGTACATTTATTTTCGATCTTGATTCGTCATCATATTTCGCCAAATTTCTTACAGAGTAGTCCTATTTCAATAGTAATCTCACTTTTTTTTAATTGTACTGTACTATATCACATTTAATTGGATACATAATATACAAACATCATATATTCCATAGCAACTATTCTCAAGGCAGACCCCGGGTTTTCTTAACGATTATTCAGGGTGCCGTAAAAAATCCGCTTTATGCTACACAAGTGTGCAAGGATCTTCGGAGGTCCTCAAAAGTGTCTTGTAGTATAGCGCAAAAACCATCATGTGACCTAATCCCGCAAAGAGATCTTGGGCCCATCCGTAGCCACAGTAGGTCCCTCAAAAATCTGCCATTGAAGAGGATAGCTTTGGAGCTTTGGATGGCACAGCTGAGATTATGCTTGGGGTTTCAGTCAAGTATTAAAAAAATGCATATGGCTATTTGCCTGGGGCACTATTATTTATTCTACAAAATATTTTGACAGTTTGCTCCGAATCCATCAAATTCTGACATTGGATTTTTAATACACTTGACTCAACTTTTGCCTTTAGAAGACGAGTCCCGACAAAGAGATGAAGTGATGTTAGAGTACATCACTTTTTCAAGGTATGAATTATACATCGGATCTCAGTAAAAAACCCTAATAATTCTGTGTACTGAACTTTTCATGTAATGTTTCCTGATAACTGTAAAAAACAAGTGAATTTGACGTTACTGAGATTGTTTGCTTAGTTACATATTAAATAATAACCACAAATTTAACATTTTCTTACATAAATAAAAATTTTATTAAAATTTGATTCAATTTCATATTTTGTTATTTCAAATTACGTTATATAACGTTTTACAATTTTTTTGAATATGTTTAAATTTTCATTTGTTTCAATTTCTATGCGGTTTAAAAATGACATATTGACTTGCATAATTTTTCAAAACCTTTGTGAAATATTCGAAAAACTATAAAATCCTAAACTAAACGTATTACACTTAAAATTAATAATATTAAACTGTTATGACGTATAGTGGTAATCATGTACATTAACCAAAAAGTATTAAAATTTTCCATCAACACGGGAAAGAAAAATAATAAAGGAAGTCTTTAAAACGGGACAAAACAATAATATCTGGGGAAATAGTAATATTCAAGAAATATATAGACTCTTCAAACATACCAACATCATAATTTAAATAAATGTTATTTTAAAATAATATAATAATTTTTCAACAGTTAGCTTCAATTACTTCGTCAAACGATTCCGAAATGTTTGCGATTGATATTTGTGATAGCTCAGGAAGAAGATTTTTACAATAGTAACTTTCAGTCTCGAATAATTGCTCCTAATTTTTTAGTCTTCATAAAAAATACACATACACTCTGTGTGTCCTTAGTAATTATGAAAAATGGTTGCAAAAGACAATGTAATCCTCTGTAAAAACACATGGTAAATCCCACTTTCATTCTCACACCTCATCGAAACTAAGATATATTGACGAATTTTAATTTCCATTGACCTTAGATGCCACGGATTAATCAACTATGGGAGTAAGTAATCCTTATAAAGTTAACAATTTGCTTTCCATATTTTTCTTCCAAAATTTATTGTCCTTTTAAATCACTTTTTCTTTCATTTGAATGTAGAAGAAACAATAAACTCCATATAATACTTGTAACATTGATATAATTTTATGATGCGACTTGCTCAATATTGAGGTTCTTGACAGTATGCTTCTATCGACTTCTAAAGAAGTGATCGTTAGGACGCTGTTTATATACTTTGCAAAAAAAAAGAAGCAGTCAAAAGCTTTCGCCGCAATTCCGCTTACGTTTAACCCGGTTCACGCTTAGATATTAAGTAGCAAATATAGGAAGAAAGGATTAAACTGAACTAAAAGAAAACTATCAAACTAACGCAGTCAGAAGGATTTGACCTTTCTGCCCGTAAGCCAATATATTTGATTTACGCGATGCATGTTGTAAAAGCTGAATTTATGTAAAACGTATGCAAGCTAATTACCTTAATATAATATGTTGCAGAACATTGATATAAATGAAAATCTATACCATACTCGTAAGGACGACTGGAATTAAAACTATATTTTGTTATGAAATGTGTTATAAAAGACGATTACTCTTAGTTTTGTATGAAAGTCGTATGAAATTTTATATGTTGGTTATTAAATCCCTAACTCTCTTTGGTGGAATTATTTGTTTGTAGATACGGGACACCATTAAGAAACCATCGAAAATCTGTTTTACTATATGACGTGGGATGAACCTGGGCGCGTCTTGACTAAAGAGCTCATCGAGTAAACAATTTCAAATAAGATGATTAAGGATTTAAGTACAATATTTTCAGAAAAGTGATTCTGCGCACAAAACTTGTTGTTTGTTTTTTTTTTAAATTAAAGTAAAATATCTATGCAGAAATTTATTTCTATAAACAATTGGTACAAATATTTTGAGAAACGTTTTAAGTGTACAAAACTCAGAAATATCGTTTCAGGTGCTACGTTGAAATTTAAACAACGGAAGAGGATATCGGTTACATGAACGTAGTACGTTTATGACGACAATGTTTATAAAAGAATCGTTTTAATAACAAAGTGTGCTCATACTTAACTTACTATTTTACGCCTGCATCAGTTAAAATGCCATAGTCAGAGGTATGTTTTTTAGCAAACATCATATAGACGTTCAAAATAATTATATGATTTTATTAAAATTATGAATCTGCGACGAACCTTCAATTGAGTCTTGCAGTAAAGAAACAGGAAGTATTAGATAATAGTGATAATTTAATTACTAGAAAATGGTGACAAAAATAATTATATTTAAATCCATAAACACATGTACATATTAATAATTGCATACACAATTTAATCATTTAAACAATTTAATCCTCTTGAAAGTTGGACATTATCGAAATCATAGCTAATGATTTCGCAGCGCTCGTTCCATATAAATAAGAAATATGCGATGACAGAGCAAGTAAAATGGTCTCCTATTTCTTTAGGAGCAACGCTAATGAAATACCTGTGTACAGTAATGTACTGAAATCTACAACGTTCAAAAAATATCTTGAGTGATCGTCCTGGAGCCGCTATTAACTAAATCGCCGTTATCGTAGCTAAGGGATTTCTAATAAAAGTTTTAATAGAAAGAAAAACTCTAATTTGTAATCTTTCAGCTTCAAGGATAATAATAGTAAGCTGGTTGAAATAGCTTTAAGAGTCGAATTGTCTGTTATTTTTGTGTTATTATATTCCTTATTACATTTGTGGAAACGGAACATTTATGGAAATATTTCGGTATCTCCCCATTGGTTTGTTTGTTACAGTCTTTTTTCTAGAGAACATTTGATATAACAAAGATGACATTATCGAAGATTACTGTAGTTAAAGCAAAAGAGTAGTTAAAGCAAAAATAAGTCGATGTGATAACGAAATCTGACATATTATTTTTTGATTGGATTTTTTTAATTTGTTCATGACTTTAAATGAGTAAATGAGTGGGAATTTGAGTATATAACATTTCTTTTTTCATGGGTTATTTTTTTGTATAAAGTGAAATATATATATATATATATATATATATTTCTTTTTTTTTTTTGCTAGTATCACATAATATTAAATTCTTTATTATTTTGCGACTCGTCTGATACTGATAAATATTACGACAAATAATACCTTTATCTGAAACTAATTTAATTAAGAGCTAATATAATATCAGTATCAACTTTTTAAACATTGTAAATAAAAGTCACTAATTATTTCCATAATACTCTGATTACATATATTATTGATTAATAAACTTTTACGTTGAGCTTCATGTTGTAAAATGTTTGAGAGTTTAAAATTGAAATAAAATTATTTAGATTCTCTGCGTCATTAGCGTCACGTTTTCAAGCAAAAAACATTGCAGAGGACCTCTACACAGAATTAGAAATGATTGGTTTGTGGATTGTTCCCTGTACCTGCGCTATAAGAACTTTCATTACACCGAGTTTCAGGATTGTATGTCGATTGGTAGTGTTAGAGTACATCACTTTATACCCTATTAGTACATCACTTTATATACTATATATTTACCCTTTAGCTTTTGAGGATGACTGAGTAAAAGATAGTATAAATAAAGAAATGTATCTATTATATCTTTAATAGGCGCATACTTAAAAATAAGTCTAATTCCATATGGAAGAAGAAATCATTGTTTTTTTGTTTACTCATTTACTAGTGCGCTTAAGGCCTCTTATTATGTTGAGTTTTGGATTATATGTCGACAGGAAGTACGTATAGATTTTTAGGATCAGTAAGACTATGGTATAAGTAAAGAAAAAATATGCTTCAAAGCTCTTTTAAACGTATTTAAATTGTTTTTTGATTGTTGATTATGAAAATTGCAAACATAACAGTAAGTTTTAAACGTATTAAGATGTTTTTTATTTGAAATAAAAACTTGTCATATTGAAGAAAGAGAAAAAAGAACTAAAGTAAAAAAAGTCTTTCATATTATAAATTTAATTCTTAGTCAAATATTTCCTTTACAAGTAGTCCATGCAACAATATAGCGGCAACTGCATTTTTTAAAATTCCATTCGACTTAAATTTTCATAAAAGCCAAAATATAAATAGAGACCAATCATATTTATAGTTTTCTTCACAAATTAATTTAATTTTTTAAATAAATAATCACAGGTTACCGACATCTTTTTGCCTAAAAAATTTGCAATAAGGAATTCGGCATATTTTAAAAACGTGTGCACCTAATAAGTATTGTTTATAATGTACTAAACTAAATACTAAAGCCTCGAGCTCACAGTAAAAGACAAATATCTAAAAAACAACCTGTGTTTAGTACAGTTAATATAAGTCCATCAGTTCCGATGCAGGAGAATATTAAATGCATTTTCTCCAAAGTCATCACTCAATATTTTTCGAACCCTTATCAAACTTGGCACTTTACACGAAATAGGTTTACTAACTTACGTTTGCTCTTGGATTGATTGCTTTGACGGTCGTTTAGTTAACTTTGTCACTTTGACAGATCGATGACCCTTCTTTTACTCGCCAGTTCTCCTAATTGTCTTGAATTTGAATTTACACCTAACGGGTGTAGGACCTAACAGGGAATTAACACCTAACGGGGTAAGGTAAAAACAATACAAATTAATTTTGTAATTTGTAACGAAACGAGAAAAAATACTATAAAGATATTATATCAAAAAAGTAAAAACAATTATGATTTTGTGCTCGTCACATTTTGCAATCAAAATATTTTTGAGGAATTTCATATTTCTTATTCCTATGAAAGATGACTGCTAGAAAATATAAAAATAATATTAATACTTATAAATACTTAGTTTCGTATAAAACTGTATACCTTTAAATATTTCAATTCATGTAAATATTTAAGTGTGTACTGGGTCTTCGAAATACAATTTCTCCTCGTACATAACCGGTTTATTTTAATATTGGGTACCGTAATTAAAAAATTACCTGCAATTTGAACTATCAACGTGTAATTGTAAATATCTCCTCATCTGTAATAGTTTACCTTTTCAGAATTTTGTGATTTAAATACTCGTAAATTACCCAAAAACAGACATGCTTCGTATTAATTTTACTTAAGGGAATAAAAAGAGTAATTTGTTTAATGTTCGACTCCATTTAACGGTTTAATGTTTAATATGCCAAAAAATCTAATAAAATAGAAAATGTGAAAATAAAATATTGTTATTATTTATTAAGTACTCGACAATGTATAACAATAGGCCCCGGAAAAATCGAAGATAAACTTAACCTTCTACCCATTGTGCCAGGTATTTTATTTAGTTGCTGGTTAGAATAATCAGGATTAAAATAATCATTTATTATAAAGAATAGAAAATGCTACAATGAATAATATCTTCTCACCGAAAAGAGTAGATATAGCGTTAACTGTTTCTTTTTCTATTTCTCTACACAAATATGAGTTACGATAAACTAATTTGAATTAAAAATTAAATAATCCTCTTGATTAAATTAAAACGTAAACTAAATTACTTTTCAATGTACAAAAATGTTGTTCTCAAGACAATTTCTGTAAAACTCACTATTTCAATCGATATTGTCAAACTAATTAATATTTGGGTTCATTTTGATATAAATATCAGGTGTTGTAATTAAATTTTAAATTTTATATAGCATATCAGAAACTGGGCCCTTCATACTGAAAAATGGAAACTCTCTGGGCCATTTTTCATTAGTGTGTTTCCTAGCACAAGCTGAAAAGCTACTTATATTGCGCTGAAACGTTAAGTTTATAACGTAAACTTTTATTTAATACAAATCTAAATTTAAAATTTAAAAATAAAAACTGCCTTAACATATCAATATAAATTTTATTAAACCCATTTGATTATTAGTAATGACAATACGTTAAAGAATTGTATAGTACCTGTTCCCTACATATAATCTTTAGGATACATCTCCTCTCAATAGAGTTTTTAAGAAAAAAATCCCAGAAATACATAAAATAACAGGCAGACTCGATTGAATAATTAATATTATTTTAATTTACTCTGAACAATAATAATCAATATCCATTTTAAAGCAGTTTATGTTACGAACGTATCATGTGTAACACGTCAACAGATATTGGACTGAATACATTACCTTTTTTTTCACTTTCCTTGATAAAGTGTGGTAAAAAAAGTTATTACAGACTATTCGCTGAACCTGAATTTGTCTGTAAAAAAAAGGAACCATTGGATAGCAATTGGTTTCAAACACTTCTTTCATAAAATGATCCTAATTCAGTTAAATACGGGGGGTATTCTCATTGGTTCACTTATTTATTCTTCGCTTAAGTTGGATAATGAATCGTAAAGCCCAATTATTAAAATATAAATCTAATACAGAATAATGTGGTTCAGTCATAAAAAAATAGCTCTATGAGTCATAAGTCATATACATTTTACAATATTTTTACTTTCATTAACTTGTAAAATATTTGAAAGGGTACTTACGTACACGAGTAAGTTTGAATGCACCCCATCACTTAAATCGGTATTGATCATTTCCCACCAGTTTAAAATGACCTATGCGTATATCACGAAAATTTCAAGTTATAATTAATTAAAGTTATCTCATTAAAAACGTACTAAGCTTAACTAGACTATGTTTATAATTTAAGATCACATTTAATTGTTTAAAGTGGAATACTTGCCTGGAAAGATTATACCTGCATTTTTGAAATTCCTCACGACCGAGTCCTGTAATTTTTTTTATCCATCTACTTCAGTTAGAAATTCTAAGTGGGTTAAATTACAATCACCTTAGTATAAATTCTGCATGGGTGATAGAATTTAAATTTTGTAGCTTAATTTATGTATTGTACTGTGGAATTAAAAAAGATCTGATCTTTTCTTAAAACGAACACGCACTCGTGGCCGTACGGTCGGCGTAAATTCTATCACAAACTCTTTGGATTTAGCTGTAGATAAGGTCAGATATTTTTTTTTTTTATTACATGTTTCTTGAGGAAATTTTTATTGCGAGTGTTTAAAAATTAACTATCATTTTAAAATCTTATAAATACAGAAAGTTTGGTAAACTGGGCGCTTGCTTCTAAAGTTCGTTGTGAATTTATTGCTATATTTACAACAGTATTCTTTTGTAACGATTAATGCATTTTTTTATCGATATACGTTATTAATACTTACAAAATTTCTTGTACACCAACATTTAAAGTATGTATGTTTTGAATTTAAACATTATAAAGATTCGTGAATAAAGAGGAAAAGTAATATAAAACGCAACATGGAACCCTGAAAGTGTAGGAAATAAGCTTGAACACTTCCTGTAACGAATGTTGAAATGTCGAATTTATTTCAATTTAAGTCCTGAAATTAAATAAAACTCTCACATTCAAATCTTAATCTATAATAAATTCATTAACAAGTCATCCGGCGAAAGTCTCTGCGAAGTACAAACTTACGCTTTTAGAAGTACAAATGTGAAAACTCCACGTGAAATTCGTTTAAAATAAACACATCTACCGTATCTGGCTTGATTTATTGTGTTTGATTATAATATTTTTTTTAAATCAGTATATTGTCAGTTAAAAGAGAGGTAGTCAGTCTTATTTGATAAATGTTTCAGATTTTTGAATAAAAAAAAGTCTAAATATCAAATAATAGATATTATATTCGATGGAAACTATATAATGTAATATTTCAGTGAAATGGTTAACTATAAATTCTGAATTATACCAGTTTAAAATTAAAGCAATTTATAACTAGACCTGCATGAAATTAAAATATCATCTGCACCGGTTATAAATTTTGCTACTTAGAAAAAAATGGATGACTGTAAATAATAATAGACTCTCTCTTGTTCTGTATAGTTAGGATATAAATATACATTGGACGTTTGAATAAAAAAAGGTAACAAATCATTAAAAAACGTAATGGGTCCATCAGAGGGACGAAACTGTTTGGAAAAAATGATGGGCATTAGCTAATCTAGGCTTTCCTGTAATTCCAAGTCTATCTGACCTAAAGATGAGCAATTGCATTTATTTTGTTAGTATACTTTCTTCTCCCACTATCTGAAATCCTAAATTTAATAAAAAAGCCAAAAATTTTGACATATTCACATTCGAATATCACTACTTTTTCCTCTGACTCTCTCATTAGAAACCCAGACCGATACGTGTTGACTTAAAAAGTTGAAGTTTGATATAAAGTTAGGGTAGGTTAGGTTCAAAAACTCATAAAGGCAAAATATCAGAAAACCGTCAAATGTACGTAGAAATTGAAGATAAAGCTGTATCACTCTTTATCAGCATAAGTGTAGCCGATTATTAGTGGGTGATTTTATCTGTTCAAGAAAATATGGAATATTATAAAGAATCTCACCTAACATGATTAAATAATGTAAAATTTAATTATAATAATCCTTTGCAAAAGGTATTGATACACGACAAATGTAAAAAAAGCCAAGTTCGGTAAAAAGAACAGGGGAAAAGGAAATGAATGTCAAGTTCCATTAAGGTTCTTTAAAACCAACAAAAATATTACTGATTAAAAGGAATATATTATTTGTTTACTGCTGGCAAACATGTATCATTTATTTATACTATGGATAATGAAAACTATCAAAGTTAAATATTATGTAGTAAGAAAGCAATTTTTTTTTCTTTATAAACAATGTAATTTTCTTATTTTAGTTTTAAGGATCTATAATAAAAGTTTTCACAAATCTAGTCTTAATGTTTTTATCGGTGAAGCCAACAAATTAAAACATTTTAAATTTTCCTCTCCTTCTACACAGAAATGTTGTGTGATAGTAGAATATTACACATCAAACCAATGCAGGCTGCAGAAAATAGGAGTTTTCTTTTGAAAGCTCATTCATTACATGAGCTCTGTATCAAATTTTCAATACAGTCATTAAAAGTCCGTCAAATTCAATGACGGCGAATATTAAGAGCAGCTTCGAGAGGGTTATCTCTCTGATTTTTCAAACCTTTATCTGAATACTTGGTACATTGCACAAAATAGGTTTATTAATTGACGTTTGCATGCAGATTGATGGGCGGCCGTTCAGATCGCTTTGTCACTTTGGAGAACCGGCCATCGGCTGCCCTCCCAGCAGAGTTCATAATCGTCTTAAGCGACACCTTTGAAATATTGAATCACATTTTCCATAATTTAAGGTAAACTGGTGGAATTGTAATTTAATGGAATTACAAAGGAATTAATTATCAATGGAATAGAAATTCAATGGAATTACGA